>WETZ01000063.1:7493-102645 GCA_011034095.1 Fusarium cf. aywerte
AACCTTCTTATAAGTCTTAGGTTATAGACTGACTTTACTTCCTTTCTTTTAATAATAAAGCTTAAAATATAGGTCTAAAGCTCCCTTTTGTAATACAGTCTATTATAGTTTTATCTCCTTATTACTTCCCTCCTTAAATCTTAATTTAAAATTAAAAAGAGAAGGTCAGCAGAAGATATATCCTATTCTTAATTTCCTTTTTATTTTAACTATATTTAATTTAAAGGAAGATTTTAAAATAATACTTTAAAGCCTACTGTAGATTATTAAACTAAGTATTTAAATATTAAGCCTTAGCTATTCCTTTAAGCTTTATAATTCTTATTCCTTTCTCCTAAGAGGTAATTTATTCTTCCTAGTTTATTCTAATATTTAAAGCCTTTTTTAGCACTTTAAAATAGTATTTCTAAGCTTACTTTCTTTTAAAATTATTATTAATTCTGCATATATCTTTAAGACTATTAAAGAACTGCAAAATGTTATTATATTCTTCTAATCTATTTATAGTAGGTAAGTAGGTCTTAATATAATATAGGCTAATCTTTTTAATTATCTAATTAAAAATATTTTAAATGCTATTAGCCTATTTATTATATTAATTAAGGTTACTATAGTAGATTATTATCTCGACCTTATATGCCTCTTAGTCTTTAGGAAGGAGTTTAATATATGCTATTATAGGTCGTTCTCCCTAAATAAACCTTAAAGGTTAGGCGTTACTTTCGGCTGGTTCTTTTATTAAGAAGTCCCTAAATTTAGGCCTTTTAGGCTCTTTTATATATAAGGTAGTAAATCGATTAGGATTAAATAAGCGACCTAATTTATATACTTACTTAGCGCTTATCTTTATAATATAGGACTACTTAAAGGAGTCCTAATCGGCCGGGCCNTAAATCGATTAGGATTAAATAAGCGACCTAATTTATATACTTACTTAGCGCTTATCTTTATAATATAGGACTACTTAAAGGAGTCCTAATCGGCCGGGCCGTTAAGGAGGTAGGTCTTTATATTAGCGGTTACCGATATCTTAATGCGACGCTTAGCGTAAGTATGCAGTTCGTTTTATCGATTAGCAATTTATTATTATAGTTATAGCTGTCTTAAAGAAGTATAGCTTTAAGACTCTTAATTATTAAACCCAATAGGTTATATAATTATAATTAAATTAATTATTCTTTTTCCTTCCCTGCTTTTTAGGCAATATAATTAGGCCTAAGCTTATTAATATGCCACCTCCTGGGCATATAGAAGCTTCGGTTTAACATTTGGCGATATAGTATATACGGTAAGACCAGACATAATATAAGGACCTATTAGGTAGTTCTAAAGGCATTAGGGGAAGAGGATAGTAAGTGATTTTAATTAATTAGATAAGTTATAGTAATTTTATTAAGTAGATAACAAAAGGTATATAAAAAAGTGTGACGCTTGCTTATCTGTAACGCTCGCTTATTAAACACATTATCCCCTTTAGCTCTTAAATATAGAGATCTTCTAAAGCTTAAGTAAGTTATTAATTTATTATAACTAAAGATATATCTGGTGATACTTTTATCTACTACTAGTTTTAAAGTACTTAGAAGATATATTCATGTAACTCACAAAGCAATACCAGAGTTTAAAGTCAGCTTTACCGGAGAGCCAACCAACTTGACCCATTGGATAGTTGGTTCGGAACCCAGAGTATCGGCTTGAGATGTACCTCCAGATACCGAAGCCCCACCTGGAACCGTGACAGGCACAGGAACAGTACACGAGTTGTTGTCAGCAGACAAGACAACATGGGTAATGCTCTTTCCATCGGCAGAGAAACCATATGATAGTTGAGGGTTGCAAGCATCCAATGCTTTGCGGTTGAGGAAATACTGGGCGATATCATCGTGCTTGAGAGAGGTGATAGGCCAGTTGGTCAAACGCATCAGCTCCTGTGTGACGGTCTCAACCCATGTAGTGACCAAGGACATGCTAGCCGTGTAGTTACCGACGGTTCTTTGAGGGATGTCGATGGCTCTCATGTTGGCCTGATGGAACATGTAAGGATCAGCGTGGAGAGCCAGCAGATGACGACTGTTTTCAACTTTGGCTTGTGCAAGAAGGTCGTCAAAGTCACCCTTTCCGCCAGAGGTGTCAATCCACTCTTTGGTAGTGCATTCGGCGGTATCACAATTGTAGTAAATTGTGGTGGCGAAGCGAGGAATGATAACCAAGCCATCGTAACCATTGCTGTCAACTGTGCTGATGAGGGGCCAGAAGCTGTTCTGCTGGTTCTGCAGAACTGGGCGAGTGTTGTCACCGACAACGAAATTGATATTGTTGTCCAGCCACGCTCGGATGACATCGGCGTTGTGAAGACCAGTGATGGCCGGGGGCACCAGACCATTGGGGGAGTAACGGGCAGCCTGATCGATACCCATTTGCTTCATCCATGCACGGTTGAAGTCAATCTCGCGACTGGCATCCGCGTAGGTGGCATTGTTCAGTTCCAGATGTGTGAATGTGTGGGAGAGATGGGCGAAGTGGTTGAGGTTATCTTTGTTCAAGAACCATGAGGCAAAGTCGTCCAACTTGGCGCAGGTCAGAGACCACGGGTATTGCCCATAAACAAATTGGTCCGACCACTTGTTTGCGCCTGTACCAGGAGGCTTGACCCACTCAAGAGGAGTATCGCCAGTATACGGGTAGTCAACGGCAGTGGCTGGAATGCAAATACCGTTGGATCCAGTCTTCGCTACAGCCTTGATGATATCGCCGTTACCGTTGTGAGCAAACTCCAGACGAATGTCTGAACCCTGAGGCAGACGGGCGTTGATGCTGTACTGCCAATCAACATGAGCTTCAAGGTCACCAGTGCGGATCTTGAACTCTTTCTCCCCAGATTTGGAGTAGTAGAGATCTGTGGACAACTGAACGTCATCGATCTGAGGGTTAAGATAGACCTTGCGCTTGCCGAGGAAGACGCCACGAGTGATCCAATGGATATGAGCGTGCTGGAGGAAGGCAGTCGTCTGGGACCACTCATGAGCCCAGCCAAGGAACCAAACGAGCTGCTCACGGCCGCCATCGAATTCGTTGATGACTCCAGCAACAGTATCCGAAGTATAACCACCGCCAGGTCCAAACTTGGCGATTTCTTTGGCGATGGTAGAGTTGGAGATGGTAGCAGGATAGTGATAGATACCCTTTGTGGAAAGGCCAGCATCTCTACAATTTGTGTTAATACGATACAGGGAAGTTTTGGGTTATATCACTTACGTCTTCAAGTTGGCCGAGGGGAAGTCTGAGGTATCGGTCAGACTAACAAGCTGGGGGTCAACACCATCTTGATCCGAACAGCAGCCATCACCGGCTGCTGTGACACCTATGGCCATGTTAATTGGCATTACAGAACAGAGTGTCGCCAAATGACTTACCAAACTGACTGTTGGGGAACTCGTTAATACGAACAAGTCGTGCTTTGAACTGAAGCTGGTATTGGAAGATTTGATCCCACATATCATCGGTGATAGCACTACTCCAACCCGAGGTATACTGATACGAGGCGGCATCGACGATTATGATACCACCATAGTTACCCTTGGTAGATGTGCTGTTAAGGTTTGGCAGAACAAATCCCTCCATGGGTACGAGAACCTTCTCATATGGGATACCGTAGCCCTGAAGGCCGGATGCAGCTGAGTCACAAGCATAGTCATCCTTACCTAGGATAAGGATGGTGCTATCGACAGTATTGACAATTGGGGAATCCGAATGAGCAGGGAGGACAGATGTGCCAGATGAGGTAGAAGAGGTAGTGGTGGATGTAGTAGATGTAGTGGTAGTGGCGAGTTTGATAGAAACAGCAGATGTGGTAGATGTAGTAGATGTGGTAGATGTGGTTGATGTGGTTGATGTGGTTGATGTTGTAGGAACTGTGGGTTTGACAACTACGACAGTTGGGACAGTTGTAGCTTTCGTTGGAACAACGGCTGGCAAACGAGTGGACGTGCTGGTAGGGACAGGGGCAGGGTTTGGCTTAGCAGGTGCAGGCGAAGGCTTTGTAGAGATGAAAGGGAATGGAATTGGGAAAGGAAGGCGAAAATTAGGAAGAGAAAAGGATGGCAGAGCCTGGGTGCCAGTCACGGCAAAGGCGCCTGCAAGTGCAATGTCGACACGCATGATGGCGGGACAGGTGAATGAATGAATGACTGGTTAAACGAATGTATACAGGACAAGATTGCCTATAGAGTGAAAGGAGGAATGATCAGTCAATCCAATAAGAGAATGACAATGAATAAATACCACAGGTGACCTAGACACAACTAATATAAAGGCAATCCATCATCTATTGTTGGCATCTAGGCCTCAACGATTCATCTAGACGCGACCAGACCCAGTTGAACCGACTCAGCTGAAAACTAATTGACCCAGAGCAGTAGCGAGCAGTCCAGCAGTACGCCAGTATCAAGCCAGTTGTGGCTTCCCTAGCTATTTTAGAAAATTTGCTGCACAAAAATGGCGTCAAGCTGCGATGCCAAGTCGGCGGACGTTAAAGGCACCTAAGTTCAAAGTTCCATAACAGGGATAGTGAATGAGTAGACTCGGCAGAACTATAAAAATCGGGTCGTGCGTTGACCGGACAAGGGGTTTCAGCTTCAGCCCGTACTACGAGTCAGGGGTGCGATTCAGCCACGTCTAGATCGCGCTGCCGGGTAATTTATGGCATAATTAGCCTCGTCCAAAGGGACTAATGTCTTCACTGCCGCTTTGGTGGCTATGGACGGGTTAGGCCGGTGGATTTGGGCTTAATTTCGCTTTACTTTGGAGCACCCAAGTTGTTTCAAGCTCAATTTTAGTCCCTTTTTAGGTGTTATTGGTCGTGTGATCGTATCGTATTATCATCAGCACAAATACCTACCTCATTGACAACTCATGTCCCCTCCAGTATTGTTGGATTCTCGCCACGTCAAACCATCATTCTTCACCATGAAGTCAAATTGCCTAACCAACAAATCGGCCAGCAAGTGGCCCCTTTGGAAAAAGCTCGTTCTCGTGGGTATTTTCCTGATCATCGTCATCCCACTCAGCGTCGGTCTAGGTGTCGGCCTAACCAGGGGCAAAAACAATGACGACAATGATGATGGCGATGATGATTCGAACCCAGATACCCCCGGCACTATCCCTAACAACACCGCTCTCTGGCAACCTGAAGTAGGTGCATCATGGCAAATCATTCTTCTCAAGCCAATCAATGACGAGGTCAAAAACAATATCATACCAGACGTCGACATTTTCGACTTGGACCTCTACGACAATGATGCTTCTACCTTTACTGCGCTCCGGAAGCTCGGAAAGAAGGTCATTTGCTACTTCAGCGCTGGTTCATGGGAGGATTGGCGTGATGATAAGGGAGATTTTGACAAGGCTGACCTTGGAAAAGAGCTCGACGGCTGGCCAGGCGAGAAATGGCTGAACATATCCAGCCCAAACGTGCGTAGCATCATGAAGAAGCGTATCGAAATGGCATCCGAGAAGGGCTGCAACGCAATTGATCCTGATAATGTTGATGGATTTGTGAGTTCGCCTTACTCTCTCGAGGAATTGTGCCTCTTTTTACGAGTTATGCTAACAATATTCCACAGCAAAACGATAACGGCCTCAAGCTCACACAAAACGACACTATCAACTTTGTCAAGTTTCTCGCAGAAACAGCCGCATCTTTCAACATGTCAACTGGACTCAAGAACGCCGGAAGTGTCATTCCGGATGTTATCTCGGACGTGCACTTCAGTGTCAATGAGCAATGTGTTGAGTATTCCGAGTGCGACACATTTGCCCCCTTCATTGATCACGGCAAACCTGTATTCCACATCGAATACCCTAAAGGTGCTGGGAAAGACGTTTCTGCCAAGAAATCCGGTGAGATTTGCTCAACAAAAGGCAAGGCGGGCGGTAGCAAAGATTTCAGCACTGTCATCAAGAAGATGAATCTAGATGGTTGGGTGGAGTATTGCGATGGTAAGACATACGGGTCTTAGTGTATAAATCGTGTATTCATTCAGGTGTGCAAGGACTAGTGTCTTAGGCTGGTTGGCGGTAATACTGACGGTAGTTGTTTGTTCGGGTAATTAATGGAATTAGGCTAGTTCTGTATGTACAAATGTCTAGATGAATACCTTATTTTCCAAGTCTTGATCAATTGACTCCACAACAATTTGCGAACATGATCGGGAAACGCTATCTATGTATCTGATCGCCACGCTACCGCTTCGTACCCGAGACTTGGTCGACAACCTCTACAACATCAAACCAGCTCTTCGGCCAATGAGTGTATCCTCCACCAGACTGCTCGGTCAGGTATACCCCACCCAAACCCATCTTGACGATTCGGCAAGCCAGGCTCTTGGCATCCCCTAAACACGAGTGAATGATGGCGACGTCCTTAGCTCGGACATGAGTAAGGCTCTCAGGGACATTTCGCCACTGGTTTTCCGACTGCTCAAACGCAACAACTAGATCCACGTCTTGATAGAATCCTTCGCCTACGGCTACGCCGGGGTTGTGAACCACGATCCCGGGCTTTCCGGTGCTTCGGATCCAAATCAACTTTGTGAAGGAGGCCAAACCCGCCATTAGGCCGATGTCTCCATCTGCGGAGGGGACCTCGTCGAAGAATATTCCATCCATCTTCAAATCGGGGTTCTGTTTCCAGCCCGAGTAGGTAGCGATGTCCTTCTGGATATCACCGGTGTGACGCTTGCCATAGCTGCAGTGCACGTAGCCAATAAGCTGAACGTTGGTAAAGGCACTGAGCTGAGACAAAGCAATTTGGTAATTCTGGTCAGGAAGCGGCTCGGCGCCAGGACCGTTGAAGGGGTTGATGATGACGATGAAAGAGACGCCGGGGCTTTTGCGGGCCGCCTGAAAAAGTGGCTCCCAAGCGCCAGGGGTAGGATAGATGTAGAGAGGGACGACCAAATGGGGCCGTTTGAGGATCTCAGGGGTCATGATGTGTGTTGTGTTTGTGTGTGCTGTGCATGTGTTTGTATCGATGACGAAAAGTAAGAGCGTGTGGTTTGGACTTTAACGGTGGGTGAAAAAATGTAACGATCCAGGACAAGCTAGTGCAATTGAACATGTGGGAACTTTTCCGTTTCACCGTCTGGCACTATACTATATACTAGTTAGTTGTTTGGTAAGTTCCGTCCCGATGAGAGAAAAAGAAAGAAAAAAATAAATCGACACTTGAGATGGTATTTGGAATTCCGGTACCAAGCCGCAAGCTTAGACAACCCTGGTTAGTCTGTGTTAGTCAGTTACGTTACACCGTCAGCTGCCGGCGGTACCTACAGTAGCTTCGTTTCAAAGGCTCCATCCCGCCGAGATCGATCGGAATAATGCCCGATCTTCCCTGTGGTAGGATCAATTTAGCTAGGTCAGGTCAGGTTCCTGTTAACTTAGGTCATCAGCTCCACCGTAATTCGACGACATAGGTCTAGTTCTATTCGTGTATGCGGGGATCTTTGAAGAAATGAGAAATGATGAAGATATTTTTAATATCGCGCGGAACTTTCATTTCTTTTAATTTGAGTTGTGTCAACTTGAATGTCGCACTCCTGTCAGCACTCTAATTTTAAGCCTATCGAGCCTTCCATTACCTAAGTACAACAAGCCCGGGCATTTAACATTTTAAGCGAAATACGTCCACCGGAATTAACTTGACGCCAAAAACTGTAGATGATTGATTGATTAATCCATGTTCAGTTGATATTTGTGAGACGTTACATGTTTATTTGATGATCCAGAAATAGGTAAAAACTTGAATGAAATAAGTAAAAAAATTGAAAAAACTATTATTACAGAGTTCGATACAAAACTAAAGCAGACCAAATTGAATCATATCCGTGTCCGTGTCCGTTATCCATACCAACAACAAGCATACCCTTTACTCCTTTCCAAATGGAACACTGTACTTTTCTACCTATTAAGCAAAAGACTGCGTCTGCGGTTGATTGACGTAGTTCCACAGATCACTCGCGCACTGCTCAATAGTCTCCTTTGCGGTCCAACCAAGTTCTTTCTTGGCACGATCGTTGGCCGCAACACAGAAACCCACATCTCCTATTCTCCGGGGCGCTAGGTTGACTGCTATTTTCTGCGACGACGCAGCCTCTAGGCTTCGCACGGCCTCGGCGACCGTAGTGCCGTTACCGGTGCCAAGATTGAAAGTGCGGAACGGTGAATCGACCCCTGTGCTAAGAGCTGCAACATGCCCACGGGCCAAGTCTGCCACATGAATGAAGTCTCGAATTGCTGTGCCGTCCCTCGTATCCCAGTCCGTGCCAAAGATGTCAAGTTCAGGTCGAGATCCTGTCAGGACCTGCGCAATGACGGGGAAGAGGTTTGTAGGGATGCCCTTGGGATCTTCTCCGAGAAGGCCCGATGGGTCGCACCCAATTGGGTTGAAGTATCTCAAAGCAACGATGCGCCATGAGGGATCAGCCTGTGCGATATCCGCCAAGATAGCTTCACAGAAGTACTTGGACCGCCCATATGGTGATGTCAAGCCGGCCACTGACGGCTCTGCCAGAGTTTGATTGTTGAACTCATCGACATAGACCGTATCGTGATGAACGACCTCTTCCTCTCGCAAACGTTTGCCCTTAGCAGCCTTGGACCCGTAGACGGTGGCCGAGGAGGAAAAGACGAACTTGCGGATGTTGTGCTTTCCAAGGCGTTCGACAAAGTCGACGAGCCCGCAGACATTGTTGCGGTAGTATTGAAATGGCTTCTCGATGGACTCGCTCACAGACTTGAAGGCGGCAAAGTGAATGACACCCGAGATCTTGGATTCGATCTTGATCGACTCTCCACAGTTATCCGAGAAGCTTGGTACCAGTGTAGAATAAGACTCCAAGAGGAATCTCATAGCTGTACTGCGGTAGTCAAGTTTGTGAAAGTGCAGGGTAGGAAGCTTGCGTCCATGCTGCACACAATACTTCTCGGCCAGGATCTTGATCTTACTCAAGACGCTATGATAGCTGTTGCTAAGATCATCCACGATGATAACGTTGTGTCCAGCTTTGAGAAGCTCAAGTGAAGTGTGTGACCCTATGAAACCAAGACCGCCAGTGACAAGGATAAATTTGTCACTGGTACTCAGAGGAGAAACATTGTTCCTCAAGGATTGAATTTCAGGGTCTGAGTCTGGGGTGGTGATGGCAGAGGAGAAAGATGAGTTGAGAGACGAGGTCGATGAAGACCGTGAACTCAGTGATTGTGACATGATGATTTGATGAGTAAAGGTAGAGATGATGAGAGATTGTATGAGGAATATGGGAAATCACGAATGATGTGTTTGAGGAGCGAGGGGACTTTATATGGAATTAATGATACGAATATCAAAGAGATACGGATATGGAATGATTCAACACTTCTTTCTTTTCCTTCAATGAACCGTCAAACCCCTCATCCCCGAGGCTATCAAATTCTTTCTGTACACTAACTCCCATGGCCAACATGGACTGCCAACCGCACAAGCCATCAGCTGCACTAGAGGAGGTCTCAGGCATTGCTAGGACTGCCCATGTCGGCGTCTCGATCTCAAATTACTCAGTAGCATCCGCAAGAATAGACAACGGACAAACATGCGATCCACTGCAAAAAATCATGTTATCCACCGTTGCGTGACCCGCAGGAGAAACCAGCCTACTGAACTTACAGACTACAAGGTGTAGTACACATCAGCTTCTGGAACAGAGAGTACAGCTTCCGCAGTCACTCCGGTCAAACACTTTACGAGAAACAACAGTGGCTACTTACTTCACACCCTACAGCTACCGTAATTCAATCAACGTTTATCACACTTATGGTCTATACCCCTGAGAGGCGTTCTGCACGCAACTGTTGGCGCCTACATACCCGTCGGGCCGGCGCCGTTTGTCAAGCCACAGCTGAGAATGGTGTCAGGGGTATATGATCTTCAATTGCCGACTAAAGTCGTCGGTGGCGTCAAGACCTTGAACAAGATCTTGGCGTTTCAGTCTAGTGTCGCCCGGTTCCACTCTTTAGTCTACCCGATCGAAACCGCATTGACGTATGTGGATGCTGTCGATTTGACGACAAGACGGAGGTCCGTGGAATCGAGATGGATCAACACGAAAGTCGCAGTGGATCTAACAAGATCACTGAAAGGACTAACAACATCTGGCCGAGGTACCGTTCGCTTAGTTTCAGTTCTGTTGGTAAAATGCAGGAAACGTCCGAAATTGCTTCTTTTTTAGCTTCGCCTACCGTTGGTTGGTTCAGTTTGACTCAAGCACAAAGCAAAGCAAAGTTTTGGTCAGCTCAACGGCTTCTCCGTGCACAGTTGGCAGGTTTTTTTTCTGCCTAAAGTCTCAATAAAGCAATTCACAATCAGTCACTGTCTGCATTCACTCTTTCCACTTACTCATTTTCAATTCGTCGCGCTTGACTTGAGGCCTCTCTGCCTTGGTTACTCAATCCTTTTTGCTTTTGCTGATTTTCTTCATGGCATTTGCTTGAATGCAGCCACCCACACTCGTTTCTTTTGTATACACTCTTTATCCTTACGCTCTCTAATCCCCAAATTCAAGGCACTATCATTCTCTAAAAGGCAGCCTCTACTTTTATTATTGTTTCAAAGACCTTTGGGGAGTTCAAAAACACAAGAGCAAAATCACAACCAATGCAAATCTGAAACCTGGTGTCTACACTATGGCTTCTTTCTTCCAGCCTGGGTTACAGGACCCTGTTAGGCAGGAATGTGAGGGCTCATCAACCTTCCAAGTCTATTGCAACAGCGTCCTTCCTTCCGCTTTGACATTTAGACATACCTATCAACTAGTTGTACTAGTTCTTGGAGCCACCTGCGTCGTCATTCCTATTATCTTTTACTTGACACACCTTCTTTTCCAAAAGCGAATTTCGCTCTCCCTACCGACAAGAGCAAAGTCCACCTCAAACACAAAAAATGGAGATAAAGATTCCATCCTATCTGCCAAGAAACGGGCACCGTCTACTGAACCAAAGGTCAACCATCTTGGTGTTGATGCGGCGGTATTGAGCAGGCCTTTGTTAAAAAGACCAGATACCCCTTCATTTCGTTCCTCAAAGTCATTTTGCCTTTACTCAAATGCTGAAGACTCCAGGATTCAAGAGTCATCCAAGAGCCATGACCTTATCATCATTCCTTTCAAGCTGGGTGATGACTCAACTGGTAGTCTGTCAGGGCCCTATTCCGTGAACTCTTCTCAGACGACTTTGAACGAGATCCCGACAATTAAAATGACACTTGCGCGAATCCGCATGGAAGACTTTGGGCTTGAAGAGTCTCACCTAGTCGAAGCAGCACAATCCTTGGCCATGGCACAAATGCTGAACGGCTGGGCAGGATACACCCTCGAGTGCACCACTACTCATACAGCGCAAGACACAAATTACTTCCTTGCCTGTCTTGCGACTCTTGAAGTACCCATCATCCTCTTGTGTCAGCATGACTGTGAAGCTATCGACCATGTCGACTTGTCGCTCGCAGCAGGCGTTATCCTCGAGAACGCATGCATACTCCCCAGCGGTGAGCGACGCGACTATTTCAAGTCGCGAAGACTCAGGGATACCATGGCACGATGCAGCGTTCAGAGAGACAAGCGACCGGAATTCTTTACCGGGTTTCTGGATCTCTGGGAATCAAGGCCTAAGCCGTCTGTCGTCAGGCGTGCGGCCAAGATAGCCCAACACTTCGATGCAGTCATGGAGCATGGGCCTATCGACGGTGCCAATGCGTCCTCTTTGGTGAGCTCGAGCAAAACCATGAGTGCTTTCGAATATCTACGCCGATCCGAGATGATTGAGGTAAGTGTTAAAATGAATCTGCGTTGTATAGCATTGACTGACACATCTAAAGTTACAGAAATGTTGGACGTCTGGAGAGCGCAAGATATGTGTCTCGAGTGACTCGGATAATTCCAAAGTCATGAAGCTTCCTTTGGATGTACTCAGTTCCCTAATACCAGAGGCCCGAGACCTTCTGAGACATCCCGATGCTTCTTCAAACCCTCTGTCTGATCGCAGTGGGTGTAGAGACTTGTCTTCCAATATGCTGCCGGACCTCTCACAGAAGGCTCCAAGAAGAATCAACCTTTGGGAGTATGGTAATGGAAACATGCCACTATCCTCTCTTGGTTGTTTCCCTCTCACTTCTGAACCAACTGCAAAGCATTTTGACGCCATTGTGCGTTCTCAAGACCACCTCAGAGAACTCGGCATGCTGCAAGTACTTGAGGGTATCGAGGAGCAGCGGCTGCTAGAGTCACTGAGATGCTTGATCAGTCACAGCGAGGATCAATTTGTCATGAGAATCATCGTTCAAGAACTTGTCGTCGGGATCGTGTCTCGGAAGATCCGTGTGTATAAAGGTCTTAAGACTGGCTTTCAGATCCCACGTGCTGATATCAGCTTTTGGGGTGTTTCGAAAGACAGGCAGAGTGCACCGGATTGTCTCACCGACATATACATATCCCTCTCATCACCATGTGATGCTGCCGTGGTTTTGCATACCTGGCTCGCTCACAAAGGTGTTACTCGCGAGAAGAGATTCGAGCAAGAGCTCCTGCTCGAGCATGTGAACAGTGTGAATAGTACCTCCCGAGTCCCTACCACCATCCGAGAATCTGTCCTAGGAGCGACGTACGCGGAACTTCTCAGCCTCTCGCAGAGGCTTGGGAGCACACAAGCCGGCAATGCCATCCTTGATGCGACAAGGGCGCTATGTCAGAGCATGCTCATCGATCAAACGACATCCACTGCCTGGAGGCGGACCTGTGCTCTAGCTGCACTCGATGATTCATTAAGCATGGAGCAGCTGTTGGAACAGCGACTTGAGTACCTGGTAATCCAAGGTGCCGGGAAGCTGCCCAGTCTGGAGAGCCTCTGTCACCTCCACGTATTGATGCAAAGATTTTTCGATGAGGCACTTTTCCTTGGGGACAAACGTGTACTAAGACAACTTACTCAAATCTTGCAAGCATGTTTTGGCACTTCCAAGTCTCAGCAAGAAGATTGTGCCGTGGATATTAACGCAGATCTTTTCGCTCTCATCACCTTCACTGTACTACGGAGGGCAGCATTTGAAGACGTGTACATGGAGACCACAGACCGTTGCCCCGTCTTCCTGTCTCAACCAGACCAAGCAGCCGTTTTCTCGGAACTCTGGGTTCTGGGATCTCAATGTGAGATTTACTTCGACCTCTTTCCCCGAGACATTGGAGAAATCATCTACAATCGGTACCGCCTCTTTCTCGAGTCTGACCCTCCACCCGCAGACTATAGGAAAAATAACGAGATCATGACCATGTACCCAGCCTCAGACGAGGCTCCACCAGACAGCAAAGCCAGTACTGCTCACGAGACGGACCCTGTCAAGCTTACGCCTCACGAGACTCTGCAGCTATGGAAGAAGAGGTTTGCGGCCGCAGGCGCCATGTCAATCTTCTGTCTCCCGGCGATCGCTGATGTTACTATGCTTACCTTCGTCGGCCGCGGCTTCTTCATGACGGCGTTCATGGAACCTGACCATCTCGAGGTCGCTGGTTACGCCCTCCTAGCATCTATGCTGCTAACGGCTGGTGTTACGGGCTGGGTTGGAAGCGTGGGCAACTTCTACATGGCACACTATGCCTACGACAACATGATCTACTTTCATGTGCAGAGGCTGTCGGGTGGCTTCGTCCTAACACTTGTGATATCCGTCTGCGGCCTGATTGCGTTCTCTGTTCAAAGGTCTGTCAGCGCAGGTTTTGTCTTTTTCGCCTACATGGTGTGCATCGCTACATACTTCAACATTCTGGGCGTGATGAGCACGATGCATCTACACGAAGCCCCCTTGACTTCTGGACGGAAGGTGGTTTTGCAGACTCTGCCCATTCTCCTCCTTTCCCCTCTCGTCTCCTCATTTGTCAATGGTCATGACTTGGCGATCTATCTTCCAATCATGTACGCCTTCTTGTCGATTATCTTGTGGCGATACCGCCGCCTCTGTCAAGAATGGTCGGGCTGGATGGAAAAGATCCCCAAGTTTACGAATAAGGACATATTAGAATGGCACTCGGCAAGGATATCGGGTGAAAAGTCAGTACAAGATTCGGCAGACGCAGCAGATGGCGACATGGCTCGTTCGTCATTCACAGCAGCCGTGACTGCTCACATTCGTCACACTCATGAAGCAAAGGGTTTCATGTCTGACTCTTTAATTCGTCGCGTGTCTGAAGGAATGCCTTACATTGATTGGCTTCTCAAAAAGACAGCTTCTGGTAAAGCACCTCCACCATTGTTTACTACTGCATGGTTCACCCAGCTTGCCGATTCTGTGAACCAGCAACAACAGCTCAGACGCGGCCTTAAGGAGCATAACACATTCATCTTGTTCCGCCTTGCAAGGCATGACATCGGCCAGAACCTTGGTCTATTCCTCATCGCCTTGATGGATCGCTGGATAATGTTGGCTATGAGTGCTCGACAGCCATACCCCAGCATCTACACAGACAGCCGTAGTCGATATGGTATCTGGCTAGCCATTGTCTACTTTTGCTTGTCTGCTATGATTCTCGACGCAACACTTCAAAAGTACTGGGGTCATCGCTACGAAGTGTCCCGCGAGAAAATGATGACTCTCGAGGATGCCGACCGCATTGAGAGCCAAGCCGAAAGCCGACGACGAGAGTGCATCGTCAAAGCCACCACAGATGTCTTCTCAAAATTGACTGTTCTGTTTGGTTGCGCGACCATCCTCTTGTGGCTTTTGGTGGAAAGCACTGAAACTCTCATCATCTACTTCATGTATATGATCGGCTACACAAGCGCCATCATTTTCCAGTTCAACCGTTGCTTCACCACCAACATCGGCGCACACGTCACCGTCATGATGACTTCCGCAGCCGTTGGCTTCATAATCGGGTGCCTTCTGCATGCTGTTCCAGCAACTTCAGGATTCTTGTATACCGACGTCCTCTCGCAGAATGTGGCTGCGCTACTGGCGGCCTTTGGAACGGCCTGGTTCGCATGGAAGGATGAGACCAAGACTCGCGTGATGGCAGCCGTTTGCGACAAGAATGATGGTCAGCAAATCACCATACAGAGAAAGTTCAGTGAGGAGAGCTCCGAGGAGCTTGGACTTACTGTGGACATCGTGTCTGGCATAACCACCAGTCGCACGATCCAACATGGCGACGGATCCAGCATTTCCGACAAGCTGGGGGAGCTCTTGCAACTCAGTTCACAAGAACCCAATGCCTATTCCCAGGCCGTTACATGGTCAGACAACCTTCTCCACAGAGCGCAAGATATGTGGCGGGCTCAGAAGGTTATTATCTCTATGTCTACCAGCGACTCCTTCTACCAGAATGGCCTAGATAAAGTATCCTCTTTTAGCTATACTAGCAGTGGAGTTTTATACATCGTCACTGGCCTCCTAGGAGAGACTGACAGCGCTTTACCAGCCTGGCAGCCCACCATTCCTGTCATAGCTTGCGAAGCACTGATGCACCACGTCAGTCGATCGGAGCTGAACTTGTCCTATGCACAAGCTGTGCAAGCTGAACATTTTGTTCACGGTACAGACTCACTCTGCAAGCGCCATCAGCTTGAGCTTTCTTCTCAAGACTACGATAGTTTGCGTCGCCTTGCGCTCCAGACAGAGATGAAGATGCTGGATCATCTTTGCCTAGGTGTCGAAGTCAATTCCAAGTGGAGCGGTATTCCTCAAGCTGTTCGGGAGATGATCCTCGATCGCGTTTGTGGTAGCGGAACAATCATGTCTGATCAAGTCGGCCAATGGGTGAATGAGCAGGGTATTGACCTGCAGAACGTTGACTTTCATCTTGGACTCACTCTCGAGATTCATAGACAGTGTGAGGAGTTGCTTCGTAGGACCGCTGTCGCTCTAGCTGGCACGGTTACGAAGAACAATCCCTCGTTCGCTGAGCTTCGTGCCGCGGCTTTGCCATCTCCCCCGAAGCCACATCCTACGCGCGCTGCACTCGACTGGGTTGTCCTGACTTGCACATCCACGGTCAAGTGGGTGGCCATCATTTCTGGTGGCGGGTCCAACGTCGAGAGGGAATTGTCATACATCTTGGGTGACCTTCCATTCAAGACCCTACTACTCTGGCTCGTGCTTCTTTTGTGGAATGCTTGCCGTTTGATGAGCAACTTTTGGATCTATTGGCTTATCATTTACAACAAGCCTGCTCTTGTCAGCGTAGCTCGCCTTGCTAAGAAGGGAGAGCGACGCAAGATCAAGCTGAACAGGGGAGCTGTTGTCGTTGAGCAACCACGAGAGACTATGACTGGCTTTGTATCGCAAGGGGATGATAATTCCATGACTCTTACCTTCCACAAGGGTTTGCTTAAGGAGGGCCCGCAAGGACAATCCCCTGCCTTCTTTGCAACTTATGACCAGTACAGCCGTCTCCAGACTCGAGTCGAACAGGGGCACTCGCGAACTGCAAACTATGTCTATCCCGAGAACACAACCTCTCGTCTACCTGTCAGCGTCGAGGTCACTGGAGACGGTTTCCGTAGCTTCGGTTATTATGATCGCTATGGAAGGATTACCAACGGCAATATTTTGCGTGGCTCTAATACGATTGCCTTCCAGTACCGTTACCGCAGCAGGCCCAAGGGTAACGCCGACTTACTCCGCGCCGACTATACACTAGTTGGCTCACCAAATGGGAACTCCATGTCTGTCTTCTGGGGCAAGCCGGTTGACCCAGAACGCTATGACTGGGTGCCGTCCAAATTTGTTCATCGTATCGTACAACAGATTGACGGCAAGACGTTCATCACTGATTACGACTACCAACACCGTCGTGACCCTGTAATTGTTTCATACATGCAGGGTGGTGACGGCAGCAAGACCGCAATTTCCAAGCGACCGCACCTGTTTGAAGCAGAAGATGAGCTTCTAAAGCGGCCCGAGAACTTGGCCTTTGACTCGGACGATGTTCTATATCACTACAGCATCAATCAAGTTAAGCAGATGCGCCGCAAGGCAAGCAACGCACCTACATTGGCGACCTACCTGACGCCATTTTTCTGGCTTGCTCAATGGAACCGACGCTTGTACAAGCGCGTACCAACCTGGCGAGTGCGCACAGAGTTGTGGAACCATTGGTTGAAGAACACCAGTCTCGACGCCTCTACGGCTTACTGGGTTGACGAGGTTATACTGCGAGAGGAGCCATCGCTCAGACAATACTGGAAAGCTCGTGATTCTGGACGCTTGGATAAGGCTCGTCAAGTGCTTGATGCAAACATCGACCAGATCGTCTCAGCGATCGGTATGCAGACAGACGTGGCAGAGGTCAGCTTGCTGGCCATCAAGACGGCTGATCTCTACGCTATGGGCCTTGGAAACGACTCAAATCCGATAACCACACAGCCGCAGAACTGCTACAACGATAACAAAAACAGAATTTCTGTGATCTTCAACGATATCGGGTGCTGGCCCATCTCTCCTGGCGGCGTCTCTAATTGCCGCCGTGACTTAGTCAACGGGCACAGCACAATTCGAAACCACGTGCTTGCCGAGTGCGCCAACGATTTCGGCATACCACGGTTCCAGGTTGAGAAGAACGTCCAGTCTATGAAGCTTCTTCCTCTCTGGGGTCTTGACGGCAACACGGCCAACCACGGCGTCATCGATAACTTGCTCGAGTCGCAGGTCGACGACAAGATTGCGGCGACGAGTCTCCAGGATGATGTGGTCGGCACATTTGTACCTCTTCTCGCAGAGTTTGTAAAGGGCGCCAGGACCAAGCGATACTCGCGAGCTGATCTCGTCAAGTACAGCAATGTCATCTTGTCCATGGCCAAGTTCTTCGAGCACAATGACTATGCTACTACTTGGAAGTCCAGCCAGGTGAAGCGGGCGTGGATGAGATCATGGTTGGTTCAGTATAATGACCCCAACATCGCCAGTGTCTCAGAGTGTTTTGAGATGGAGCACCCTAGCGTGTCGGACTTTGCAGATGCGCTAGGTATTTTCATGGCTTATTTGTTCATCTACACGGTCCAAGTACCCGAAGATTGTCCCCGTGTGTTCCAGAGCACTCATCATGGCATAAGCAGCTTGTTTGGCATGATCTTGCAGTGCAAGCAAGATGTCACTTTTGGTATCTGGGACCATGCCATCTACTGGCGTGAGACGTGTCTGAACATCAGTCCGGCGCAGTGCGAGCTACCACTATCGGTCCAGTCCATGCTACTTGCTGGTATCAGTATGGCATCTCGCCTCGCTTACTTCCACGCCGATGTCATCATGCCCTGTGCCTCTGTCTTCAACCCGTAAGTTGTTTATTTCCACCTGCAAAGCATCTACTAACGAACTCGCAGTATGTGGGAGATTGAGATGGGTACAGACGGTGGTGCTATGGGTAGCAGGAACATGTTCAAGCGAAAGGTCGATCCCATCGTCAACGGTATTAGCAACATCGATCGCTTCAAGCCAGCTGACAAGGTCCGCACCGACAAGCCGACAGTGGTGATGCTCTCCAACGTACAGTTTATCAAGGGCGTCAAAGTCGCCATTCAAGCTGCTGATGTGATCATCAATCAGCTGGGCTTCGAGGATTACCAGCTTGTCGTCTACGGTGCCAAGGACCGACAGCCGAGCTACTGTATCGAGATGGAAAAGCTTATAGCCGAGTCTGGCCTGTCTGGTAAAGTTGTGCTGGCAGGCTTTGGCGATCCCAAAGTTGTACTCCAAGACGCGTGGTTGTTCATGAACTCGTCTATGTCTGAGGGTCTCCCTCTGGCGATCGGCGAAGCAGCCTTGGCTGGAGTTCCAATTGTCGCCACAGAGGTAGGGGCGACTGCACTTGTTCTCACGGACCCAAAGAACCCAGAGCAGCAGTACGGAGAGGTCGTGCCGCCCAATGACCCTATGGCACTTGCGCGTGCTCAATTGAGTATGCTGAGTATGGTAGGACCATGGTCCAAGTTCACCGAAGATGATAAAGAGAAACCACCAGTGTTGCCGGATGAGATATTACCAGTACATGTAGAGTGGTTGACGCGCCGGTTTTACGAAAAGGCCAATGATCGCCGAAAACTAGGATTGCTGTCGCGTGAGGTGGTGTTGCAGAGTTTTCATGGAAGTCGTTATCTTAGGGAACATGAGCAGATGTACTGGATTCAGTGGTACATGTCCAAGATGAGGAAAGAGAATGAGCTGGATGATTTGTGTTTTAAATATGGAACCGCAAGGCCTTTACGTTATACCGATGATCTTGCAGGACAAGATGAGGGTTGACATTATTGAGAGATAGACATAGACCGTTCTTTATTTTATTTTATTTTATTTTTTCTTAATTTAATATTTCTTATTCTTAGTATTCGCCCAAAAGAACTCTTGTTTTATAGTAAACACCGATGCAATAATAATGCAGGATGGGCAAGTTTGCTGTGCCCTGTTATAAATAGCGAGAATGAGTCAAGACATATGGATCAGCAGGCTCTGCAGATAACAAATAACAGGTATAGTAAATAAGTAATTTAGTACCTAGGTAGGGTACTGCGATGAAGTATGTGAGTTCATCTACAGACAGGACAGCAAAAAAATAAAGAAGTAGCCACTAAGTTTCCATCTTCAGTAAGTGTGAGTGAGTGTTGTGTGTGTGTGATTGATTGACAGTCTAGTACCTGACTAGCAAAGCAGCATTTAAATAAACACCCTCCAATGATCAATCACAGAGAAGAAGAAGAAAAAACGCCGAGCCTATGGATGGTAAAAGCAATGGAAGCTAGCGGGACAGTGCAGTAGCCTAGGTAGCCTAGCGGAGTGTGGTGTAGTGTAGAAGTGGTGGCTGCACCTGTTTGTGGGGGAGGACAAAAAAGAGAAAGGTCCATGGTGCCGGAATGGAATGGCAGTCGTTGTTTATAATAATTCTCGTCATTTCCGCCATTTAGAATGACAGCACTTCCATAATGTCACCCATTGGGCTCTCCTCTCTTTGTGGTCTACCAAAGACCAGAGGTGCAAGAGAGTCAACGCCTGAATCCTCCGCCTCGATGCTTAGAGTAGAGCTGCTCGATATCGATCTCGACGGGGAAAGAATCTTGGGCGAAGATGAAGGCGGCGCAGGCGAGAGATACGCTGATAGCAAAGCATCCAGATCTGGACCATTCGATAGTGTCGGCAATACAGGTCGACTGATTCGTCGGTAGTGTCTCGTAGCCGGCGGCAAAGCAGTCTTGGGACGAGATATGGGCGCTGAAGAGGATCTCTTACTCGGCGTGCGCGTAAACAATCGCGGCAGCTTAAAGTTCTTTCGGATCGACGGTGTTCTCGCAGGCGCTTCTGTTGTCGTCTTGGTCGTCGGCGTAGTCTTTGCTCGTGCAGGGTGTTCGAAAAACTCGATGCCGTGCGACACAGGAACGTTGCTCGTGACGGTATTATTGAAGTCCTCCAGTAAAGAGTGAATCTGGGTCTCGTCAAGACCCTCCACCAGCTCGAACAGCTGGTCTACCGACCCGCGGCGGTTAATGTGATGCGTATAGGTAGCGTCGTCGACTGCCATCCTGTCGTTTGGTGTCACTTCTCTCACATAGAGAGAAATCAGTGGGGGAGAGAAGAAGTGAACGATTGGTCAAAGCCCAACTACTGCAGAGAGAGAAGGGTTTAAGGAGTCGAGACAGATTCGAGGCGGGTCATCTTTCCCTTGAATGAGCAGATGGGGATGTGACATTGAATTGGCAGGGATGTTTCAGACGAAATTAAAGACCGCCATGGCTTTTCCTGCAATTGGCTAGTGCGCATATCAAAGGGAATTAGGCGAGCTTCACTAAAGATGATGGGATGAGAAAAAGAAAAAGTGATGACAACATTGAGAGATAGTTTCGTAAAGAATCCTGATAAGCCATCCATGTTTGATGTTGTTATTGTTGTTGTTGGTGGTGATGATGTCTGCGATTGGAATGTCACCTCAAGACCCAAGCTCTAAGCTCCAACATCCCACCAAAAATACATCATTTCCATCGATAAGAAGAAAAAAAGATTCAGCATCGTTTTACTAGTCTTTGATTTGACAAATTACTCCAAATTACCATCTAGCGCACTGGTAGAAGAATGTCATTGCTCTACCCAAGCTTCATCTTGTCCAAATAGCCGCCTCGCGCTTAATTTGGGGGGACCCCGAATTGTCAGACCTGCATAAAACGCACTGATGATCGCTGTTAGTTACATCAATGCCCATGGAATGACTTCTAATAATATCACGAACCTTTTTTTTTTCATGTCTGTTTTAGAACTGCATCAAGCACACATCCTAGGTTTCCTCAACTAAGATCGCCCTTGGGCACCGCCCTTGGACCCTTACATGGTACTAATACCTAAATCGTCAGCCCTATCGTTAAACCTGGATAAGCTATTGATGCCTGGCGAGACATTGGGACTGAAGGGCGGCACTGTCAGTGGATAGTAGAGAATGAAAATCGAGGGAGTGCTAAGAAGTGCTAGCTCTGTTCGCTACTAGCCATGTCCAGCACTTGGTGATTAGGCTCAAGGTACCAATCGCTTCTTTCTGCCAATCCCTTCCCTTCCAAACAAATTTTACAGATGTCTGCTAAATGAAATTGCCAATGATTTACAAAGTGGAAAACGGCACCAGTGTGGTTTGATGCCCTGGGGGAGTGGAACAAGTCCTCAGTACCTGTTGACCTCTGGGTACCAGGTACCTTAGTACTGAGGTATACCAAGATGAATACAAATTCTTACAGGTCATCATATCTTTCCAGGTTCTCGAAAGATTTATTATGCCGTCGCCTCTATAGGTGGAATACTCAATTGCACTAAGGGCGTCATCTATGGTAGCCTAGTCATCCTACAACCTCTTCATGCTTGCCCGTATACACTGACTCGCAGCTCAGAGACTTCATTTTTCCACCCGTTTCCCCACGCGGCATTGGCAAAGATTTGCAGCTTACTACCATGTTGCAGTCCCCGAATGAGGCGTGCGCGCAGTGGCGACAAGGTATCGTCGCACAAGTCCCAGATGTTGGTATGCATCCGGAAGTTCTTGTCAGCGTGCACATTGTGTTGTATTCTCAATGGTTGAGATCGTTCGTCATTATGGACCGCGCGTACGTCGAACCAACTTCTGGTGGAACTCAAGTAAGTCCGTGGAATTGGTGATCACTCCATCCTTGGTCACGGGAGACCGTTTCAAACACAAGCGCGTGCACCGGTAGCTTGATGCGCTCATCAATCATAACCTCTAACAATAATTGAGACGTTGTTGGTTCCGTATCCCGCCAAAGGTGGTCACACTCTGGCACAGAGTCGGCAATGGACTGTTCCTCGCTATCCGATCCGTCTTCGTCTGGCAACGGATGCACGGCTCCCCCTAGGTCCGATTCGAAGCCAGA
Source organism: Fusarium cf. aywerte (assembly GCA_011034095.1). Taxonomy (NCBI): domain Eukaryota; kingdom Fungi; phylum Ascomycota; class Sordariomycetes; order Hypocreales; family Nectriaceae; genus Fusarium; species Fusarium cf. aywerte. Next base: position 29,919 of record WETZ01000063.1, read on the forward strand.
GGGGTAGATAGGAGGCCTGTCTCCTAGGCATGACGCTGCAACCGGGCTATCTTCTCCCCAAATTGCTTGTACAACAATCCTGGTGCCAGCTATGTAGGGTTCCGGACAATGATGTAGATAGTTCGAATATTCACATCTCCATCCACACCATTGAAGCCTAGGAACAGCGCCGTGTGCCTGTAAGATGGAAATGATGTCCTGATTACCAAGCTCAAGAGCATAATCCAGGGCATTCTTTCCGTTTCCACAAGGTCGATTTATATTCAGACCCTTGTGAATAGTGTCTCTAAGCATATCGGCAAACGCTCCTTTCACGAGGAACATAAACTCGTCAACCCAAACTTCAGGCTTTTTGCCAATTGTCTCCAATATTAAGGGCACAAATGGCTCAGCATGTGTTTCGTAAATGAGATCAAGAGGTGACCGGTCGTTGTCCATCCGTCGGAGGGTCAACCGAGCACCGTACGAAAGGAGATAAGACGCTATAGTCATCTGTTTGAACAGGATTGCGTCGTATAAAGGTGGCCTCTTGTATTTCGTACGGTATTCCTCACCGTCAGGCGATGCACCTGCCTCAAGTAACTCCAGTGCCATCTCTGTTCGTCCATGTGCTGCGGCAAGTCCCAGCGGGGTGAGTGATATACAGTCTTCAACAGGAGCCTGTTTCTCACGCTCATAAAGCATCTTGATGAATGGACGAAGAGAGAAAACAACAGCCCAATGCAGTCCTGTGATTCGACCGATAGTCACTACCTTGTCCTGTTTGGCACAACCTCCTTCTCGACGTTGTGACTTCCTCTCAATCATGTGTGCTACTTGTCTTTGAACATGCCTGTTCCACTCATTGTTGTGACGCGTCAGGAACCATCCCGTTGTTTGAAAGATTCCTGAACAAGGATTTACAGTTTCCAGGAGCTTTGAGATGCCTTCTCCCCAGTACATGATTGCGTAAGGGAGAAGAGGATGACGGTCTCGAAATTGTTTGATAGCTTGACGATCGTGCAAATCCTCCTTCAGGTCATCCAAGGAAAGATAGCGGATCAAGGTGAGATTTATGTGTTCTTGGATGTTTGGAAACCAAGTTGCTCGTGTCACCGGCTTCATCAGATAGTCAGTGATGGTTTTGTGAGCAACTCGAACCTCCTGAGTGCTGGGGTCAACAACCAACAATTCGCCACATAGCGTGTCTATGCCCTTATTGATTTCATGCTGACTCTGATAAGCCAGGTCTGTCAGCTCAACAGCTAGAGCTTGCTTCAATTGCCCAGCTGTCATGGGGGCCTTGGCGTAAGCCACCCAAAACAGAGCTTGTATGGAACGGCAAGGAATGTCACCTTCAGGCTTCGAAGAGTCCTCTGAAAGTCGTTTTAAGCCCATCTCATAGGCCTGCGAAGCCTCCTCTGGTAGATTCTCAATGATAGATAGGCAGTCGGATGTGCTATCCGCCTTGAGAACCTCATCCATATGGAGCTTAGCCATTAGAAACGTCCCATCACACTTCTTACGAAGCTCTAAGATAATAGTTTCGGTGATTCCATGGCCATTGAGGAAATGATTATTTGATCGCGAAATACGATCGCGAATGTAGAGCTCAATATCTTGAGGAGTTGCTCGAAGTTCCAGCTTCAGCTCATCAACAGCCAACGCTGTTATACTAGCATACGGTCTTGTTGTTACTATTAGTCGACATTGGTGGTTGTCTCGCTGTATTCTTCGTAGAATGTCGACTAAATCCTTTTGGTGATCAAATGGAACCTCGTCAAGGCCATCGAGGATAAAAAGAGTTTTTCCTGCTTGAGAGATGGTGTAGTTGAGAACTTGTATCTTGAGCTCTACCTCACCCTTGCGAGATGGTGCCATTTGGAGCTTTGATTCCCATTCTTCCAAGACTTTGATAGGTATCATGAGACCTCCCATAGAGTCTACTAGCTGGGACCAGAGACTCATGACAATATCCATATAATCTTCAAGGTCTGCCAAGGTCTGATGATCACAGAAGACACGTCCCACGTGATGTTCCGGAGAGCTTTCAGCCTCTTCTCGCAACTTGATGCTGATGTATTCACTATTTTCACATTAGCCTCGTGGCCTACTTTAGTCAGACTTGTGAGTCACTTACGCCATTCCGGTTTTCCCTGACCCTTCTGCAAGGTTTCAGAAAACTCAAGGTAAAGAGGCAATGGGGGTGACTTACGTATACCATATACCCAGAGAATTCCAGTGCCTGGTTTACCCCATTCTAGGTATGCTTTATTGTCCCAGATCCACTCCATAGTGCCTTCGGTAAGCCTCTGGACTCTCCATGGTGTTCTCCCAAGCGAGACGCCAATACTTGGAGCCAGACGCGTGATGAACTTCTCACAGCGTTCACCTTTCTTTAGTCAGCGGCTTAGATCAATGGTAAACATGGGGGAACGCCATTGAAGTAGTCTCCAAACCAGGACAATACATATTGTGTAGTTGTTGATGAGGTTCAAAGGATATGACAAGGAGATTGGTAGACCCAGGTATCAGAAACAGTATACTTACTCTCGGCATTCTGTGTTTGAAAGACCTTTCTCACTTGGTCATGCAGCCATTCAATGGCTTCAATATCCTCTCTGAGACCATCCTTCTTCACTGGCCACAAAACATGGCCCAGCTTTCTTTTCCAGGCCTTTTCTTCATTTGTAAGCTTCTTTTGCACAACCTTCATGCGAGATTCGATTTGAAAGTTGATCTTGTCGAATTGCTCCTTGTTCTCTCCAGTCAACCTAGCAGACACGTCTATGAATTTCCGCAGAGTGTCCACCAGAATTTGAATCCGGTCGCGCAGCTCCTGAATTTCTTTCTTGGCATAACGAATAGTCCGCCCGGCCTCGAAAGATTTTACTACCAATTCGGCAATAGCAATAACATCACCGACTGATGCCATTGTTGTTGATTTGTTCTGAAATCATGAACCAAACTGCTCTCGTATTTAAAATTCGCAAAAAGGGGTACTCGTGCGGACTGGTGAGAATATTTGAAAACATAGGTTTAAGTTATAAGCTAGATCGGGCCACTAAGCGAGGATACAGGGCAGATACCGTGAATTGCTTGTCTTGGGCATAAGGATCATGTCTTTACAGAATAGTTGCGGGCACACAAGTGCCGAGACACGGTGCTACTAACATGTCACTTTCCTAGGCAGGCAATTTATGCCAAAGCGCACAAAGTCAACCCAATAAAGAGGTAAGGCCCTGCGATCCTATTGCTCAGCTTTTGCGCAGTAGGTTTCAACCAACATATGCACCCATGACGTTTCCTTGCGCTAACATACAGGGCACCCATGTACTCATATCTGACTGCCCTGGGGTAATCCAGAGATCACCAAAATCCAGGTATTGTTTGATGCCGGCACTGGAAGATGGGACTTTTCTAGTCCATGTAGCCCGTATTATTGCCAACCGGTTGCGTTCAAGATTGCAGGATTCGTTAATTGAAGAATTTTACTGGATCGTGGCTCCGCAGCTTATACGATTGTGGGTTGGTATACTCGAAGTGGGCGACAAGGGAACTCATTCCGACGTATCTCATTGGAGCAGTAAGATCCTTTATGTAGATCCAGGGTACAAACGCCAACGGCGTAAATCCTTGGTCTTCGTGTGAGGTGGAGCTGCATGGTTGCTGATCCGAAGGCGGCCACAATTCGATATTCTACCTGTATGGTAGACTCGAAGATCCGACAGTTGTACGAAGTCGCTCGAGATCGTTGAACTTTCGTGCTGCATATTCCTCTATAGCCAAGCTGAAAGCCGCTGGCCAAGCTTCCCGAAACGATGGATCGTGGCGCAGCATTAGCCACGGGACTAAACCGTTTCGATACCGTCTCAGACGCCCGTAGGATCCAGGCTAATCTCAACATCTTCTGAGCCTCTGTCACTATCTTCTAATCAATCTCAACTCACACCATCAATGACTTTGATATGGATGAGACAAAGGTGAAAGGCCTCAAGGCATGTACGGTATGTGCGGGTGCCAAAGTTCGCTGTGATATGGTGCTGGGGCAGAAGCAATGTACAAGGTACACTCTTGTTTCGAATGCTGGTTGATATTACTGACAACGAGTCGCAGGTGTGAACGTTTAAATAAGAAATGTCAGTCTCAGCCGAGGGGAAGTCACCGTCGGATAATTCATTCGAGGAAAGCGTTAGTTTTCAGGAAGAGTCAAACTCAAGACTACTTATTAACTATATCAGTGATCTCCAAAGACTTCAGGCCGAGTTCGATTCCACTGCAAACATGTCATCATCAGCTTCCTCTCTTACAACATCGAACTCATCCGAAATAACCTCAAACGCGAACTCTTTACCGGAGTCAAACTCGCAGCTCCGGGCTTTGTTTACAAACCCTCTTGCACCCCAGCCTCGTCGTTTGGCAAACAGGATGCTTCAGCTATACCGTGATGAAATGATGCCACTGTTTCCATTCGTATGGATAGACTCAAATGAGACTCCAGAGAAGCTCTTTCTGGAACGACCTATGCTGTATATGGCCATGATGGTAGTGACGTGTCAAGAAGACCTGGAAATCCAACAAGAACTAGCCCAAAGATGGCGCGAGGAGTTGGGTCGAAGGTTATGGACGCATGGAGAGAAGAGTCTTCAGCTCTTGCAAGGGATTATGATTTACTTGGCTTGGTATGTCTTCAACCACATACAAAAGCATACTGAGAATCTAACATCCAATGTAGGAATCAAATCCACTGCTCTCTTGGTGACCAGCTTAACAACCTTATGTATACAGCCATGTCGTTGATCGCAGAGCTTGAACTTGATAAGAAGTATTTCAACAGCAAACTTTCATCTGGACCCCCGGATGAGATCACTAGAATAAGAAAATCCCAAGGCCTAGTAACCAGCGACGAGCGGAGATGTCACCTAGGGGTCTTTTGGTTGAATTCATTGTGAGCACGAGACCATCGCCGGACCAGTACTCAGGGCTGACTCAAGCTACAGATTAAGTACATGCGGTAAAAACATAGCAATCACGCTGTCAAGCCCTTTTTTCGACGAGAGCTGTTCATTCCTTGAAACAAAAATGGAGTCGCCGTGGGATACTTATCTCGTTCAGCTGGTGAGAATCCAGCAAGTGGCCAGCGATATCGATAGATCACTGTATGAAATTTCGGATTCAGATGAAGTAAAAGCTTCGCAGGAGTTGTTTATTTCGATTTCGAGTATTGAACAGCAGATCCAGGAGCTTGGAACTACTTTACATCAGGAGTCTCAATTGCAAGGTGAGTCTGCAATGAAACTGGCTAGATTTTGAACATGAGCTGACTATTTACAGCACCGTTGTCGATGTCCTTTCATATGTTGAAAGCACACCTTTACAAAATCAGTATCGACGAACGACTCTGCAAAGAATCAGAACTGGAGGTCGACCCTTCCCCTGACACTCTCCGACGTTCATATATGCTTGTGTCATATCTCAACGCAGTGAAAGCGGTCATCAAGAGTTTTCTTCTGCTACCAACGTCTGCAGTCCTATCAATGCCTTACTTTTATTGGATCCAGATGTTACACTGCCTCACTATGTTCTCACGCTTACTCATTGAACGCCCTACATTATGGGATCCGAACCTCCTCACAGGTATACTCGAGTTTGTGAAGGCGTTAAATAGAACATCGAACAAAATCGAAGATGCAACGAGTTTGGGGGCTAGCATGTCGCCGCCAAGGTACTTAGCTTCTATATTTAATGTGGCAAGGCAGAAGATGAACGATTTAAGCGCCAGCATTCGCGAGAGCTCCGGAGTCATGTCATCACAGTCTCACGAAGCTAGGCCCAGAGTAACATCGGCAGCAAAGGCATTTGACGCGAGAAACATGATGATGAACAAGCAGACAGAGGCTTTGCTTATGAACTTTCTACAAGATGGAAATCTGATACGAGATCTACAGTGTATTAGACCTTGATCGGCTAAATACTCAGCCATATAGTTCATACGAATTAACACAACCCATATCAAAACGATCAAACAGTCGGTATGAGGAATCAACTCCAGACAACGATACCCTTACAACAGCTTTCAAGGCGCCACCGGATCTCAGAAGCGGTGAATCTCCTCTTCAAACAAATCTGCAATCAACGCATGTACCTCCTTGCCGGGATGATACGAGTCAAAGAACACATGCGTCTCCGGATCATTGCACAAATGCCTCGGTACACCCTCGCTTGCATAAACGCCAGTGAGACACGCTGTAGGAGGGTTTACGTATTTGTCCTCAAAACCATAAGCTTCGGGATCCGAGGTGATGTTCTCAAATAAGCCACCCACGTCAACCACAGCTGTCTTTGCATAGGCCGAGTACGCGGCAGCGATATTCTTGAGGCCTTTTGTAAGAGCGCTGCTGTATATTTCTACACTTGGAACGTTGTAGTCTGAGGAGTTGTACGATGCTGGGAAGGTTGTGGCATTGAGGTAGTTGGCCAGTATGATGTTCGTTGCACCTACGTCCAGGTTAACATTGTATCTAAAGAAAACCGTAGGCTTGAAGGCATCTTACCAGCATGATATAATCGGTCGATGTTCTCGTTAATCAAACTCGTAACCTGTCCTCCAGTGATGCTCGTATTCAACAGAATATCATTGGCACCAAACCAATGAACAAAGATATCCCCTCGTCGAGGCTTATCCCAAGATAAGAACGACAAAACTTGATCTGCAGCTGAAGGGACAGGAATAGTAGATTGAAAGCCTGTACCTCCAGCGACAAAATCATTATTAGTCGTTGCTCCGGCGGTTCCGAGATTAATCAGCTCAAGACCAAGGTCCTTGGCCACGAGATCATTCCATTTGAGTCCGTTCCTTCAACTATCAGCAGACGACCTTCATTCAAGACAGAGAACCACATACGAAAATGAATGTCGGTAGTAAGCTGGGTCCGCTGGCCACGTTCCATTGCTCACTATCCATGAACCATTCCCGTTATCGCTGAAACTGTCTCCAAAAACGATGAGGCGCGAGAATTTGGTAGCAGAGTTTTCGGAAATAGGAATTGCATGCGCCAAAGAGCTGGCATACAGGGCTATTAACCAAGAACTCAACATTTTGACAAGAAAGTTAGAAGTGGTTGATTTGTGGTCAAGGGATGAAAAGTGCTGGGGACTTTATAGCTAACCTCGGTAACTAAGCCACCATGGGTGTGTTGTGTCTTATATTCATATAAACATCACCAATTGTGCCACAACGTCAATCTGAGACGGGAGCCCTTTTTTATTCGTCTGTTTGTCCATCGGGCTTATTTCTTACTACATGGACGCGGTGCGAAGGAGTCTTGGATGGATGTAAGATGACGAACGAATCGTAGGGACATGCCAAGCAGTGGTGGTTCTGGCGATGACATGAAGCCCCATAAACACAAGCATTCACACAAGCGATAGCATTGCATTGACAACAAGTGTTAATCCCCAATATTGACTTTAACTTTTCACATCATATTGTTACATAACAATCCCAGCATACACCTAATAATATACAAAGTCTTGTCCCCCACATCTTACAGTGCATCCCTCATCCAACCCATACCCGAAGTCATCAATCACCATGCTTTTCTATAGACCTCTCCCAATCAGAAGATGATATGATCGCAGGCCCCTCATGAACCCGTCATAAAAAATTACAAGACATTAATTAGTGGAGATGTGCTTACACCTCGCTGATCGTCCCTCTGCTTAGGCCTTCTTCTCAGGAGGGTTGTTACCACCGAACAAACCACCGAAAGAACCCATCATGCTATTCATAGCCTCCTTCTGGGCAGCCTCCATCATAGCAGCCTCTTCCTTGAGCCACTTCTCTCCGTTCTCCCGGATCTGCTTCTCGAGCTCCATGTAGTTCCTCTGGCCACGCTCACGGGCGACGTCCTGCAACATCTTTCCTTGTGCGAAAGCCTCGGCGGGGTTCTGCTCGCCGTCGGGCGAAACCATCATGCTCATGTTGCTGGGGTTGAGGCCGAGCAGGTTACCCAGGGCACCGACACCAGAGCCGTGCTTGTGCTTGTGGGCGAGCTGCTTGGCCTGGAACTCCTTGCGGGCGATAGCCTCACGGCGGGCGAACTCGGTGGGGATGTGCTTGCCATCGAAGGACTTGATCACCTTTCGGACATCGGAGTATTGCATGGTGTGAATGTACTCGAGGAAAGGAATGAGGTTGACGAGCTCCTTATCGTTTCGATCACCCTTCCAAGGGTCAAGAACAATGGCGTTCTCCGGCTGGTTGCGAACATGCTTGGGGTTGGTATCGATGATGATCACCTTGGAAAGGTCACGGTTGAGGTAAGAGAGATCCTAAATTGTCAGCGCAAGCGGGGTAATGGGTACGAGAGGGTCTTACCTTGACAATCTCTCCATTCTCGAACTTGGTAGCCTCTCGGTAGAGGGGCCACAAGATCAAGCGGTAGGGATCCAGTTTCCTCATGATAGGCTCACCAGTAGCGAAAGGAACGGAAGTAAAGAGAACCAGCTCGTAGTACTGGCTCAAATATCGAATGAAATAGTCCACACCGGGTCGCTTGGCGATTCTCCAGCCATGCTCACGAGTCCACTCGCTGTGGATGAGGAGGTCGTCCAAGCTCAAGCAGAGAGTATAAGGGCGCTCGAAAGTAGGATCGGGGTCGGGGAGGAGCTTCTCGAAGGCAGGCTCTTGGTAGTAAGTGACAGACTCGGTCATACGGGCCTTGGCACGCTTCCACCACAAACCAGGGGCAGGACCGTTGGGAATATCAGAGTGACGCTCAGCCTCGATAGAATCCTCCCAGTTCCGGCCCATGTATAGAAGACTCAGGGTACCACCAGCAGCCGTCGTGATAAGCATGAATCTTGTCCACCACTTACGGTTTCGCTCAGAAGTAGAGACATACTCTGAACGATCCCTCTCCCCACCTTTAGACTCGGCCTCCTCCATCTCTTCTAGAGCCTGCTGCTCCTTCTTCTTGTCACCACCCATCTCCTCGAAAAGCGTTGAAGGAATACCCTGTGTCAAGTCAGGGAGCTTGTGGAAAGGTATTTGCTCGCCCTCCTTGGGAGCCTCGGGTGATTGCTCGCCAGTCTTGTCAACGTCATTCTCGGCGGGCTTCTCTGACGTCTTAGCAGCCTCAGCATCGCTTTGCGCCTGGGAAGGCTTCTTTTTCGAATCTTTGGGTGGTTGACCGGAAGGACGCTTGGAGTAGGATCGGAGCCATGGCGAGGCAAAGGGAGGAGCAGTAGCGGGAATCGCTCGGAGAGGAGAGGGTGCGACGGGCCGTGACAGACGAGCTGTCATCAAGCCCAAGCGCGAAGCCTGGGCTACTCTTGAAAGCATATCGAAGGGTGGGAGGTTGCGTCGCTGAGGCTGAAGCGATTCTTGGCGTTTTTGGGTGGTGAAGTGAAGGCTCGAACTTCAATGGCCTAGGGTACTGAGGTAAGGCTTGACGAAGTTGGTCTGATGCTCCGCCATAGCCATAGCATCGCGCCGTCGGCCATGGAAAAAAAATCGCACGGTTCTGCAAGCCAAAGTGGAGCATTTCGACGCAATGTCACCGTAGATTAGCCGTGCACGATGTCACGGACTTTTGATGAACCGATGGCGTCATATCTACATATTTGTTTTGCATCACGTGAGACGTCTCCGGTCACTCTCCGATCGTGAAGCCCCGCGTCCTTATGTCATCCAGTCAAAATCCTTATCGAATTTCATATTGATGGCGGTGCTTGAATAACGACAAAGGTCAATAACAGCCTGATAAAACCATTCAGTGTCCAGTTCATGCATAAAAACCCCACTCATTTTTTCCAAAGTATTGTCCGGGAACTTCTCGAACAATAGATAACTTTTTCTATACTTTGCCACAGCCTAACTCAAGTCCCGGCCATTGTTCCGATCAGCTACCCGAGACTAACAATGGATGTCGCCCGCGCCGCCTTCTAAAGCGGATTCTTCTCAATTGCTACTTACACCATGACACACCTCATGACAAGCCTCACTCCAGGAAACTGAATGAACAATCTAGGCGATTGATTGCCTAACTTTTAACCACTGTCACTTAGCAGGGATTCATGAGATTTACGGCCCGCCTTATCCTGAACTGAAATTCTCCTCTTCGCCACCTCGAACCTTCCATCTCCAACACAACTCATATCCATCATGGCACGACGATCTAGTAAAAGCTCAGCCTCTAGGCCAGCGGGCTCAATACGCATTGTGATGCCATCATCCCGTCCAACTCCTCCTGCAAACCCTACACCCGAAAAAGACGTCACCGAAGAGGATGTAAATCAGCTCAGCGTCGCCGAACTTACCCTCGATGTTCCTCTTATTCCCTTTAATAAACCGCGTCGAGTACCCAAGACACCGTTCCACTTCCTCTCTCTTCCCGCCGAAGTACGCATTCAAATCTACACATATTTCTTCGATGATGTCCCTACGCTTTTAGATCTTGGTCCCAGCAATTACAAGCGCGTACACAAGAAGCTTGGTCTGATGCGAGTCTGCAGACAGGTTCATGATGAAGCGACATTCGCCTTTTACAGCACACGAATCTTTCGCTTATTCCCTACCTACCCTGGAAAATACTTCAAGAGCAAGAAGCCTCTGTTGGCAAGGTTGAAGCCGCAACAGCGACGATGCATTACATCTCTCGAATTGCGCCTTGGGCCAGGATGGAACGCGCCGCCCCGTGGATGGGTTGTCAACCCCGCGCTTGGTCTGTCGGACTGTGTGGACGTTGAGCGCCTCAATGTCTTTGTTGAGTGCGACCCTAGTGATAATATCTTCCAGGGCTGGCGCCGATCAGAGGGCTTCTACGAGGGCTTCAGCCGTAACCTGCTCACCGATGTATTGGAAGCGTTGCCCTCTCTTCATACCGTTCAATTTGATGGCTGGACCAGCGTCAAGAAATCGGGGGACATGATGCAAGGCCTTATGAACATTGTCGAGGAACATGGTCTTGGCATCGAATGGGGCCCCGAAAGAGGATGGACTGACGCTGATGACGATGAAGAAGAGGATACCGAGCCTGTGGGTTATCCTGAAGGATTTCCTCACCCTGGATATGAAGCCCATGGACTATTGGCCTTGGCGTAGTCTTGTACGCTTGAGCTGGTGTTTCTTGGTTCTGATGAGTTTTACGACAAGCACGTTTTCGTTTATATAAAGTAACGCAGTATATGGCTTCTATAATCTAGCTATATCCATGCAGTGAATCACTATGAAGTTCAATGCTATTCCTACCCGTGGTATTGTCCATCTCTATGCTTCGTAAAGTTAAAACACTAACCAACCAAGTCTTACTGAGCCCCAAGCATCGCGAGCGCGTTTCGCAGCTCCTTAACTGCTGTGGGCACGTCCTCAAAGTTCAACGCTGATATCGCCCATTTAGCATGCTTCTGTGCCTGGTTGATATCCTTCTGGTCTGTAGAGTAATTTGTGTTTTGCACGGGCGCAGGCGCAGGTGCAGATGTAGGAACCTGAGGTGGAGGCACAGGAGCCGGTGACTTCCCAGGGTGTGAAGAAGCAAGATGAGGCATCATTGGTCTAATGGGTGCGACGTCTGGAGCGGGTGCTGGAGACTCAGAGACCGATCCCTTTCCAGGAGGCGCGGAAGCAAGATGTGGCAGCCATGGTCTTGCAGCTGCTGCGGCATTGAGTGGCTTTGTGTGATCGATTGGTGCCTTTCCGGGATGAGATGAGTTAAGATGAGGCATAATGGGTCTATCAGATGGGGGTCCGTCTGTAGGTCTAGGAACGGATGTTGGGGCTGCTGTTGAAGGGCCTGATGAGGGCCCAGCGGGCGAAGAGGTAAGATGGGGCATGAAAGGCCTGGCGCTTGCAGCAGCAGCGAGAGGTGTAGGTGCTGGCCCTTCAATACTTGACGCTCTGGACCGTGATGAAGCAAGGTGGGGTAGCCATGGTCTTGCGTTCGCAGCAGCTGTGAGAGCTGTCGGTGACTCAATACTTGACGACCTAGATCGCGTATCTGTAGCGAGATGTGACAAGAATGGTCGTGCAGCCGCGGCAGCATCGAGCGGTTTAAGAGGCTCAAGTGGAGCCTTTCCAGGGTGTGAAGAGTTGAGATGAGGCATCATGGGTCTCGGAGGTGCGGCATGCTCTTCGGATGTATCCATGGCAGGGGGAGAAACTTGTGAAGGAGCAGAGGTTGGAACCTGAGTACCGGGCGCGCCTGGTGTAGGACTTGTGCTCATAGGTGATGGGACGAAAGGCTCGGGTGCCTGTCCCTCCGGCTCACCTTGGGGTACTTGGGGTGGGAAATAACTAGGATCAGCTGGGTCTTTTGACGGTGCCTCCGTGGGTGTGCCAACTTTGGGTGACTCTCCAGCGTCTGGCGCATCCTCGACTGTAGCAGATTGACCTCCGGATAGAGCTTGAACTTCAGGGTCAGAGGGGTCGAGGCCAACACTGGGTTCAGGCTCAGGGGCCTTGGGGTTTGTCTCGTTTGGATCTTTGCCTTCACGGATGGCCTTCAGGATACGAGCAGCATTCCACTTTGCGAACTTGATCTTTTTAATAACTTCGGGGTCAGGCTCGCCCCATTCGCGGGTGAGATCGAAGAAAGTTGCAGCGGCATCGAATGTATCAGCGGTTTGTCTAAGTTATGTCAGTTTCACATGTCTGAAGGCGGTCTGTAGAACACGCTGTACCTCGTCACTTTGTCAGCACGCAGGGTACGCTCAGCGCGATCAAATGTCTGCTGGGCAAATTGCTCAACGTAGGCTTGTCCCGCAGCATTATCAATAATCGCTTCATCATCAGCGCGCTCCGTCTTTGTGGTCTCGAGCCGTTCGATCAAGGTCTTTGTGAACTCAAAGGCTTCCTCGTCTGAGTTGTGCAGGCCCTTGCCTACGATCTGGTTGACGGCATGGTATTCACCTGCAGTGAAAGAGTTTTAGCGATTTATGTGTTGAGTGGGATTTGTGGTTGGGTTTGTTGCCTACACCAGTATGCGAGGGCGGGTTTGATGTTCCTGAGCTGGTTCGCGCGGTTGATGAAGCGGCTCACTTCGGGGATTTTGAGCACGGCTGGTAGTGGCTCGGCCATATTGTGCGGTTTATTTCGTATTGGCAGATGTTGGTTTGACAGTTCCTCGAAATGCCTCAGAGCCGAAAAAGAGGGATAATTGTTTAAAAAGTCGGGTACTAGGTTGGGATGACGCAAGTAGAATGTCAACTCCAAGTTGTGTTGGAGATCTTTACCCCACCTCCATCTCGATCTCCTCATTCTCTTGTCTTCTGCCTACTACGCGTTGACGTAACGGTTATAGCGATCCACCCCCAGCCACATGTTCCCCGGATTTGGTCAGCTAGCGCCACAGGTGGCTTAAGCTGAATTCGGGTCTATCGAATCAGAGGACCCAGCTTCACTTTCCGTTGTCTGATCACCGTGGCTTTTTCTCCGAAGATGCCACTTTGTTCTTGACGACAACCATAAGTGACACTGTTTTCTTGTCATTGAGTCTGGTAAATCAGACTCACTTTCTTGACTGATTAGACTCATATTGATACTCTTTCGTTCCTCACTTTTTTCTACCGTCAATCTTCCGCTACTCTTTACAATGCATAACCCCACATCTCTGCTGGTAACGTTGACAGCAGCGCTTGCGGCTCTGCCCGAGGCTCAAGCTGCCATCTATACCAAGAACTCTCCCGTTCTTCAGGTGAACGCTCGAAACTACGACAAGCTTATTGCCAAGTCCAACTATACCTCTGTGAGTTGCCCTTACTGGCAACGTTGAATCGCCACTTACATATTCCAGATTGTCGAGTTCTACGCTCCTTGGTGTGGCCACTGTCAAAACCTCAAGCCTGCCTATGAGAAGGCCGCTAAGAACCTCGATGGTCTTGCTCAAGTTGCCGCCATTGATTGCGATGATGACATGAACAAGCAATTCTGTGGCTCTATGGGCGTCCAGGGCTTTCCCACTCTCAAGATTGTCCGACCTGGTAAGAAGTCCGGCAAGCCTGTTGTTGAGGACTACCAAGGCCAGCGAAGTGCTGGTGCTATCCAGGAGGCTGTTATGAGCAAGATCAACAACCATGTCACCCGTGTGAGTGACAAGGACCTGGACTCTTTCCTCGCTGGTGACAAGCCCAAGGCCATTCTCTTCACCCAAAAGGGAACTACCAGTGCGCTCCTTCGAAGCGTTGCCATCGACTTCCTCGATGTCATTTCTGTGGCCCAAATTCGTGATAAGGAAGCGGGTGCCGTTAAGAAGTTCGGCATCGAGAAGTTCCCCGCTCTTGTCCTCATCCCTGGTGAAGGCAAGGACCCAATCGTTTACGATGGTGAGATGGCCAAGAAGGAGATTGTCAAGTTCCTCACACAAGCCGGACAGCCTAATCCCGTTCACGCATCTGGTAACACTAAGAACACCAAGGCCAAGAAAGACGACACCAAGAAAGATAACACCAAGAGCGCCAAGAAGAACAAGGCTACTGAAGCTGCCAAGGAGCCTGCCGCCGAATCGCAGGAGTCCACATCCGAAGCTGCTGAGGCTGTTCCCTCCATTATTCCTATCTCTACTATCAAGAGCCTGGTGGAGCTTACTGAGCATTGTCTTGCACCCAAGTCCCACACCTGTGTCCTTCTTTTCACTCCCGGCGAGGCTGGCGAGAAGGCTGTTGAGTCACTCTCTCACCTCCACACCAAGTATGTCCACGGAGGCCGACACAACATCCCCTTCATCGCCATCCCCACCGACAGCGGCGCTGCCTCCACTGTCCCCAAGGCACTCGGACTCGATGACAAGGTCAATCTGATTGCCCTCAACACCCGCCGCAACTGGTGGCGCCAGTACGAAGGTGACTTCAGCCTCTCGAGCGTCGAGAGCTGGATTGATACCATCCGCATGGGCGAGGGAGCTAAGAAGAAGCTCCCCGAGGGCGTCATCATTGATGACAATGTCGAGACTGTCAAGGACAAGTCCACCCAGGCCACCGACCCCGAGCCTGAGATCGAGACTGATGGTCCCGAGGAGGCCAAGACCGTTATTGAGACTGAGATTGAGACTGAGTACAAGACTGTTACCGGCGCTGACGGAGAAGAGACCAAGACCATCATCGAGACCGAAACTGAGTATGAGACTCAGACCGAGACCGAGCTTGTTGACGAGACCCCTGAACCTGAAGCCCAGCCTGTCGCAGAGTCTGAGGCCGAGCCCAAGACCAAGGACCAGATGAAGCACGAGGAGCTGTAAAGACCCCAAATTTATCTTCGAAATCTTACAATTAGTCCGTTACACTATGATATTATTATAGCGCTGGAGGACATACCTGTAGCATAAAACTAGCAGATCAAACAAAGAACTCCAAACATATTTTTCTTCTAACCCGATGCAAAAATCCTTTGGTATCAATGCTCTTTCTATCCATCCAAATCCATCATCGCGTCGCTCTTTTCCACAGCGCCCTCCTTGACCATCTCAGCACCCTTGTCCTTTACCACCTGGTCCAAGAATTGCTTCACCTGCTTACATCCATCCACGCCTACTACCAACATGCCTTCCAATCTACTAACCTGCACGCGGCTCTCGCACACCAGAACTGCCACTCGATCGCTAGCGCCGTGTGTCGCAACGGTGAGGAATGGAAGTTCCTGCTCCTCCTGGTTGTTCAAATCGAGTAGCGGATCGGCCGTGTCGTCGCCAGCAGCGTATGTAGAGGTAGAACCAGCTGTGCATGCAGCGATGTAATCCGTCATGGGAATACCAGCATCGATGAGCGCAAGTGTTGTAGCATTGAGCAGAGCAGCGAGAAGGGATCCGTCTTGTGAGAGGACGTGAAGTGAAATCGAAATCGAGGAGTGAGGGAACAGATGCGTATGTAAGTTGGACGACAATGCATTGGCAATCGTAGTTTCAATCTCTTGTATGCGCCTGCAAAACTGTTAGTCACCTCCAAAAAGGCAATCGTCATGGAAAAGCTCACTTGTCATTGCGCCCTCTCTTTTTGCGATCCACGCTTGAGAACCCGGCAACCACAACATTGACATTGATCGCCGCCGTATCACGAGGAGCCTGTTGTCCACCGCGTCGTTGCTGCTGTTGTTCCGAAGGACCTGTCACGACACACATGACTTTTGTATGACCCATTTCGAGATATGATGAGCCGTCGGCGGCATCTTGGGTCCTGATCTGGGCATGAAGACGACGAAGCTCATTCCATCTTCGTCCATCGACGCGCAGGAGCGCTAATGAGTACGTTGAGGTGTCAAGAGGCATGGTTGTTATGTTGGTATGAATTGAGCTTGGATAGCAGGGCTGCGCATCACCAAAGGCTGCTCATGGTGGGGGAAATTTTCTATGCAAGGCTGTGGCTGTGAGTGTGGCTCAAGCTATCGATAACGACCCATCTCGGATTATCTCAGTGCTCGGATTAATTAGGTAATGATACTCATCCAATGAAGAACCACCGGTTTTGGAACAATCGCTGTTCTCATGTCCGACAGTCAGTTACGGGTTTGCGGCTGAAGATCAGATATCCGAATGCAACACCAGGGTTTCCGGCAGTTCAGCCGTCCTTCTGAGTCGGTGATGTAATCCTCAACGCCCTAATTTCGTGCGCCATCCAATGACACTCGGATTTCAGCGACACTAGAGTTTGTTCCTCTGCGAACAGGCAAGGCTATCGTTATCAGAGCGTGCTATGATGGTGGTCATGACGGAATTAAGCAGTTAATCGGGAGACGGCCTTCTGCAAGGTTTCATTGATAACTCCGCTTCAAGTTGACCATGGCATGCGAAGCTCTAGTGCTGTATGCTTGGTTCTTGGTTATATATAGCCTTTCTTTCTCCTCATCAAGAGGTCTAAATATCATCATCACACTTCTCAATACCAGACAGAAACACCAATTGAGTCTTCAGCTTGAAGCAGATAACCTATTGAACATCAATACATCTCATAAACACCATGTCTTCTCTTCCCCAAACATACAAGGCCTGCGTGCTCGAAAAGGCCGAGGCCCCCTTTGCCCTGAAAGATGTCACTCTCAAGCATCCTTCAAAGGGCCAAGTCCTTGTCAAGGTTCTTGCCTGCGGTGTCTGCTTCTCTGATGTAGATATGGGCGCGGGCCATTTCGGCGACGTCTTCCCTCGTGTCCCCGGACATGAAATCATTGGTGATGTCGTTGAAGTCGGCGAGGACGTTCCCAACTTCACAAACGGCGACCGTGTTGGCGGACCTTGGCACGGCGGTCATGACCGAATTTGCCGACAATGCCAACGAGCTCAGTTCCAAATGTGCGACCATAAAGAGGTCAATGGCGTGAGTCGCGACGGCGGTTATGCCGAGTACGTTCTGCTTCGCGCAGAAGCTGTTGTGCGCGTTCCGAAGGAGCTCGACCCTGCGGAAGCTGCCCCTCTTCTATGTGCTGGTGTCACTGTCTTCAATGGCATTCGCAAGATGCACGTTGAGCAGGGTCGCATTGTCGCAGTCCAGGGTCTTGGTGGTCTAGGCCATCTCGCAGTGCAATACGCCAACAAGATGGGCTACGAGGTCGCTGTCCTCTCATCAAGCGACGACAAGGCCGATTTCGCCAAGCAGCTCGGTGCTCACCACTACATAAACACCAAAAAGAGCGACGTTGGTGAAGAACTCAACAAGCTTGGAGGTGCCTCAATCATCGTCCAGACAGCACCAAACCCCAAGGCTATTTCGCCGCTCGTCCAAGGTCTTGCCCCGGAGGGCAAGTTACTTAATCTTGCACCTGTTGGTGCTGCGGAGGTCGACACTTTGGCTTTGGTGCTGAAGGGTGCCAGTGTTAACGGTTGGCCAAGTGGTCACGCTCTTGATTCCGAAGAGGCACTGCGTTTCTCCATGACGCATGGTGTCAAGTGCATGATTGAGAAGTACCCATTGGATAAAGTGCAGGATGCAGTTGATAGCCTCAAGGCTGGCAAACCTCGATTCAGGAATGTTTTGGTCATGCAGTAGAAAAAAGTTTATTGTGGTGGTTGAAGGATCATGGTTTGTAGAGTTGATGCTGGGCTTATGGTGGGGTTGTTGCAGACATAATCAAGCGTTGTTGATGAATGATTACATATGAGTAATGAAGAAGATAGGTTACACAACTGATCAGATTCCTTCTAAAAATAACCATGAAACACCTTTTAAAGGGCCATATCCATGCTTGTCTAATCTTTATGAGCTGTTTGTACTAACATATTTCCATTCATGATACAGGGTAACCTTCCAGCTAATGACCCCACAGTTTCACTCACCACGACTTAGTGTCTTCAACCTCACTTGACCTGATGGGACTCATAACTCGTACATTCTTCCTCGGACGCACTTTAATTGTCTGTAATAGAACTCAAAGACTCTGCAAAATGTCATCCAAAACACCCCCCCAGACGCCGCCTTCATTCAATGCCACCCCCTCTGAAATCCTCAACCAAACAAGCAACCTCGTCTCCTCCACAACAGCCCTCGAAGACTCCCTCGTCTCTTCCCTAACACCCCAAACCGCCACATTCACCTCCTTTCTCACGCCAATCCTCAAAGATGACCACGCAACCTCGAAGCAAACACTCATAATCCGTCTCTTCAGCTCTGTCTCTGAAGACAAAGACCTCCGCGATGCCTCGCGTACAGCAGAGGAGATGCTTCTCAAGGCGAATGCAGAAGGTCTCATGCGTAAAGACATTGCAGCTCTTGTAAAAGCGGTTTACGAAAAGAACCAGCGCGGTGAAGAGAAGTTGGGCGATGAAGATGCGTACATGCTGTTCAAAACTCATAGAGCATACCAGAACACAGGTGCTGGCATTGAAGATGAGGCGTTGAGGGAGAAGTACATGGCTGCTGTGCAAGAGCGAAATGAAGTCCTTCTCGCAGCTAAAAAGACCATTAGTGAATCCGACGATGGTATTTACTTCACTCGTGCTGAGCTGAACGGCGTGCCCTCCTCAATTCTCGACGCCATGAAAGTCAATGATGAAGGCCAGCTCAAAGCGACTTTCAAAAAGGGTCATCTCATCTCAATCATGAAACACACCATCAGCGCGCGCACAAGGAAAGCCTACAATATTGCAAAGGAAAGTCGTTTCCCCGAGAACGTCGCCCGCCTTGAACGTGCCGTCGAGCTACGTAATGAGACTGCGCGAATGCTTGGCTTCAAAACCCACGCGGAGCTTAAAATGGAGGATAAGATGGCGAAAAGTGTTGAGAGCGTGATAACAATGCTCAATAAGCTACGAACACAATTGAAGCCTCTCGCCGATGAAGAGATGAAGACTTTGTTCGAGATAAAGACGGCTTACATCCAAGAACACGGCACTGATGAGACTGAAGAAGACGCGAAGAGATTGAATGCATGGGATTGGGCATTCTATGCGCGAATACTTGAGAAGGAGAAATATTCCGTTGATTCACTTCTCATATCGGAATATTTTGAAGTCAATCACAGTCTCAAGGGTATGCTTCAGATCTTTGAGGAGATTTTCGGAATGGTCTTCATCCCGACTGATGCGCCCGTGTGGCAGAAGGATGTAACTGTCTATGAAGCCTGGAATTCTGGGGAACAAGGTGGTGGATTTCTAGGATATCTCTACCTTGACCTCTATGCACGAGAGGGTAAATATGCTGGCGCCCACAGCTCTCTTATACAACCTGTAAGTACTCCCCATTGTGAAATCAGCCATACTTGAAGTTCTAACAGCCCTTCTAGGGTTTCATAACTTCAGACAACAAACGCCACTATCCCTCTTCATCTCTTGTAACATCCCTCCTTCACACCCCCGGTCGTCCAACTCTCCTCCTACACTCCGAGCTCAAAACAATGTTTCATGAACTCGGCCATGCAATCCACAAACTCGTCACTCACACCAAGCATCAACATGGCTGCTCACGCGACTTCGTCGAGATCCCCAGCATTCTCCTCGAGAACTGGATCTGGGTACCTTCCGTGCTCCGCCGTCTCGGGAAGCACTACAGCTATTTGAATGATGAGTATCTTAGCTTTTGGAAGACACAGAGTAATGATGCAGATCAAAGGCCAGAGGAGGAATTGCCTGAGAGGTTGGCGCTTGACCTTGCGAAGACGAAACATGTCAATGGTGCGCATGCCATGCTTTACCAAGTGTTCCTCGCTTTGTTCGATCTGACGATTCATAATGCTGATGAAGCTCATCCTGTGGATACTACGAAGCTATGGAATGAGAGCAAGACGGAGATAATGGGCCTAGGACGAGCGGAGAGTATTGGGCAAGCCTCGTTCGCGCATCCTTTCCGAGGATACGATGCTGCGTATTTCACTTATGCACTGTAAGTTTCACCTCCTGCTTCCGTTTCCTTGCTAACAAACTACAGATCGAAAGTATACGCAACCGACTTGTGGGCTAGCCACTTCAAGTCTGACCCAATGGACAAGAAGACCGGCATGAGTTACCGTCAACATGTGCTGCAGCCAGGAGGTAGCCAACCCGAACTCAAAAGTCTCAGCAACTTCCTTGGTCGCGAACCAAACGACGAGGCGTACTACTCGGAAGTTACTAGCATGCCAGGCTCGGATACACAAAAGTCTTCGGTGTTGTAAAGGTGGACTGTGTTATAATAATATCCAACGCTCATATGCAAAAGAGGGTATCATAACTAGATCTATCGTTACATCATCCTGGCTCAATCAGTGCACCAATCTCAATCTCGGAAACGGCGCGGCTTCGACGTCCACAATGACCATGCCCTTCTCATTCAAGGTGACTCCTAAATCCGTGATGGGCGTGATCTTTCTTGTATGCGCAACTTCTTGTCGGCTGACGCGTGCTTCATCTCGAGGAATCCACAGCACAGGTTTGGGCATCCATAGCTCGGGAGGCCAGTAATTGGAAAGTTTCTCGTCGCCAGCGTAGTCCGCATCCGAGAGCTCTTCAAATGGAATGAGTTTGCGCAAGGCGATAAAGTCTTCGTATACTTCGGGATGAAGGAATCGCTGCAGAAAGGTCGGTGGTTGATCGGGATTAGAGGGATTGCCGGCGAGGATCCATCGGTCCAAGAATTGCTTCAGTCCCGATTGCTGTATTTCCTTCTTGATCTGCGTCTTTGCGGTTGACTTCATCCATTCTGTCACCATCAACTTGACACCACCCGCACCATCTGTTCCCCTCGAGCTCTGCGGTCCATCATGTTGGCCGCCTTCGTCATCATCGCTGGGAGGTTCTTCAACCTCTTCTTCGCCAAAATTCATGTCTGCATCGAAGTAACTGGCCGCGGCTCCTTCATTTGCTTCTCCCGATTCTGCAGCCGCTTGCAATTTTTGTTCCGCTTCTGTCTTTTCCTGCTCTTGCAACTCCTCTTCCAATGTCAACGTCTGGGGCAGGTTTTGAAGTAGAGGAGAGATCGAGTCTCGGAGGGACATGTGTACGATTGCTGTAAATATGAGGAAGATGAGCATTAGTACCATGGGTGGGAAAGCAAGTTTTAGAGCGAAAAGACCAATCATGCAGATTTCGGCCAGGTAAAGTCCGATGATGAGTTGAAGAAGGGCAGTTGGGTAGAACAAGCCCATGCTATCCATTTCCGAGTCAAAAACGTAAAGGATGTTATAGCGATAGATGAGGCGTGTGAAAGCCATTCCAGCGCATGCAAAGAGGAGGATCAAAGGAGCGATACACGTGTAACAAAGCGCTACTGCTGTTAGCTAATATAAATACCACAGATCAAGATGGCGACTTACCAATACATGCCATGTTCGTGTAGATCGGAAAAATTCCACCCCAGCGAGGAGGACGAAGATTGTACCAAATTCTGAAGCGCGCTCTAGGGTTCTGCACGCTTCTACCAAAAACATAATGGCGGAATAGTTCAAAGATGTGCAAAAGGCCAGTGGCGCCAATAGCCATACACTGAACCAGGATATAAGAAAGGTAAAAGTTTGACGCTTTTGGGAGGTTTCTAGCCAGTAGGTCAGGGGCTGACATGGGTTTCTTGATAATGTCGAGCACAGCAGCAGAAGCTGCTGATGTCAATGTCGTGATCAAGAAAACCTGTACTACTTGGAAAGCGAAGTAGACCTTTTGCGTGAAAAGCTCGACGAGTACTAGGGACGGTATTCCAGCTTGAACACCACAGACTGCAAACATTTAGAAACTGACAAGAGTGATTGAGTGGTAAACGTACATCTAAGCATTGCTGGGACGAGAGACATCCAGAATGACAAAGCAATAGCAGGGATAAAACCCTGGAGAAAGCCAAGGATTGGCTTGGGCAGCAGCTTGATCCAGCTTAAGAAAACAATACCGCTTAGAAAGTCGATATTGGACACTATACCAATAATGGCGGACGGAATAGACCAGAAGATGATAGCAAAGGCAACTAGACCCATGATGAGAAAGCGGCGGATGATGCGCTCCCACCAACGCATACGGAGGGCTTTCCAGACTACCTCGTCCGGTCGAACACCCAAAAGCCGAGGAGCAAGCTGAAGGGGGCGATGATGGGCAACAATTTGGTGTGCCGCTTGAGCAGCCTCTTGCGTATCGAACTCGATGAAAGCAGCGGGTAAGGTGTCGCCATCGCCGCGACGAACCTGGCGTCGGAGTTTGTAAATTTCAAGATTCAAGTCCTTGAGTCGCATGCGACACCAGCGGATTGTATCAACGCGCCGGAAGAAATTTTGGAATGGACGGTGATGGGGTCTGGCTTTTACAGGGACCCATTGAGCGGCGACAGAGCCTCGAACATCAGGTAGACCGGGATTCAATCCATACGGATGGACATATTCGGGATCTTCGGCCGACTTTTCGAGCAAATCGTGGGTGTTGTTGCTTGCTGTTTTAGTCAAATGTGTGTAGTCGGACTTGGAGGTGTGTTCTTGTGTTTCGCTTTGTTTGTGCTTATGTACCTCTGAAATCTCAACATGGCGAGGGGAGTCCGACCGGTTCCGTTCGCTGCTGGGATCAGTCCTGTAGGACGAATTCGATTCTGCGGCACATGGCTCGACCGAAGACGACGTCGGTGGCGGATTATTGCCGAAATGCTTCTTCCGGGCTAGATGTGCCTTCTTGATCAGTGAGATCTCCGCCTTTTCCAGTCGCATTGCTGTTTCCTCTCTCTCTTCCACAAGTTTGATGAGGGCCTTTGCGGTTCGCGGGATCCAGACTCGTTTGACGGAGTCGCCGTAAAGCTTTCGTAACCGCGCTTCGTCGAGATAGCGCTCGGGAATTGAGGTGATGAGGACTGTCCTCGATGATATGCGTTTGGCGTAGTGAGACGAAGAGAGATAAGCTTGGCGAATACCAATGTAGTAGAAACATTCTCGGGTGACGGTAAAGAGAACAAAACCTGAACTGTTAGAACCAAGTCCCATAGCAGATTCTGTGTTAGGTCAGGAACTCACCGAAGAACATGTATGCGACAGCAACATGAGCAAACATGCGGTTCCTGTTACTAATCTTGCCAATCGTCAATATGTCCAATTGACTGAGGTCATTACCGCCAGTAATGTGGATTGGAAAGAGGATAGGCCACGCAATCAGCATGCCCACGAGGAAAGTGTTTCGCAAGACCTTTAGATATCGCAAAAAGAAGAAGCCATCGAGCGAGCCATGATTGAGCACGAAAGTATCTGGTGTCTTAAAGAAGGGCTTCACCCAGTCGAACCAACCAGTTGGGAGTGGCGGAATACTCTTGCTGATGAGGGTGAGTAATAATCTTGATGTATTGGTGGGCTGTCCTTACTGAGGGGATCGCAGGCTGGGTATAGCCCGAGGTGCATAGACTCGACTGCATTTTACACGTAAAACGGAGAAGAACAAGATGCAGACGACACAATAGATGATGACGGGCACAAAGGTACCACCAAGTGATTGAAGCGACGAAGATTTGTCTCCGTTGTTGGCGCTCAAAGTACCCCCGCTTGATCCCTCTCGAGTTGAACCAACTCGGGAGTCGTCGCCTTCCTACAAGCAGTCGTAAGTATGGACGCCACGGGTGGTTAAGATAAGGTTAAGGTTGAAGAGGCATACCAAGGGGATACCGAGTTCAGCTCTAGCGATGAGAGAGCGCCAATTGGTGGACATGGCAATACTGGACGCGCGAGATGCGCGGTAGACGCAACGAAGGCGGCTGAAGAGGCTCAGGTGAAGTGGAACTCGATCGTAGCTGGAGGCGATAAGTGACGATGATCGTGCCGCGGCATCGTTACCTTACGGCAGAGCTTGAGGAGGCCGAGCTGAAAGACATGGAGTGTTTTGGTAAATATGTCAATTGTTGTGATTAATGCGATAAAGGTCCTATAGATAATAGTTTAAGATCTACGCCGGGAGAGGGACGGGGCGAAATTGATCGAGATGGAAGTCGTGGTTGAGGTGACGTTGGAAGTGGGATATTTCGTCCGCTGAGTTGCAAAAGCGGGCGCCCTCCCTAAAGCAGGCCGGGAGCGGCATTGGCAGACAGGGCTCTTGTAGCCACCCTTGCGGCACAGTCATTGAATTTAGGGGCTCTGAACAACCCCTGTTAGTGATTGTCGAAACTATTTTACCCGCTGTCATCCAATGTCTATGGGGAAGTGTCTTACAAATGCCATCACTGACTCTATAATTCCTTCTTTCGGCCTCCACCTGTGCATTTATCCTCAGTCATGGAAGTCTGGGTAAAACAGGACACATAATACCCGAGGTGGAGTTGGAGTTGAAGTGGCTGAATGGATCTCAAGAGAATGCTCTAATTACATTTCACCTGGTGTCAAGGCACCAATGAACTCTTTATCGTAAGCACTGCTTAAACAAGGGTCCAATCGCCCTGGAACAAACTAGAGGGTGTCAAAAAATTTGAGACGTACGGTCAAGGGGTCGGAAATAAAGCCTACAGTATCCTTACTGCAGTCATGGGTAATTGAATGAGCTATTTTGTCTCTTCAAGCACTGGGGCGAAGCTTTCTGTTACCATGACAAACGGCCAGGACCTACCGAGAGTCTAGACTCTGGACATTCTCGCGTTCCCCACGTCGCAGATCGAAATCAAAAAGACCCTTGCTTTCAGCTTTGCTTGTGTGGTCGCTTCAGCAATCTGATTGCTCGACAGTTTAAACGACACTGACGCTTTAGTAATCGAGTCAGAATGGATCCTGAACAAACACAAACATCAGGTGTTGCTCGCCAAGCCGTGATAAAAGACGACCGACTTTGGGGCTGAGTGATGCGCATCCATATTTCCCCCTTTGAGGCCCAACATATGCGGTCATCTTTCCGTACGGCCCTAACATCCCTGAATCTAAGACATGGCTTTCGGAATAACTCTAAACTTTTTGTCGGAACATTGACCGATCCCGATGTCAGATTTGTGGTGAAGACAAACCTCAGGGCTTCAAGAATGTTTGACGAGAGGACGAGAGATAAAACAACGAGTAATTGAGCATTTGACACTTTAGTTAGGCGGTGTCTAGAACCTCACTTCTTGTGTTATAAAGCCTCAAATCAGTTCATTCAATAGCCCTAGGTGGACTCACACCCTCTGCCTGATATCCTACCTTTAATGTTTATCTGTTGGAAGTTCGTTTTATCACCTTCCTGGCTCACATGTCATAGAGTAAGGCCACTCTACCGCAAGGGTGATAGTTGGGATGTTATTGGATTTCTAAAGATCTAAACTTGCGTATCATTAACCTTTTTGCTCACCGGGTAGAGGTTGTATGAAATTTGAATTCAACATCATGTGCTGTCCTCAAGCGTTGATAATGCCAACAAACCTTACAGCTTCTTCCATGATGAATCTCTGTCTTGCGATTGGATTTTCCACAAGCAATAAGAATCTTTGCTTTCCGGTCACCATGCTTCCCTAACCTGGGCACACAAATTCATATCGCCATGTCGGGTAATGACCAACCCAACAATCAGTCGCCGGCGACAATCTGTGATTGCGAGCCCAACACGGTTACATTTTCCCTATTTCAATATCTTCCTTACGATATGAGGTATATGATATGGAAGGCAGCCATACGACCTGATTACCCTGCTGTCCACCATCATGGCATAATGGAGCGGTCCCCCATCAACGACCCGGCCTCGTCCATTCCCTTCATGGTTTTCGCACATGGGCCTATGTATTTTTCTATTCTTGACACCATTCTGGGCAACAACAAGTGCAGATTGATTTCGCATTCGACTTTCTACTGGGATTGGGGAATGTGGTTTGCCTGCAAAGAATCTTACCGCATCATCGAGGAACGTTTTCAGCTCAGGAAATGGCGGCAGATCGGTGCCGAGTTACTCAGGGATATCCCAAGAAGTGTTGAACGCAGTTGGCCACTTGCGCAGGGAGGTTTTCGACACCGAATTCACCAATACCAAAATCATAGGGACCTCGAATCTCTAAAGAAGGCATGGAAGGAAAGAAATCCTCAAGGTGATATGAGCAGCCACTTTCGCACGTCGGCCGATTGAATGGTCGTCACGCAACCGATGCGAGACCTGTTCATTTTCCACTATGACAGCCGGGCCAACAACCCACGGTGGGAAAGGGCTTGGCGGGAACCAGAACGAGATTTGTCCATTATTTTTAAACAGTTCCAGTACTCGCGCCACATTCACGGATTGCCCACTGTTACAAATTTCGGGCTCTATTGGGACAGCAAGACTTGGACTCGTGGCTTTCGTAACGGGGAGCCGAACCGTCGTCGATTATCCGATACTATATTTGATGGTACTCCCTTTGGACTACTGAGTGAGATGTTTGCGACTTGTGCGAGACATGGTATCGATGGTTTCCATTTCTGGCTGATCGACCGCAAATTCACCCCATTCCCTACAGTCATGACCCGCGAGTTGGACCAGTGGTACAAAGGTGAGGGCGAAACTCGTCCTGCCGTCTTTTATGATTGTGCAGGAACAGAGTACGTTGAGTTGGATTTAGAGTCAAATACCATCGTGAGTGACAATGGCATCCTTTCTAATGGCCCGGGGATGGTCAAATTTCTGCACAGGAATTCTCGGTGCTGGTTTGGGCCGGCTACACGAAATCTACCTTTGAAGCTCGGGGTTCTTGTGCCTAGGCGTCGAGATAATAACCCTAAATTTAGAATGTGGCATGCCGAAATATAAGAATCACTGTTGATCTGGTATCTTCTGATGCCATGAACTGTTCAAATACTTTGCTAGTGCAGTATATACTGTTTGTGCTTGGGCATAATGAGCTTGAATGGCCTGGTTCCCTAGGAAGTCTGATATTACGTCGGCGCATTTAGCTCTATAGTATGTGACCGTGCATACCATACCGTAAAGGCAGTCTGCATGTATGTAGTGAAGTGTGTTGTTTAACCTTGTTAATGCCCGGATGCCTGCTGCTTAAACGTCTTGTATGCCGATGCACTGTCACTTCAAAATTTCACTTTTGGCGCTACAGTGATTCAACGGCGCTCCAAAATGGAAGTCACATCCTCCAACGTCAGCTTGTCATCTGCTCCTTCCCGAGATGCAGTTTGCTCCCGCTACCATACCTTCTCATTCAACAATATTGTCCACCTGGCGATTTCTTCCCTTCATGTTCATTAGCCTCTGAGCCTTCACGCCAGTACCAACGAACCTAAATAAATGGACGACACTCGAGATACCATCATTGCCCGAGGCATCAATAATGCTCACCGTGCGGTGGCGGCAGCGGCTCAAGAGAACACAGCGATTCCGAGAGCCAGACAACCTACACGGGGTATGGCTAAACGCCCCAGACGAGAACTTGAGGAATCCGATGACGATAGCCTTGACACCATCGTGGCGGCCACATCGCCGATCGACAACGCACCATCATCTCCAAGCATGCGCCGAGGGCCTCGATCTTCCAGGAATCAGAGATGCGCCGCATGTACAGGTGTTTTTTTGAGCTCTGAATTGACCGTGGTACCATGCTCACACGCATACTGCCAACCGTGCCTCGAAAATCTTGTCCGAGTGGCGATGAAACAAGAAGTCACGTTCCCACCGCGGTGCTGCCACAAGGAAGTCCCTGTCACAGTCTTCAACAACTTCCCGAAAGAATTGACAGATCAGTATGAAGAGAAACGAGTTGAGTTCGGTACGCCTGCATCCGAACGTCTCTACTGCAGCAGCCCGACTTGCTCCGCTTTCATTCCCCCCGGACAAATCGATTCAGGGGTAGGGCACTGCACAAGCTGCCAGAGCGATACATGTGTGGCATGTAAACAGAAAGGGCACATAGGGGCCTGTCCAGAAGACAAGCAATCACAGGCTGTCCTTCGCCTGGCTGAAGGGTCAGGATGGAAGCGATGCGGGCGATGCGGGCATCTCATTGAGAAAAGCATGGGTTGCACTCACATGAGTAAGTCTGAGCCTTTGATCCTTGAAGTTATCTAACCTTTCACCTTGATAGTCTGCGTCTGCGGTCATGAGTTCTGCTACGCTTGCGGCCAAGGCCCAATATGTGTTTGCCAGCATCATGAGATGCTCAGACAGCCACCTGTCGTCTGGAATGTGCCCAATCGCAATCGCGAACGCGAGGTTGAGGATGAGGAACCGGTAAGTTAATAACTTATGTAATTTTGAAGAGTCAGCTAACGGTTTCCCAGCCATGTGTTCACCAATGGACTCGAATCCATGAGACGGCAAACTGTGAAGACTGCGGCAAGCCAGTATTAGGCTACAACATCTTTATTTGCAATGGATGCGAACTCACCGTTTGCCTTGCATGCCGCGCCAACCATCGACGAAGATGATCTGAACAGACAGGTAGATAAAGGTTCACCTAGCATGATTGGCCTTGACGGGGTAGGTGGATCATTTTGCGAGTGGCACAGCGCGAGCGTAGCTATACTCCGAGCGGGCGGCACGGTATGAAGAAATAGACTATAGCCTGTATCGTGCAGAAATCAGAAAAGCGTCGATAGTAGTACCCGAATTAATTTCAACATGTATATTAGAACGTGTGCGTGCAAAGGTAGGCGGCCGTCCTTGCGAGCTGTCAACAATGTCGGCTGTCTGCATGTTGGTAACCGTCACCCACGGTCACTCTCCCATCAAAATCTCTGCTAATTACTTAGTTCGCCGTTGGTTCTCACTCCACTCCATTTCCTAACAACCTTGTGTTAAGGAGGTATGTATACTCTGGTGAAGTTCGCCGTAAATATGGAATAATTTGGTGGCAGGCGGTTCAGGAAATAACCCGCACATTGACCCTGCCCCTATACTAAAGCACAAGGGATGAAAAAAGAG
Source organism: Fusarium cf. aywerte (assembly GCA_011034095.1). Lineage (NCBI taxonomy): Eukaryota > Fungi > Ascomycota > Sordariomycetes > Hypocreales > Nectriaceae > Fusarium > Fusarium cf. aywerte. The sequence goes on from WETZ01000063.1 coordinate 59,084, forward strand.
CTTAGGATAGCTTTAGGCGATTTAGTTGAGGGCTTAGGCTAGTCTTTCGTTAAATCTTCGTTATGTGCGGGTTATTTTGCAACCCACCCGCGTGGTTACACTGTTGCTCTAAGCGTCGCGTTAACTTCCAAGGCAACATCCATCAGGACTAGAAAAAGTGGCCGATAGAAACAAAAGGGATATGTGTAGTAGGTAGGTTTACGTGGCTTTAAAGCAGATGCTTTGGCGATGCAACTGCATATTCTGAAGCTTAAAGATTAACCTTTCTGTTACCCTGACAGACATCTTTCATTATACTGCCGACCGAAGGTTGCCATCAGTTTCAGAGCCAATGAGAGTTTGTTTAACATCTAACTATGCTCTGGCTAGAGGATATGGAGCTCGTTACAGTCTTTGTCGGGTGACAACAAATGAAGGATATAACATTAAACTCTGCTTGATGTTTTTTCTTTATCTATCCTCAGAGCAACACAAATTTATGCCTAGAGTCAAATAAACTATTTACTGAAATATAAAATGCGCTTCATTCTTTCTGCGAGCAGTGAAACCCATCCTCCTCCTCCTACCAGATTTGAGCCAAAGTGACAAGCTAAACGGTACCATTTGTCGTCCGACACTGACTGATCACCCAAACCTATAAACAAGTCCTATACAAGTTCTTACAGTATGAACGAAGGCAGTCTTCACATTGAGACTAGTGCTCTGTCCAAGAGCCATGTCAACCATGAGGAGCTGGACCAGATTTCCACTCCAACTAGGACAAAAGAATGCATAGCCTGCAAAGATGAGTTCCCAGAAGCAGATACCACCGAGGCACCATGCCATCATACCTTCTGCCGCACTTGTTTCGTCCGTCTCGTCAAGATCTCCCTCAAGAACGAGTATCTCTTCCCACCGCGATGCTGCAGTGAGGTCTTGGCTGACGGCGCCAACCACCCTTTTCTCTCCGAACGAACGGCAACAAAGTTGAGAGAGAGGACGGTTGAGTATGGTACCGTCAAACGTACCTACTGCAGCCATCCAAAGTGCTGCAGCTTCATCCCACCCTACGCAATCGTCGGGGATAGAGCATACTGCACGAGATGCAACAGGAAAACCTGTGTGGAATGCAAGGAAAAAGCTCACAAGGGTCCTTGTCATATTGATGAGGTGAAGCATGAGACTTTGCACTTGGGAAGGAAAATGGGATGGAGGCGATGCTTCAAGTGTGGTCATCTGCTTGAGAAGGAGTCAGGTTGTGACCATATCAGTAAGTACTTACCTGTCAAAGATTTGTCAAATGACCAAAGCTAATACACTTATAGCATGTACCTGTGGATACGCCCTTTGTTACGTTTGTGGAAAGGAATGGTTGACTTGTCGATGCTACGACTATCGTTACCTCAATGGTACCGTGTGCGGCATCAATCTTCGCTTGATCATAGATCGGGTCACGCTTGGTTTGATAGAACGGATACCTCTTCTGAAAGCTATATTTAAGAAGGAGCAGAAATGTCCTTGCTTGAAGTGCAAGAAGAAGAGACGGCGAGAATTGCCTTCTCGTGGTATGCGATTTGGAGCTAAATAGATTGGTTCTGGTCCTTGTAACGATATATGCCTTGAGATGGACTCAGGTTACAAGAAGGAGATGAAAATAGCCCTTCACTGTATTTTAGAGATGATATGATTGATGGCTTTGATGTCTGTTACTGCGCTCGATGACGCCTCAGTGCTACACTGCCCAATCATTCAGTACCGATCTACTGTCTGCATTCATTCTTCCTGTGACTGTGATAGCCATGATGATAAGGCTAATTTGGCTCAGAATTCGTTGCAGTGAGCGTCACTTGGATTATACTGCCTGCTGGATCACCTCTCTTACCCACCTACCATCTTCACCAAGTACAACCCCTTGACTATATCTTGAGCCTTCCTTATATCGCCTCCCTCATCATTGCTCGTACCTTCATACATCCCCCCAACCTTCGATCTCCTCCCTTCGAGGCCCACTGCGGTACGGCCTTCTCTACATTGCGATAGTACTACCAGGTTGGAGCACATAAGGCAGAGCTACCATTTTCCACGAGACCTCACGACCTTTGAGGCAGTGAAAGGGATTCGTGAAGCGTCGATAGGGCCAAAACATAACCAGCACAAGCTCGGCGAAGACGCAACGAAGGAGACAATGACGAAGCAGAATTCGAAGTCTCGTTCGTGGATCGAGACAAGGATTGCCAAGGTCCTTGGGTCGTTGAACGTACTGTCGAGGATCAGAATGCCCAGACGACCGAGGATGTCCGAAGCCTCAGAAATCGGACAAGAGACTCCTAACGCGGCGCCTGAAGTCCCAGGGACCGGACGAGAGACCCCCGATGTTGTGCCCGAATTACCAGAGTCCAAGATGGAGATGTCTGACATTGCACCTGAAGTATCAGAGACCAAGAACGAGACTTCTGACGTTACGCCTGAAGTCCCAGTGACTAACGTTTCTTTGCCTTCGCCGCCCGCTCCCGTCTCTGAATTTACCGAACCTCTTCCAAAGGAAACAAGACACTGCATCTCTTGCCTGGAAGAACATCCCATCTCAATGGTAATGCAAGCGGTATGCTCCCACCACTGGTGTCGCACGTGTCTTCAGAGCCTTGCTGAAGCCTCCCTCATGGACGATTCTATTTTCCCGTCGAGATGCTGTGACCAGGATTTGAGAATTACAAGATGTCGCTTCTTGCCTTTTCATATTTTCTACGAATACATGACGAAGGAGTTGGATTATGCGAAGGCCAACTATACCTTTTGCAGCAATCCAGAGTGTTCACCATTGAAACTGCTACCAACAGTAAGAAATGGCCGTTGCACTCGATGTCATGAGAGAACATGCTCCGTCTGCAAACATCTTGACCATGACTGTGATTGTCCTGAGGATGAAGAAACGCAGGCAGTTTTGCGCCTTGCAAAGAGACAAGGGTGGCAACAGTGTACCAAATGCAAACACCTCATTGAGCTTGACTTTGGGTGCTACCACATAAGTAAGTTTGTTTGCACACTGTCTCTAGACCAATCTATCATCTCTAACCAAAATTACAAAGCATGCCGCTGTGGTCATGAGTTCTGCTACCTCTGTGGCGCTCGCTGGAAGACCTGTGGATGTCGCCGGTAGGATGGCAGCAGGCTCTTGGACACGGATGGAAGACGCGAGAACCCCTTGGTTGAGGAAGATGATCGAGAAGAGTAATGGCGGGCAAATTTGCCATTCTGTCCATGGTATGATAATGGTTGAGTTTATTGCGAAGACTGCGGCGTGCTCGGGGTGGATTTAGGTCTCGGAAGTGCCACGATAACCAATGCTTCCAGTGTGAAAGTTTGGCCTTCCATGGCTAGGAAACGTGGAGGGAAGTAAAGATCAACTTGGAACATTGATATTTTGTTGGATGTAGACCTCAAGGTCTTGATGAGGCTATCAGATCATGCTGTGTAGCACATTGGATGTAACTATTACACAGGCCTGTCACTACTACACATGGCCATAAAAAAGTCGGGGCTATTAGTACTACCTTAGTACCTAAGTTGGAGAGTATAATCTCTTGTTCACCGATGTTCGGGAAGGAACAGGGAGGGGCCCCGGAAGGGGGAGGCTTCCCTTCACTACACAATGTATTTTCTTTAAGTAGCTTCCCCCATCTAGATAGTCAATCAGGAAGGACTAACTTCTTTAAAACGACTATCCTGGAGCCCTATTTTTCTGGTGACCATGAGATCACCTTGGACAGGATACCATCCCAAGTCAATATCAGTTCCTCCGAGTTCCACCTCAACCGATCCAGTTCAATTTTCTGTTCTCGAGCTAGCTCCAATCGTCGGACGTTGTGCTGGGCGATTGCGTTGATTGGGTTTCTGCTCGTAAGTACTTCCACAGGTTGCGGGATTACACGGTTCAGCCAGTCTGGGTTTGCCTCTCCCAACCGACGTCAAGGTCATCGAAAACTGGATTTGTCTAGGCATGAGACGAAATAACCTGGCCAAACTATCCGAGTTTAGACAAGTACTTAGGCTGTTTCCTTTTAACACCATAAATCTTAGTCATAAGTGTTTCTGCCACCCCAAGACCGACTGCGCTGCTCATTACACATCACCATACTCAAGACAGGTCCGACTTTGATAAAGTGCGCGCTTTGAGTTTTCGTCCCCTAACTGACTTCTTAGCGAATATAAAAGAGCTTTCAATGTCGGGAACTTCCAACAAAAGTAATCATTCCCTATGAGAGCTTGCAGTAACTAACTGTGACAGTATCGGACAGTATCATGATGAACCAGATATACTACCAGGTCAAGACCCTTGACGCCCCCCTAAATTAAACAAAGCAAGGATTCAAATGTTCATTCAGGAATGAATAAAGTCTACCCGATATAAAACAACTTCCCATTAAAGTTTCTGGCACTATTTCGGTCTTCATATTGGGTATGTCGGGCTTTTGTCGGCCATGCTCAATTCCCTGGACAACAGTACTTAATTCCCAACTCTATCTTTCGTTATCGTCAGGTTATTTGGTCGAGGTTTTCCGATTCGCTTAAGTGTCTAATTCTATACCAAGCAACTCAGATAACGCAAAATGTAAAATGGGTTAAGTATAAAGCACGCAAAGCGCCTACAGTCCTTCCTCCAACACTTTGCGACCACTTTACTCCGGTTCAGTATACGACCATAAAGAGACCTCATCTATACTGCCACTCAACAAACATAGATCATATCCCTTGATTATGTCCGAATCACAACATACTTTCGTGGGACGCTTTTGGTATCATGGCCATGGCATGATGCCGGGCCAGGCCATACCCCACAGCTTAACACACCCGCCAAGAGAGCCTCACGCGATCCAACGCCAGCACAATGCAGGATCATGCAGTATTCGAGAACCGATAGAATGTATCATCTGCGGTCATTACTCTGAAATGGAGCAGATGACAATGGCAACATGCGGCCATTTATATTGCCCTTCTTGTGTCTTACAATACGTCGTAGCATATCTAAGGAACATCTTGGACCATCCCAGGACATGCTGCCAGATGCCTCTGGACATCGCTCCAGACAATCCTCACGTCCCTGCAGACCTACTACACAGATTTCTGTCTAAAAGAACGGAGTTGGAGACAAAGGACCCTCTGTATTGTAGCAATCCGAGATGCTCTACGTTTATCTCACCGAATCTTGTTTGCTTGGCAGTGGCTATTTGTCCTCTTTGCTCTCAACATACCTGCATGGGATGCAAAGAAAAGATACATGAAGGAGAATGCTCAGTTAATGAGGACGTCGAGAAGACACTGGAACTTGCCAAGGAGAATGGATGGAGGCGTTGTCACTCTTGTGGGAGAGTTGTCGAACTACTGTCTGGCTGCAATCATATCGGTAAGTTATCGCTTTCCTGTAACATCCAATTTAACTAACAAGTTCATCGCAGAATGTCCCTGCAGAGCCCAATTTTGTTACGGTTGCGGTGACGTTTATCCGCATTGTCAATGTAGTGGTGATCTCCAAGGCGCTTTCCACCAACAACTCCCAGATTTGTTTCATCGGATAAGGCAGCATGGTCGCCCACGGAACTATCGTGAGAATCGAACAGACCCGAGGCAAAGAGTGACTGCCGAGAGCCCAAGTGCAGAGCAGCGCCCAACGACGACATAAAGCACATTTAACAGAAGAGCAATAATTTCCCGATGGTTTTTATCTTGTTCTATCTTTTGTATTACTCCTTTGTTAGTCGGCCTAGAATACTACACACTTTCATGAGATGTCTTTCAATCCCATCTTCCTGACTTATCGAGTTTCTACAGCTTCCTTCCTAAGCGACTGGAGTATATAGGATGACAACCATTGCCTAACTCCCTCCTAACCCAAAGTTCTCACTCCGTAGACTGAATATGTTCTCACACAACCATACTATGGCAGCTTCGCTTTGTGTCACTCCACCAAGTCTCCACTCCTCCTTGTCGTTCACACTTCCTATCTTCATAGTTGTAGTACTCTCTCCCAATGCCAAGAATAATAATTATACACGACGTTTGCCTTCGCAAATACCACACACTTGATAATTGCAACGGGCACAAAACCATGATGTGCGAGGAATGAAAGAACCACAGTCAAAGCATCGTCCCGGCCGGTTCCTGAAATCCATTAGCTCGTGTTCGCACCCATGATTGAGAGGTTCTCGAACCAGAAGCATGGACTTTCGACGACGATGGGCAATGCCACCCAGTGGCACTTCTCCAGATTGGTTGTCTGGTTGGAAGGCAGGCGCCTCTGGATTGAAAGTCTTGCTATCGACAGTCTTTTGAACACCCAACCTCTTCTGGCGCTCCTCCCACCAGGGACACTTGCAAAACTTGCGGCTTCTATTGCAAAGGTAGCAGCAGTCAGGGCAAACTGGTAATATTTAGTCAGCTTGAGTTAGGTGTCTATGACGATAGTGCAACCTACAGGTATCCTTTTCGTTGACACGCTTGCAGAGGTAGCACTGCCCCTGGCCTCGTTGCCTGGACGAGCTCCCGACCATCTCAAGAGGCTCGGAAACGTCTTTGTCTTGAGGCGGGGTAGGTACGCTGCGAAACTTTTGGTCTCTGGGAGAGGCATCCGGAGTGGTGTAGCTTACTCCGAACTTCTTGGAAAGGAATCCCGATAAGGTCTTGGCGTCAAAGACTGCCGAGTTCGCATCAATGGGAACAAGTTGGCCGCAGCAAGCGGGAGGAAAGGGTTTCTCATCGCAAACAGAAGACTTGACCAAGTTGCAGAGACACTCCGAACAGTACTCATGTCCGCAGGGGCACATGACCAGTGGATTGGCGCACGTAGTGCCACAAGTAAAGCACTTGACGATGTCTTCGGTCTTTCGGGGGGTCGTCGCAGAGACAACGTGCTCACCTCCAATCTCGACCTTGGGAAATAGATCAATGAAGGTATGTCCTTCGAATGCTTCACTCTTGACCTCAAAATTGTCCTCAGCAAAGGTGCCATAGAGGAAACCGGCGTTGGTGCCAGCACCAGACCCAGGTCTGGTGGGTGTATCCACGGGGTCATTCTCAAACGATATGAGGTCTTCTTCGTCCGAGGCCACATAACAACAAGGCTGCTCTACTTTTTCGACAGTTCCCGACGCCATAGGTATGCCCTCTGCCACAGCTGGCTTGGCGTTCTCGGTATCTGGAGCGCTTCGTAGGAACGATAATGCGTTTGTGGTGTACTTTGACAACTTTTGTTTCGAGATCTCGGCAATATGGTCACCGAAATCCGATTTCGATTCTTCTCGAGATATATGTCAGTCAACCATAATCACATGAAAGAAATCTCCTTACCTTTGATATGAGGGGCATCAAGAGCATGCTCGGCTTTGTGACCATGTTTGTTGGTGGGGCTGCGTGTAAGAGCGCCAGGTGGAACGAAGCGTTGAGGGGTGGTAGAAGAAGCGACAGTAGCAGCGTCTGAAGACTGTTCCTATGCAGTTTCGGACTGGACAGCGTCACCATTCTCGTCTGAATAAAAATAGTCAGCGATGCCTATGCCTGTAATCATCGATCAACTTACCCGAGGCATCAACTTGAGCGGCAGGGTGAGTTTCCTCCAGTTCTGTCAGTTTAACCAGGCGGGCTACCTTCTCCTCATCCCAAGGCTCGGACCCCATGGCAACATCCATAAGGTGGGGACGTATCAGCCGTAACTTGACAATGTCCTGAGGGACCTCATCATCATCACTGTGGGATGCCTCCCATTCGTCGAGGTATGCCAGCTGAACGTCAGCGGTACTTTGCATATCACTCTCTTCCAAGGCCGCCATTATGATAACAACAGTCAGTCTGGTCCAGAGTGGTGCGAGAGAGGGTGGTAGAAGTGGTGATGAGGTATTGAAGGAAGAAGAAGAGAAGATGGAGAGGAGGTGGGAGAGGATGGAAGCCGAGTGGGAAAACAAAACACTTCCTTCCCCGCACTATGGGATTACTAGAAGTAAATAATGGGATGAAAGAAGACGATGGAAGTGCAGAGATAGAAGCAGGAGAGGGGAAGGTGCAGTGCCTAGACCGTTGCTGGGGAAATTAGGAGATGGAAATGAAGGTACGATAGGATCAGGGTATTGCAGCCTCAGGTTTGATCTTGCGGCAGATCAGGCGCCTTGAGAGAATCTCATTATGACGGAACGGTGGTCGTCAAAAGGTTCCCCTTGAGTATTGAGGAAGGGACTAACTCAAAGGGCGGTGCTATCAGGAGGCAGTGTGTTCGAAACCAGTCCAGTACACTATTCCGAGTCTTTTAAGATGTGCATCGCCTTTGTATTAGATTAGAATTCAAGATGAATAGTCGTGCTTGTAAGCAAGATGTTGGCGCATAGTAGGCTGCGGGAGGAGGAAAAAGCCGATGCTGAGCAATACACTCCGTGATAAATGCAGGCACCGCGATTCCATTATCGCCAGCAAAGAGTATGTATGGCTAATCAGTGGATCTTGTAGTAAAGGTATGATTGTGAAGTAAAGTCTCCGATGCCTAATCGTGTTCTTTCATGATGTTACAAACCCCTACACAAAGGATATTGATAATGCAGTGCCTTCGAGGAGTTCCAGGCCTTTCCCTCATTCCATACCGATTGATGAATAATTCGAGCCCAATCCATACATCCCCAAAGCTACAAAGCAGCCCAATTGCATACACCAGCCCAAGAAGAGAGGTATGTCCCTTGATTTTGTTATTTCCTTACGCCTTTTGTAGTCCAGTTCCTGAAACCGTTCAAGTCATCATCGTTTTCAACGCCATTCCCAATGTCAAAACCTCGTGATCCTCTCCCTGTACTCCGGGAGGCTGCTTATCCAAACCCATCAGTCCATACACAGCGATCTGCGCTGACCGCACCGAATACTCCATAGTGAACGTCACTTCGCGCTCGATCTCGACAAATTGTCCCATCAGACCCAAGTTCTTACTTCCATCGGGAATCACATTCGGCCTATCACCCTTCTTTCGCGTTAGGAATGGGCTGCCGATTAACGGCATTAGACAAGGAATGGTGATGGATCGCTCGAGTGTGGGCTGAAGCGGAAAGGCCATCAAGTGCAGCAGCTCGGTGAGGATCTCGGCCCCTGTGCACTCCAGCATGGGCTTCCTGACATATCGACCTTGTTGATCAGGGAATAGACCATACCCCCAAAATATAAAAACACCGTCGGGTTGATCTTTGACATACGGTTGTTGGGGGATAGTCAATGAAAGCATCCAGGGGCAGTCGCGGAAGGTCAAAAGAGGTACAGCTCCGGTAAGCGTGCCGGTCCACCTGCACAGATGCTCGAAGAATGCTGGACCGCGAAGAGTGACGGTAAAGGAGAGCCAAGTCGACTTTGAAGGCCGGTCGAAGAATGCCTCGGGGTTGCCAAATGTTTGTGGGCGCTCCAGTGCAAGTCTATCCCAGAAGGTCCACGAAGGGTCGAGTTCATGGGGTGCTGAATCACGCAGCTCCATTGTTGGGGGAGGCTGGTCATTCGTGCCGTAGCCCATCCCCGAAGTCAGTGAGCCAAGGGTAAGAAAGACGAGGTCGTCAGGTCCCAACTCCAATTCAACGTGCTTATTGTCTTGATAAGTCTTCAAAGCAGCAACTCGAAAATCAGATCCGATGTCCTCAATCTCTAAACCGCTGACCAATATGCCTAGACAAGTTAGATGAATGCCCGCATGAGTGGCCGTCGAACTTACCATGCCGAAACTCGACATCCATTGCTTTGAGGTACTGCGTCAATGGCTTGATGATAGCCTGGAAGTCCTCCTCAGGTGCTTGCTCGACGCCTGATAGAGTTCCCATGTTAGGAAACTCGTGCAACATCCGGTGCAAACATCGTCTAAACTCAACAGCACTACACCAAGGATGAAACCGATTGAGTGACGACCACAGGTCCCAAAAGTTCGTTTCGAAGAAGTCCGGCTCGAATAATGCCTGAATCTCAAGCCCTTCTAACTCTTCCTCCGTTTCAAGGACGACTCTCATCAAGTCGCACTGATTCTTCACACTTAGACCCATCGTGCTCACGTCGACGGCCTCGGGCATTTCTCTACCAGACTCATCGAAGACCTGCCTCACTAATCTCGTTCCAGAAGCTCCCAACTTCTTACTTTCCTGGTTGAAACGGTGTAGTCGGGCGGCCAATGTTTCGCCTTCGGTATCAGAAGGTACCTTTTCTAACATGCCATATAGACAATGGTATGTGAGACTCATCTTCCGTATCGCAGATACTCGATACCCTGTTTCCCAAGAAGGCTTCGAGAACGTTGCCATTGATCCACCCGCTTTCGAGGACGCCTCGAGAATATGGATGTGGGAACCCGGTACATGGGCATCGTCGATCAAGAAGACAGCGGCAGCAAGCGAAGCAATGCCACCACCGACAAGCCAGATGTGAGGGCTGTTTGGATCAGAGCCATTGCTGCTGCTAGGACTGTTGCTAAGGCTGATTACACCATTGTTTTCGTCGGAAATCACCTTGGGGTCGCCATGGTTATCCTCCATACCCAAGACGTTATCGTCCGTTCTGATTGACTTTAGACCAGGGAGCGTTGGATCGTCTGCTGCAAGCGAGAAATAAACGAGAGATCCTTGCCGATTGATGTGTTGTCTTGCTTAGCGATTCGAATGGGCTCACGTGTAATTGGTGAAAGAGTTTTCTGCTTTCTTTTTATCTTTCGACAATGCTGATAATAGTTTAGCTTTAATATTTTGCAGAAAGAGGCCGGTCGAACATTCGGGGAACCAAGATCACGAGAGCATGGCGAGAATTTATGACTGGCACTTCCCTGTCCTCAGCACAAACCCATACACGGCCCGGTCCATCCATTACAAGACGCACATAAGGGCTCAACCACATCACTTCTTACGCACATTAGCCAATCTCTGACGGCCTGTCTGTTTTGTTTCAAGATTTTCTCAGCCTCAAGAAGTGGATTGACTTGAAAGTGCTGGTTTTTCAATTGGGGAGCATCGTACGATGTGTGTTGGCGTGATAGTGGGTGGACCGAGCATCCATCAGAAACGGGCCGCTGCTTGCAACGGAGGAAAGGGTCTAGAGCACCAGAAGACATTGGTGCTGGCACTTTTTGCATTTGACGAGATATATATGCGGTGAGCCTCTCTCTCTCTCTCTCTTTCTCTCTCTTTTGCAATATTCGTGTTAGTTTGTACAGTAACTGATTACCACTATACCTCAAAATATTATAGAGTTTTGTTGGCAGCTCAACAGTTTATGACGATCATATCATGGATGGCAAACCAATTGCAACCATAACTTTTAGCCCGGCGTGCGCCGTTGAGCTACCGTAGCGCGCCGGTAGTCTAAATCCAGAAAGGGCTCTCGTGGCTCACAAAGACCGCCGGCCTTTTTCAATGTCAAACGCATACCGACGGAAGCCCAGTATTTTCTCATGATATGATACTCCATACTCCGGCCTTCAGGGTCTACGGCCCCGCAAGAAGTCTCCCGGGATGGTGGACCCTCAACGTCCGGGCCAAGCTTGTTAACGAAAACAAGGGTTTTTGTCTAAAGACCATTCTTGCATCATCGACAAGGTAATATGTTTGAATTTGCTTTCTGAAACATATGCATCGTCCTTTGTACATCATTGTGTCGTGTTTGCGCGCAGCCGGATACTTGCCGATGCAGACAGCCGTGATTTACCGCCGGTGCAGCTTGTACCTGGCATGATCTTGGACGATCAACAACATGGTAAGAAGTTGGGTTGGTCGCGACGCCATTGTCGATGGAGAAAGCAGAATTGATGCCGAGGCAGTCTTTCAGCTCGTCCGATGGTAACGACAGACTGTTACGTTCGTCGCAACCCAGACTGTACGAGCTTGTATGACATCAAGAACATCTCTGAGGCGAGTTACATTTGGCGTTTGGTGACAAACTCGCTGTCGTCTTTGTTCAGAGAAGTTGACTCCCTCGCATACCTGGTCAATGAAGTTGACGATAGAACATTAAGCCATGAGGGTTGTTGTCAAAAAAGATGCGAAACAAAATTGCTGAAGCTCAATCCACTTCCCTAAACAAGAAGACAACTGCCTCGGCACTTTCCGAAGCCTCAAGTGATGGCGCATCAATAGCCGATGCAGCTCGACGTCAAAGGCCGATGGCTGCCACAGATGGACCTCACCATCAACGACCACCGTCCGCATGTCTGCCCAAAATCCTCTTCATCCTCAGTCTAGAAAGTTGAATCTTATCAATCTGTCTTCTCTCACATTAAATCGCTCTAGCTCCTTGAATCACAACATCTTTTTACCTCATCTGAACCCCACAAACGTTTAATTAGCGCAGAAGTTTCTGCATGGAAAGCCTCAATGGTGATAGTAGCATGGGCACTGATTGATAAAGAACGGGTCTGTACGTCGAAACACGGACTATCTTACGTACAGTCGGAAATTATCGCGGGCAAGACCGGCGACCTTCTCTTATATACGACAGCTTTGCTTACGAACTTTTGTCTCCTACCAGGACTACGTGTACAGCCAGCGACTTACTGTACACTCAATATGCAACGTCTATGCGTACCAATTGGTACAGTACTATCGAGTCGCGACCCATCTTCCTCCAGATGGAGATCGACAACACAGTCTAGACAGCACACAGACTTTTTTCATCTTCGCCGGCCCGGAAAGTGGATGATCAAGGGTGCCCTTGGAGCAAGCTCTCCACTTTCTTCCAGCCAACGCGTCCATGATGGCTTTTGAATCACGCGTTAAACAATTCATGAACAAGAAAATACTCCGCCTCGTTGCAAGTTGAAAAGAGTTTGCTTAGCAGAAGCTGACACACGTAATACCAGAGATCAATACTCAACTTGGACATGATTACGGTTCTGTCATCTCTGTAAATGATTACATATGCCCTACATCACTTCTCGAAGTGGTCATGGTGGTGGTTTAATGGCATTTGCGTATTCGGCTTTTACGATTACGAGAACGTGAGATTAGGGATTAGTGTGTACTGTACTTTGCCCTCCATGTCACTACCCGCTCAGGCAACATATCAGCAACACCAGTACCGCCTTGAAGTGGTGATGGCCACCATTTGATAAGGCGGAAGGCAAAGAGGAAGGTTACAGTCGTTTGAGCAGAACGCTTCCTGCGTGTAAGACAAAGAACGCAAGTCAGATAGCCCGACGGCCCGTCTGCATTATCTGACTTGGGTGTAGCCAACAGGATGAAGCCCGACGGCCCGTGCTGTGAACAATATCAAGAGATAACATATTCTTCTTGGAGTCACTTGACAACCTTCACGATTGACATACGCAGGCAGGGACTGACTGCATCATGATCGTCGGTAAAAGGAGTGTCAAGGTTGACCCTGTAGCCCACGCGGTCGATACGCCACACCACCAATGAACAAGCGCTAAGGCAAAAGGGCCTGACTATAAGGCACACCAAAATGTGGCTAGACTATGCCAACACCAACAGCAAATTGCATCTAATCCCCAACTTTCATGCCCCCAATGGGATGCGATAGGTAGCACTGAAGTCCGGGTTTCTGCAGGCTGTGAGGGAATGGAACGGGGTGTCGGATTGGATGGATTTGTCTAGAAGGAATTGGCCAGTAGGATGGAACCAGGGAAGAAAAGAAGCTTCCGTATCCGATGATGGCATTTGTATTTTTTGTCAAGTACGTATTGCTTCATATCCTAGTCATGGATTATTTAGAGATGGTACTTTCCAGTAACAAGGCCGCCCATTTTGGCTAGAAAGAATAGAGAAAGAAAAGAAAAAGGTCACTTCTCCACGCTAATCTAGCGCTCGGCTTTATTGTCTTGAATTTCTCTTTCTTTTAGGTACCTAAATGCTGGAGACAACAACCCTCCGACCGACAGTTTGAATATCCCTCCACTTTCTTCCGGTCTGGTCTCCATCATTTCCCGCTTTCTTGACATTGGATGGCGGCATCCCATCTCCAAGGTACCTACTTAACGTTAGACTAATCTCTCCCTCCACACCCAACATCTTTCTTGACCCCCTTTTACCTCTTTTTTTCTCCTTCCTCACCTCTTTTTTCCTTTTACCTCCTCCTCTTTCCCGTCTCTACTTTCGCTCACGTCAGAGAAATTGTACTGTTTCTCTGTTGTTTAGTTGAAAGTTGGTGTGTGGTCGTTTATTCGTCCCTTGTTCCTTTTTTTTTCTGTGGCTGCTCCAGTTCCAGGTCAGCCCAGCTCACAGGGCCTCAACGCCTTGCCTTGCCCCTCCACCTCCCACCGCGTTTTGACTTTCGGCCTCGATACTTCGAAGCAAAAGGACAACCACCTCGAGTAAACGTAAGTGTTGCATTGCAGCTCTTCTAAGCCTCGCTTCTACATTATCACATGCCCCCCACGAAGCCTCCATCTCTTTGTTGTGCCATCTTCAATGGCTTCGTGAAATACCCCTACTGCCTCCTGCAGATCCTGACTTGTTGCCCCGGACTTACACCTGCGCTTAGACCAGTCTACCCGAGATCGATATCAATGTGGTAAACGACATCGCCGAGTAACCTTCCAAACTCCTTCGAATCGAATTCAACACGATGGCTTCGATTCTTCTGCCGAAACGCTTCCGCGGCGAGACGGCGCCCACCGAGAAAACCACACCGTCATGGGCGGCCAAGCGACTCACGCCTATTGCCCAGTTTATCTCTCGCCTCGCATGCTCGCACCCCATTCACACCGTCGTCCTCGTCGCCGTCCTTGCGAGCACTTCATACGTCGGTCTCCTCCAAGAGAGCTTCTTCAGCACTGAGCTCCCTACAGTAGGCAAGGCCGATTGGTCTTCCCTGGTTGAGGGTAGCCGTGTCCTGCGCGCAGGTCCTGAGACCTCCTGGAACTGGAAGGTTATCGAGCAGAATGCTGTCGCTGAAGCTGGCGCTGATGCCGATCACCTTGCTCTCCTGACTCTCGTCTTCCCCGACACTCTCTCTGCTGAATCGTCCAGCACTGCTCCTCGATCCAACCACGTTCCTATTCCTCAGAACCTGTCTATCACACCTCTTCCTTCGACCGAGAACCCTTTCACCGCCTATTCTCAAGATAGCATCCTCGCCTACTCTGTCCCCTACTCTGAGGGTCCTGAGTTCCTTGCTGCTACCCAGGAGATTCCCAGTGAAGATGCCGTCGAGACTGAGACCGAACACGGCCGTGAGAAGAAAACATGGATCATGAAGGCTGCCAAGGTCAACACCCAGAACAGCATTGTTCAGTGGGCTAACAACGCCTGGACTGAGTTCCTTGATCTTCTCAAGAACGCTGAGACCCTCGACATTGTCATCATGTTCTTGGGTTACATCGCTATGCACTTGACCTTTGTCTCCCTCTTCCTGTCTATGCGCAAGTTGGGATCCAAGTTCTGGCTCGGTATCTGCACTCTGTTCTCCTCTGTGTTTGCCTTCCTTTTCGGTCTTGTGGTCACCACCAAGCTTGGTGTTCCCATCAGCGTCATTCTTCTGTCTGAGGGTCTTCCTTTCTTGGTTGTCACTATTGGCTTCGAGAAGAACATTGTTCTGACCCGCGCTGTCATGTCTCACGCCATTGAGCACCGACGTCAGATCCAGAACTCCAAGTCTGGCAAGCGATCTCCTGAGCGTTCCATGCAGAACGTCATTCAGTACGCTGTTCAGGCTGCCATCAAGGAGAAGGGCTTCGAGATCATGCGCGACTACGCTATTGAGATTGTCATTCTTACTCTTGGTGCTGCTTCTGGTGTCCAGGGTGGTCTTCAGCACTTCTGCTTCTTGGCCGCTTGGACTCTGTTCTTTGACTTCATTCTCCTCTTCACCTTTTACACTGCCATTCTCAGCATCAAGCTCGAGATCAACCGCATCAAGCGTCACGTTGACATGCGCATGGCTCTTGAGGATGATGGTGTCAGCCGCCGCGTTGCTGAGAACGTGGCCAAGAGTGACGGTGATTGGACACGCGTGAAGGGCGACTCTTCTCTTTTCGGTCGCAAGAGCAGCAGCGTTCCCACTTTCAAGGTTCTGATGATTCTCGGTTTCATCTTTGTCAACATTGTCAACATCTGCTCGATTCCGTTCCGCAACCCCAGCTCTTTGTCTACCATCCGAAGCTGGGCCAGCAGCCTTGGCGGTGTTGTCGCTCCTCTCTCCGTCGACCCCTTCAAGGTCGCTTCCAACGGTCTGGACGCCATCTTGGCCACAGCCAAGGCCAACAACCGACCTACGCTTGTCACTGTCCTCACTCCCATCAAGTACGAGCTCGAGTACCCTTCCATCCACTACGCTCTTGGTTCCGCCATCAACGGAAACAGCCCTGTCTACGTCGATGCTTTCCACCACCACTTCCAGGGTTACGGTGTTGGCGGCCGCATGGTTGGCGGTATCCTCAAGTCTCTCGAGGACCCCGTCCTCTCCAAGTGGATTGTCATTGCTCTTGCTCTGAGTGTTGCTCTTAACGGTTACCTCTTTAACGTCGCCCGCTGGGGTATTAAGGATCCCAACGTTCCCGAGCACAACATCGACCGAAACGAGCTCGCCCGCGCTCAGCAGTTCAACGATACCGGCTCTGCTACTCTTCCCCTCGGCGAATACGTTCCTCCTACTCCTATGCGCACTCAGCCTAGCACCCCCGCCATCACCGATGATGAGGCCGAGGGTCTTCACATGACCAAGGCTCGCTCTACCGACCTGCCTAACCGAAGCAACGAGGAGCTCGAGAAGCTTTTGGCTGAGAAGCGAGTCGGCGAGATGAGCGATGAGGAGGTTGTTTCTCTGTCTATGCGCGGCAAGATTCCTGGTTATGCTCTTGAGAAGACTCTTGGTGACTTCACTCGCGCTGTCAAGATTCGACGTACCATCATCGCCCGCAACAAGGCCACCACCGACCTGACCCACTCGCTCGACCGATCCAAGCTGCCTTACGAGAATTACAATTGGGAGCGCGTCTTTGGCGCCTGCTGTGAGAACGTTATCGGATACATGCCCCTGCCTGTTGGTGTTGCTGGACCTCTCGTCATCGATGGCCAGAGCTACTTCATTCCCATGGCCACTACTGAGGGTGTCTTGGTCGCCAGTGCCAGCCGAGGCTGCAAAGCTATCAACTCTGGTGGCGGTGCTGTTACTGTCCTGACCGCCGATGGTATGACTCGTGGTCCTTGTGTTGCTTTTGAGACTCTTGAGCGTGCTGGTGCTGCCAAGCTCTGGCTTGACTCTGAGGCTGGTCAGGATATGATGAAGAAGGCTTTCAACTCTACCAGTCGATTCGCCCGTCTCCAGTCTATGAAGACTGCTCTTGCCGGTACCAACCTTTACATCCGATTCAAGACTACTACTGGTGACGCTATGGGTATGAACATGATTTCCAAGGGTGTCGAGCACGCCCTGAGCGTCATGTCCAACGAGGGAGGATTCGATGATATGCAGATTATCTCTGTCTCTGGAAATTACTGTACCGATAAGAAGGCCGCCGCTCTGAACTGGATCGATGGTCGTGGTAAGGGTGTTGTCGCTGAGGCCATCATTCCTGGTGAGGTTGTTCGCAGCGTTCTCAAGAGCGATGTCGATGCCCTTGTCGAGCTTAACGTTGCCAAGAACTTGATTGGTTCCGCTATGGCTGGTTCAGTCGGTGGTTTCAACGCTCACGCTGCCAACATTGTCGCTGCTATCTTCTTGGCCACTGGTCAGGACCCTGCTCAGGTTGTCGAGAGCGCCAACTGTATCACCATCATGAAGAAGTGAGTTTATTCTTGAACCTCTACATTAATCATTGCTAACAATTTACAGCCTCAACGGAGCTCTCCAAATCTCTGTCTCTATGCCCTCGCTTGAGGTCGGAACCCTTGGTGGCGGTACTATCCTTGAGCCCCAGAGCGCTATGCTTGATCTTCTCGGTGTGCGTGGCTCTCACCCCACTAACCCTGGTGACAACGCCCGCCGTCTGGCTCGTATTATTGGTGCCTCTGTCCTTGCTGGAGAGCTTTCTCTTTGCAGTGCTTTGGCTGCTGGTCACCTTGTCAGGGCTCACATGCAGCACAACAGAAGTGCCGCTCCCTCCCGCAGCACTACTCCTGCTCCCGCTCCTATGACTCCTGTCTCTCTGGCCATGACCAATGCCCAGGAGCGCTCGGCGTCAACAACATCAATGAGCGCTGCTGCCATTCAAAGGTCAAAGCGATAAATGAGCGTTTGCATTTGAAGGAGTAGATGAAGTTATAAAAGTCAATAGAGATGAGCATGTATGACATATGGTCTGGGATGGATGGGTCATACGACATGGAGTTTTCGCATTGGGACATTCTGGAAAGGTCGCGCAAAGCGTACATACATATACAGTCGTCGAAAGATGCAAATATGAGTGGTAGCATGAGTTTAATACCGCTTTACATACTCAATTTTAATCCTTTTTTTGTTACTTATGAGTAGTTCTTGATTTTATCCATGGTGTCTCCAATAGATGTGAACTTGATACCTGTTTCTTCCATGCCTTTTCTGCACTCATCCCACTTATCAGGCATGACGGGCCTTGTTCCCTCGTTGACTACCCACGTCGTATAGCCCTCTTTAACCGCATCCTCAGCTGTGGCCTTGACACAAAAGTCGGCAGCCAACCCAACAACATAAACATCCGTAATTTCCTGCTCACCCAGCATGCCAGCAAGTCCACTATCACTCACCTTGAACGGATCATAAAACGCGCTGTACATCTCGACCCTCTCATCCTGACCCTTTTCGATGACAGCGTGCACGCGCGAGACGTCCAGCTCGGGTACTAGCTCGGATCCGGGCGTTCCTTGGACGCAGTGGATGGGCCATAGGGTGGTGGTATAGGTGCGGGATGAGTCGCGCGGATGCGTAATTGTCGTGGTGGACGTGTATGGCGTTGAGGACGGGTGGTTGTCCGCGAAGGAGATATGATTTGGTGGGTGGAAGTCTTTTGTGACGAGGATGAGTGGGAAGGGGAGGGTCGTTAGGGTGTTGATTGTGGGCGCGATGTTGCGGCCTTCTGGAACGGCGAGGGAGCCATTCTAAGAATGTTAGCTTTGCGGGATGAGAGTGATGGATATAAGATGAGATGAGGGATGTATATCGGCGCGTTCATGAGATTTTGAAGTGAGAGTCGTCATTCGTGAATGCTCAATCCTATCTAAGTATATTGCATATGTCGCAATGATGTATTGAGCTCAAGAAGTGTCAGGACCGCTTGAGTCATATAACTCAGATCCATAGATCTCAATCTTTCGCGCCGATGTTTACAGATCAACCTTTACTGTACAACCGAGATCCCATATCGCAAAGCATCTCGTCCTCCTACACCCTTGGTAGAGAAGATCAACTTACTGGTGGACAAAAGTCTTCTTGGAAGTCGACGATGATAAGAGCCGGTTTGAAGGGTTTGTCGTTTGTCATTGTCACTATAATCTGATTCATACTATTTGTACTAAGTATCAAATATGGGTGGATTCAAAGATGGATGGATGTGTGATGAGCGAAAGTCTTTATCCGTCAGTGTTCAAGAAGCGAAAGTCGACGATGACGATGCGAAACGGAAGTGAAAGCAGGTGATAAGGAACGGAACGCCGCGACCTTCGGCCCCGCAGTTCCGATGGAGGAGCTCGCGAAAAGGGAAAAAAAATGTTTCCACAGAGCACATTGGCAAGTCAGGGCATGTGGTGATTAGGTACAATACAGAAAGAAGACTCCAATATTTGACAAAAACATCAAAAAAAGAAAGCCTCGCAAACGCTCGCAATCGAAATATAGGAACAGCCCGATGCGGGGGTCGAACCCGCAACCTTGAGATCGCGTACTCGTAAGAGTCTCACGCTCTACCGATTGAGCTAACCGGGCGTGNGGTCGAACCCGCAACCTTGAGATCGCGTACTCGTAAGAGTCTCACGCTCTACCGATTGAGCTAACCGGGCGTGGCTCTTAATTGTTGAAGAAAAGACTTTGTATTACGGGCTATACTTGTGGGAGAGAAGGTTTTCTTGTTGGAAAAGAATTTTTTGCTTGGAGGATGGAGAAGGTTTGGGTGGGCGGGCGGAGCGTTTAAATTAGTGAGGTGGATGGTCAGGGACAGGCTGGCTTTTAGGGGTTGTGGAGATGTAATGGGGGGAGACTACCCTAGAGATTGCTTGAGAGATAATTAGGGTGATGATAATGGATGTTTTTTCGGTGTTTGATGCTGCTTACTTTTGAAAACAAGATATGAATGATTGATGAGACGTCTTTGCTAGGTGAAGATTATAAACATACTGTTGTGTCACCGTGGCTGT
The DNA here is from genome assembly GCA_011034095.1 of Fusarium cf. aywerte. Lineage (NCBI taxonomy): Eukaryota > Fungi > Ascomycota > Sordariomycetes > Hypocreales > Nectriaceae > Fusarium > Fusarium cf. aywerte. Next base: position 79,324 of record WETZ01000063.1, read on the forward strand.
CGTTACACCCCCGACTTGTTGGTTGGATCGTTATCCCAAAGCTTTAAACGCGCGCGACTTTAACGGCATCCTTAGTTTCCTAAATATGCACGCTTGATCCTACGAAGCACCCAAAGCAGTGACAAACAGTCCCGAATACAGGTTTCCGTACTCGTATGCAATACCGTCAGCTTTGGGGCACATCCTGCTGACCCTACCTACCCAATGCGTCCGAATCCCTGCGTTAGCACGCACATATTCTTATCTCACTCCCACGGCACATGCATGCATTTATGGATGGACATCTACGCGGACATCTACGAACCGCTCCTCCAAGACTCAGCAAGTGCTGACAATGGAGTAAGCATATCAAGAAAGACGAAACATGGCCTGCAATATGGATATCAGCACTAATCGCAACTACCGCTAACTGTGGAGGCGACCTTATTACCGGACATGGTCCCTACGGTACTCTATTCTCCGTCGGACTGACTTTCAGTCGCGCTAAGTCGCTTGTGGATTGCTCAATGAAACAGCATGGATTAAATACTACACTCTCCCCGCTGCTTCCTCGTAAGCTGGATTGGTGTCTTGTCCATTGGATCCAAAATGTCTGCTTCTAGTATTGAACTGGGGCCTGAGCTGCTGGCTCGTCTGCCAGCTCTGACGAGTCCTCTGGGCCTTGCGTCCGTCGCCGCTATTTTGCTCATCGGGCTTTTAATTACTGAGAAACTTCTCAGCGTGCCTTATCCTCCGGATATTCCCCTGATAAGAGAACCCAAGGGTGCTCGTCGATTCAGTCTGCGCACGCGATGGCAGTACCTGACTAATTGTCAACCTATGTTCTATGAAGCTTACCATGACGTGCGTATCTTACTATGTCTAAATTAATGATGCTAACGCATGGTAGTACCTCAAGAAAGGCAAACCAGTCGTCCTTCCTGGCTTCGGTATCAGAATAGAAGTCCTGCTTCCTCAGAACCAAATGAGATGGGTCATGAACCAACCCGACCATGTACTCGATCAAGGAAAGGCTTTCGCTGAGATCGATCAAGTTTCGTGGTCACTAGGTCACGATAAATATGTCGTTGATGCCTGGCAGGGAATGATTGTCAAGTATGACATGAACCGCGCGATCGAGGTCATTGCTAGCAGTATGAAGGACGAGCTGCAGGTGGTGTTTGATGAGCAGTTCGGAACAGACACAGAGAACTGGAAGACGCTTGATCTTACCCAGACAGTCAAAATGATCATTGCTCAGGCTGCCAGTCGCTTTACGGTCGGATTGCCACTTTGTACGTGCGCTGTACCAATTGAATGAGGATATAGCTGACGGGACAGGCCGAAACAAGGAGTACCTCCAGAACGCCCTCGATACTAATGAGCTCTTCATCATGAACGCCGGTCTAACAGGTGGTATGCCACGCATCTTTCAACCTTTTACAGGCACCATCTTCGGCTGGCTGGTCGGTAGCAAAGTGTCGCAGATCAAGAAATGGGTCGTTCCTCTCTTGAAGAAGCGCATCGACAACGTCAAGAACCACCCTGAGGAACCAGAGCCACAAGATCTACTACAAATGATGATCAAGTATGCTCTGCGCGAAAGACAAGATGAGGTCAGCAACTTGGACTCAATGGCGAAGCGTGTCGTGGCCCAGAACTTCGGCGCTATTCACAACACGCAGCTACAGGTCATCAATTTGCTGCTTAACGTTCTCGGTTCCGATGCCGAGTACAACACAATTTCTGTTCTGCGCGAAGAAATGGATCGCCTTCTCGGTTCTGACGATACTACCAATTGGACGAAGAGCGCCATCCAGTCCATGACGCGCGCCGACAGCGTCGCTCGCGAATCCATCCGTCTTGGCTCTTTCGGCGGTCGCGCTGTCTTCCGCAAAGTAATGACCAACGACTTCAAGACAGAGGACGGTCACCATCTTCCTAAAGGCACTCTCATATCCTTCATTAGCTTCCCCGCGCAAACCGACGAAGAACAATACGAGGATGGTCTCAAGTACGATCCCTTCCGCTTTTCTCGAGCGCGCGAATTGGCTGCCAGTCGAGGCGAAAAGGTGCCCGCTGTTACTTTTGTCACCACGTCGCCAGAGTTTTTGACTTTTGGCCACGGAAAGCACGCATGTCCTGGACGATTCCTTATTGACTTTGAGATGAAGATGATTCTGGCGTACATTGTAAAGAATTACGATATTAAGTTCCCGGACGAGTACGAGGGGAAAAGGCCACTGAATGTCTGGATTGCTGAGGCTAATAACCCACCAAGCGGTGTCCAAATTATGGTCAAGAGAAGGGAACAGAAGTAGACATATCACGATAGACATTTATAAGGTGTAGCAATTGAGACTTGTTCATAAAGCAGACGCTTGGGGTATCTTATGCTTGTACATCCAATCATTCCATCATTCCATCATTGCTTTGTAAACCACGCTGTGCCCACCAACCATGATCATCGTAGACCACCAATATCCACCATCCTTCACCAATCGTCCTTATCGCTACCAACCATCACAGACTCTTTTGCTTCTGCTTCACGTGCAACGACATCCAGTTTCGACCAATGCGTTTGAGCATATGGCTGAATCTTCTCGGCTTGGCTACCTTAAGACACCCGAGAGTAACAGAACCGCCAGAGACGCGAGGAGTCAACTCATTAATGTGAGCGACTTCAGCGACCTGGGCAACCTCGGCAACATGTCCAATATGAGAGACAGTGCTAGAGGTGACAGACTCGACCTGGAGACAACAGCGCGAAAAGTATTCAGCACTGAAACTGGTAACCTGGCTTGATGTTGAGTCTGTGTTCTGATGCTCCAGCTCATAGTATGACTGTGCTGGTTTGGGAGGAGGAGGAATTGCACCGTCAAAGACAGTACTGTAGTAGGATGCGTAGTAGTCAAACTTGCACTCCTCTTCTCCATCCTCGCCAGCGGCATACGAGTTGATGAGCTGCTCCTCCCACTCCTCAGCTGAATTGAACAGAGAAGTCAAAGAGTCATTCTCTGCCAAGTAGCGAGGGTCAATGTCTGATATGGGAGGAGGGGGAAGTGAAGAGTCTAAGCTCGAGTATTCCCCTGTCCAGCCAGTTGCCTCTACCTCCTCACACTCGGGACTGTCAAAGACAGAAAAGTCACCAAGCTGAGAGTACTCGCCGGACCAGAATGGCCTTATGGCAGGAGTACTATCTGGCTGAGCCAGAGAGGCACAAGGCAGGACTTCTGACTGGTTGGTGTCTAAGGTATCAAAGTAGTCTGAATAATCTGAAGACATGATGCCAAGCCCGATGCCAGAGAAGATGGATGATGTTGCGGGGGGTGCCATTTCTTCATAGAAGAGAGGCAGATGCTCTGCCCAGGGAGCATTGTAATTGCTATGGGACTCGTGAGACATTTTGAGAAAGTATTAATGTCTGTTAGGATGTTAGTAAGTGTCTCGATCAGCCAGAATTCCTAGAGTTACATACGAAGCAGAGCAGTTGTAGAGCGCGAATTCTGAAAGAGCAAATATTGAAGATATTCCAAGATGAATACAGCAAAAAAGTTCTTTCAGAAGCTGGTGGAGAGCGGGAGAGCAATGTTGTCTTTACTATTATTAAAGGGGGCCCGATGATTAATATAGTCGACATGATATTGACTCGCTTGAAGCCGTTGCGTTTCTCTTATGAACATATCGCATATTAGGGTACAGATATGCTGGATTTCACCATTTAGAAATCTTATTTATCGGTCATTTCTCGGTCACTCATACTGAGATATCCATTCTGTGAAGTTGCTGGTATGTATTTGGTCAAGGTTTATGTTGGTTGCTCTGGGCTGAAGTCGTCACTTGAAGTATAAGAGGCAGTATGTGACTCTTCCCCTTGCTGATGACTAAACTTGACTGGATTAACTCTCGTAAAGCAGTACGTAGTGGGGAAAAAGTCACCAGACGATCAAAGAATGCACCTGTTGCTGGGTAAACATAAGAACTTGGATCATTTCTAGTTGTTGAGTCGGCGTTGGTAGCCTTGGAACATTAGGTAGCCCCGAGGCTTCTACACCAAAGTTTCATCACTTGATCATAAATTATAGAGACAACCTGGGCAGCAGAAAGGCATGGAAGTTATCAAATAGTCTTTTCTCAACCTATCGAACCTATCGATTGAAGGTTACGTCGTTAAGCATGGCGGCAATGGAATATTAAGTGTATATTGCAAAATAGTATACCAACTAAACATACAATTACATTGGTGAGATGGCCGAGTTGGTTATGGCGCCAGGTTAAGGTTAACCTTAACACCAATTTCCTGGTGGAGCAATCCTCCTGGGTTCGANAGTTGGTTATGGCGCCAGGTTAAGGTTAACCTTAACACCAATTTCCTGGTGGAGCAATCCTCCTGGGTTCGAGTCCCAGTCTCATCAGAATTACCTTTTTGACTTTTTACCCTTCTCATTAAATTTTTCAAAGTACCAAAACATCTGGAATATTCATTTATCATCTTTTCGTGACATCGGGCAGTGGTGGTTGAGAGGGGTGCACGATGAAGGTCTGCGTTGCCCTACCAGCTGTGACTCATCTATACAAGCAACATACGCTTCTAATGATAGGCCTCTGTTGTTATTGGAAAAAAACTGGAAATTAACAACCTTATCTGCTATAAGAAAACTACATCCTTTAGTCGGAAGGAATAGCCTCAAGGAAGACGTATCGCTCCCTCAGCAACCACAGTGGCCGGTCCAGACAGAAACATCTTCGAAATCTCCTTGCCATCCGATTTCAAGTTAACATCCACAATAATACTACTCTCACGACCAATCTCGCTTCCCTGACTCATAATGAATCGATAAGCATCAGTTGGCTTGCCCACCTGTAAAGCAAGGTACGCGGCAAGGGAGCAACACGCGCTTCCAGTAGCAGGATCCTCCAGATCAATGGCTATCATGCGAACACGTAAATGTTCGACTCTGCGTCTAGGACTCATTGAAACCTTTCCGCGGCAATAGTAGAGTGTACCGGTGAAAGAAGGAGCCCAGTCTTCGTCCAGTTCTGTCTCTTGACACTTGCCCGCAGCCACGCTCGCGAAAAGATCTTCTTGCTCAGTCATTTCGACAAGGGTATAAGTGACTCCCTTGACGATTGAAACAGCCGGGTAGTCGTCTTTCAATTGCAATGCTTGATCGACTAGCTTGGGTTGAGTGTCGAGGATATTCTGTTTAGGCGTGCCTTTAGAGTGGACGTGCACGTTGTGAGGCACATTAGCCCGGACTGTATCATTCTTGGCATCATACTCAAGAACGACTGGACCAGCCTGGCAAGTAACAGAGATAGTCTCGGGTAGAGGATCAGGCAGGGTGATGCCGGGCAAAAGTCGATGGAAGAGCACATGTCCCGTTCCAATGACGGGATGTCCAGCGAATTTTATCTCATCTGCCGGTGTGAAGATATTCATGCTGAGCTGACCATCTTGGTCTTGACGGAGAAAAACAGTCTCGGAATAGTTAAACTCCCGAGCGACTGTCAGCATGTGCTCGTAAGACAATGGTTCGCCTTCGACTTTGACGACAGCTAGGGGATTTCCCTTAAAGCTGGATGTGATGGATTAGTATACGTGACTAAGAGAATGATGGAATATGGTTACCGTTGGGTAGTGAAGACATCGAGTGTGACTGGGAAGCGGAGTTAGCATAAGCTGGAAGACATGGAATCCAGTTGGTTTACCTACCGTAAGAAGCTTTTTGAAGACTCATTTTGAGAGATTTGGATGATGGAAATGTCGGTGTTGGGTATGATAAGGAGAGAGTCGGTAGTTCATGTCTTGTTTGACAGCCCGATGTACACGTATGGTGGTCGACCCACATGAGTCACTCGCTACCCCAAACAAATCCTTGTCTTTGAGTCAAGCCGGCGGGTCGGAAATAGTCCACATGCCACCTGTGCCACTATACTAAAGCACAAGGGATGACAAAAGACCTTAAGTAGGATAGCATTAAGTATTGAGTCCGGGCCTTAGGTAGGCTATCATTTCTGTCTGGCCTTCTGCGTGTGGGGATTATTTTGCATCCCGCCTGCTAGGTACCGCACCTGAACGAATGCTTGTCTTTTGGGCGAGCATATAAAGTACCTAAGCTAATAGGTCAGAGGTTGAATGATTTGTCAAGAAAGTGTTTATGGTGTTAATGTTTATCTTATTGGACTACTAAAGTGTCTACCAGCGAAGGGGTGCAGCATAGCGCTTGCAAAACCCCCAGACTGGCTAGAGCTGGCAGGAAAACTAGAGACCAAAGCATAGGGTGCTGAAAATAAATAGCCTATGAGGCTAGCTGAGTTGATAAAAACGGTGACTATTTACCAAAGGCCCATGCCAGTATCGCTTCACAACTTCGGCGCCTTGAATGCCCTTGCCCGCACACATCGCAGCAATAGCATCACGCTCCTTTGACCCAGGAATGACATCACTGACGTCGAGATAGTTAAATTTGCTGAATTTGCATCCACGTCCAACTTCTCCCAGAAGACTCTTAATGGCTTCTACAATCAAGGGATATATTTCAGGTGGTGTTGCGACGCTAGAATATCCTCGCTTAGACCACGTAAGTGTCAACCCTTCGAGAGAACCTGGTAGCCGCATGACGAGGAAAGCCGGTGTTTGGAGATATTGATACACGCCACCGAAAAGATCTTCCATGACAATGCTGAGCCTTTTCAGATTGGAAAGCTGCCGCAGACAGCTCACCAGCGCCATAGTATCTTCAGTAATGGGCTGATTCGCCCACCATGAACTGAACGTGCCTTGATGAAGGCATAGTTCTTCCAGCGATTCAGCGTGGTGAAGAATAGATTCTGATAGTAATCTCTTGTTACTGTGAGAGAATCTAGAAAGATCTACTTCGTAGGTCAGCGCACGCAAGCGCCGAAAAACTGTGACCATGCTCAGTAGCTCTACTTCTGAGATGTTAGTGACCTCCAGAGAGAGTTCTTCAACGTTTGAAGAGCCTTCCGGATATGGCATTTCATATTGTATCCCCGAGAATCGTTCCCGGCGGAGAGGTAGGCTAACACCTAGAGCACCTGCTTTAACTGTCTTCAGTTCTGGTAGTTGAAAGACCGACGCAGGGAGTTTAGCAGTTTGATGAGCTGGATGGCACGACCAACTCTTGACATGGAGGTACTGTAACCGAGCTAGTGGCATGCTGATTCGTTCTTCCTGTTGCCCCTTGGAAATATTATAGACGGTCCAGTCTATGAAACGGAGTACCAGAGCTTCTGAATTGGGGCCTGATACATTTGGAATTCCAAATGATATACGGGTCACCCGGGTTGTCCAGGACAAGACCAGGACTGCAATAGCATCTGTATACCCTCTCTTAATTTGCTCAACCCACTCTTTTCTAGACTCTGTGAAGCCCGGGTCGGTTTCTTCGGCTGCTTTCGAAAGTGCATATAAGTTCTCTCGTCTAAGCAGGACAGGGCATATGGAACTGAACCGCGTGTCCACCTGCTTGGTGACCAGTTCGCCGAAGTCCAGCGACAGAACACGAACACGATCCTCGGGATGACGCAGGAGATGGAGGGCTAACAGTCCTAGATCTGGTGTGTTGGGGCCTCGCTTCCAATGGCGTAACAACAGGGGGGATACGACTCTCGAAATCTGCTTGTTTACAAGGGCAAAGGGTCTTAGGTCGTCGTGACTGTCGTCTTCTGAAATGAGAACTGCGATGTCCTGTATCAGCTCGTGGGGAAGATCCTTCAGGCGAGCCATTTTAGAATGTGGCTGTCCATAGACTTGTTGAGGTGTTGAAGAAAAGAGTGAGAGAAGTGAGTAGGGACTTGTTGGACGAAGTGTACGATTTATATGAACAGGTTGCAAAGCGGTCGAAGTGAATGTGGCCAGCAAAAGAGACGTTAAGTTCCAGAACAGGGTGAATGTATGAGCTTTCTACCCTCCGAGGACAAAGTAAGCATAGATATTCAACTGTGAGGCAGATGAAACACCAAACTTTACAAAGTATTCAATTACGGAAGACACAAACATTACTCTGCACCATCCACGCTGGTAATTTGCTGTCGCAAACAGCATTCCATGATGGATTAGAGGGTTATTGATGGTCACATCAGAACAACAACAGCCGTGACAGTCGCCCAAACTGCCTGCAAAAAGTCCCCACGACAATCTAACCCAGCAAGAAACCGCTGGACGGCCACGCCGCCGATTGTGGAGGCTACAAAGCATATAGCAATCTTGCGTGTCAAGCCCCGCTGTAGAATAGCAGTACCAATGACAAGGTCGCCGATGGGAACTATGCGGGAAATGGTTGAGCCATCGTCAGGTTGACGATCGTTCTGGTATCGATAGAAAGATGCAGTTGATGTTGCACCGTGAGTGAAGCGTGATGCACTGCCGTAGAAGAGGAGGAGAGCGAGTGAGAGTGGGAGATATCGTTTTAAGATGGGGAGCGACATTGTGAACAGTGGCTGAGATGGAATGTTTATCAGCTGAATGAAGACTTTCTAAAAGGCTATCAAGAACAGTCTGGCAGATGCAAAAAGACCAACTTAGGCAGCGACGAAGGAGGGTTGTTATTTGTAGTTGAGGATAGCAATTGAAGCTGAGTCAGATTATAGCTAGGGTGCTCTTGTACCGCAATGATGGAATAATGGACGGACTAAACAAGACACGATGTTTCAAAGCCTTCGCGAGCAGGGACTACAGATTTATCAAAATTAACACTTCATATGAAAGAACTTATCATATGAGGGAAATGTGAAAAAGAAACTAATGTCAAGACAATAGCAGTCAATGCATATTCACTAACAAACCACCAACACAAACAAGGCGTCCAATAAAACAACCGGCATTTGTTATGTATGGAAATAACCAGAATATCAACGCTTTGTCCACTTCGTATCAAAATTTGAGACAAACTCGATAAGCTTTTCTGTATAAGAAGGAAAACGTCATCCCGCGCGTTCCGAGGTATCTTGTGGGTTCTGCTACATTTCACCGCCTGGAATCTCTATCGCAAAAGTCAAGTTTCCCAGAAGGGAGGATCGTGAAGAACAAAAAAAATATACATCGTTACTGGAGGAGTTGTAGTCATGGCTGAACCGTTTTGGGGTCCTCAGACCTCTTATCTCAAGTATGTATAACTTTGGATAGCTGTGGAGATCAATTGCTAACTTGAAATAGTTTCTGCGAAGAGGTAAATACCTCACAATTTGTGTCTCTTTCCAAGGTGTTAAGTTGACGTGTCATTTTGAAAATAGGACTATGTGGTTACTCGATATGTCGCTGAATTCATCAATACTATCAGTAGTCTTACATATGGTTGGTCTGAATCTCAATTTGTTGGCTAAGGATCTGCAATTGACCGTTCTTATTTAGTCGCGTATGGACTCTATGGCTTGTTGACTTCGCCTAAGTTCCCGACGGGCCCCCGGTTGATTTCCTACTGTGGACTCATGGGTGTTGGTATCTGTTCTGCAGGGTATCACATGACACTCAAGTATCACACCCAAATGTGTAAGACTTTTACTCTATATGCCGCGAGTCATACTGATTATTGCTAGCTGATGAGCTATCCATGCATCTACTCACTACACCTCTCATCTACCGACTTCTCAGCTTCAAGGCTACACCAGAGAAGACCAGACTTTATGCAATTGTGCTGTCGACACTCTTCACCATTGTTATGGTCACACATATGGTCATGGACGAATTTCTGCTCCACGCTACTACCTTTGGTCTAGGCATCTATGTCATTGCTACTCGAGTGTTGAAAATCATTCCTCAGCAAGTCAAAGACCCTGTCACCAAGAAGAAGTTTCAAAATATTGCTGTTCTCGGACTTGGTAAGAAACATCATGAATAACTTGTCGGACGGAACTGACAGTTGTAGGCTCCTTTGGCTTTGGCTATGGCGTTTGGTTGATTGATGAGTTTGCCTGTCGCTACTTGACTAGCGCAAGACATTCTATTGGCTTGCCTTTTGCCTTTTTGCTCGAGCTGCATGGATGGTATGTTTGATAGCTAGTGTCTATATGGAGAAAGACTAACACATATCAGGTGGCATATTCTCACCGCTATCGGAGGATACACTGCCGTTGCAGTCATCGATATCGTCACGACAGGCGAAGTGACAGAAGATCCTACAGATACCCTTGCTTGGCCGGTTCCCCTTGCAGTAAGGCTTATGTCTGGACCTACAAGCTCGGTGAAGAAGGGGTAAGCCTCGCCGAGAGGATTGGTAAGGCAATATACAGGATTAGATATGGCTCTTACGATCACGATCACGAGTAGAGATGAGTGGGGTGACTCGCTCTAGAATATTCAACCAATTGACAAAATTCCAAGGGGATTTATAGTTGACTTCACTTCGGCACTCATTAGTTTCACGTATTTTTCGCTCAATTGTTGGAGAAAGTGGAGGATTGGGCAAGAGATCGCGACCTAAAGCCTAACAATATGGGTCTTATCAAGGTAGCCGTATAGTCCTGGCAGAAATAAGAGCCCAATAAGACCATTGCCGAATAGCGAGGATCTTAAATAGAACTACAGAAACCCCACGGGGACTTGAGCGATAAGAACGTATCACAATTTCAGACAGAGAAATATGGATATGTGACAAGCTCCAGTAAATAGAGCACGTTGATCTTGACTATTTTGATACAGCCCTGCGTTGTGCCGGACACCGGAGAACTGACCGAGATCCTGAAACAAAAGATATCTTCCAAGGAAAGACAAAGTGACGGAAATCTCTGTTAGATTATGCGTCATCCATCGTCCACATAATATGGAATCACCATCGTCAAGCTCTAGATATACCCAAATGCCGATATCGCCCGACTCCGAAGTGCCGTCCTCCGTCCTTTAGTGTGATAGACCACTGCTGGTGACCAAAAATAGGATATCAATCCCAGTGTCTCATCTCATTTTCGTATCTCTCTGCCGTGTCTCCGTCCCCATGCGGCTCCGCAAAAACAACCGATCAAATTACGTGCTCTGGTTGCTTAAGCTTAATGACTCTACCCACTCGACCGGGCCAGGAGACACGAATCAAGCTTGACCCGTCTCGCTGTCTCAGTCTCCACGGTATTTCCCCGGGATTTCCTTATCTATGAGCTATTAAGCATAAATTTTACAGTGCAGAAAACCTGTTGATCGGCAGTGGAGAAAAAGCGGGAAATGAAGGAATGGGGAAACAAGCTTATTCTTCCTTCAAAAGTGTCTCGATATTCTGGAATTGTTCTTGATATAAGAGAATTGGTGTAATCGACAACTAAAAAAGATGCCCGCTGAGCCTCAATGCAGGTGTGTGCAAGCTCCAACCAACCGCTTGCAACAAATTATTCATAGAGTCGCATTTTCTTTGCCGACCTCGTGATTTGAAGGAACCGGCTGTACGCCACTGCTTTAGTACTATAACGCATTGGGACGAGAAAACGCCCAGAGATAAGAAAACGTTTCGGTCTAGAAGGGCTTGACTCTAGTACAGTGGATCATTGAACGGACGGAGTTTTCTCGATATTGCTCGGCATGGTGGGATCGGAAAAGCTGGGCGGCTTTGAAGAGTGTGATGCCGAGATGCCAAGATGGGATTTTCTCTCTAGGTTTGTACAAGAATAAAGATGGGCGTTGTCCTGCTTTGTAGTCGAAATGTTCAAAATCGATCTATCAATCTACGACGATGCCTAAGCAGACAATCGACGTGTCTAGCCCGGCGGCTTATTCACCAGCCGAAACAGCAGAGCTAATATGCCGCGCTGGTGTGAAAAAAGGACGATCAAGACCTGATAAGGTCTTCTTATCTGGAATCTCTGGTGGATGTATTCTCGCTTTCGGTTGCGCTGTTTCATTAACGGCCTTGACGGCGCCGTGGTACCAGGAAAATGCACCAGGTCTAATTAAGATTATTGGAGCTATGGTTTTCCCATTGGGGTTGGTGACGGTGATATTGACGGGTGCCGACCTGTTTACTTCTACAAACTTGGTATATTACTTCATCTACAATGGTCTAACCAGATATGAGGCTAACGAGTGGATTAGTTCACCTTCGTTGCAGTCCTTAATGGAAGATTATCAGTATGGAGGATGTTACTCCATTGGTTCCTCTGCTTCTTTGGAAACTTGGGAGGGTGCCTCTTTGTCATGGCAATCATTGTCGGATGTAAGTAATGTCAAGCAATCATAACTCACAATCCATCGCTAACAACTCACAGTTGGAGGCATCTTTGACGGCGAACCTTACAGGGAAGAAATCGTTGCTTATGCAACAAAAAAGCAAATCACCCCAGAGGCCCACCAAATCTTCCTCCGAGCAATCGGATGCAACTGGCTTGTTTGTCTAGCTTGCTTCTTGGGCGTACAAGCAAAGGACTTGACTTCAAAGGTTGTTGGAATGTGGATTCCCATCTTTGCCTTTGTCGCTTTAGGTTTCGACCACGTTGTTGCAAACATGTTCTTCATGCCTTTGGGTATCTGGATGGGCACACCTGGTTTGACTATCGGACTTTACATCTGGAAGGGTAAGTTCAATTTCCTTCTATCGCTTTATAGGACTCCAGCTGACAAGTGCAGGTATGATTCCCGCCCTCTTTGGTAACATTCTCGGAGGTAGCTTATGTTGCGGCGTATACTTTTGGTGGATGTATTTGGCAGATGTAGACGACGAAGAAGAGCCTGAAGGTAAGGGTGTTCTCCCTCGCGGTGGACATGATAGTCCTTCGGATGAGGAAAGCCAGATGGAATCACGGTAGAAGAGGCTCAACACAAGAGCACATAATCATAGACGACATTACAAAAGCATAGAAAATAGACATAGACTTAGAAAAAGCGTTGTTAATAGAGACTATAGAGCTATCATGTGACCCATTTGGTACTAGCAAACTTCCCGAGATATGTCATTATCTCGTTTTCCGTATGTGTGTGCGTCGGTTGATCAAAATTCCGGGCTTGTGTGACAAGATAGAATAGGATTGGATAGACTGCTCCATCAATCGTATCCTGCTTCCTATCTTGCCCAAGTGAGACTTCCACCTCAATCCTTCTTTAGCTCCCCTTTTAGAAGTTCATCAATCTCCTTGAAGACCTTTACTTGTTCTTGTACCATCGAGGATTCGGCCAAGGTCTTGAGGTATGGAAGAGCATGCTTGAAGCTGTTCTTCAAATTCGATGATCTTAGTTCCCAAATGCCCTCAATAGCCTCTTCTATTGACTGGCCGAACTGGGCAAAGATCTTTCTCTGTGAAGCTCCATCCCTCTGGCTTTCGATCAACGCAACTTGTGATTCGATCCCGACGACCCTCAAAACGAGCTTGAGGGCATCGTCCAGATTGCCTGTACGTTCAGTGGTATTTGCTGATCGAAATGCGTCTTTAATGTCGGCAATAAATGACCTCACCTGTGATAGTGAGCATTGTAGTCCCTCCACAGTCGGATCGTCGATATCGAGATAGATCTTCACAACATCCCAGTCCCGCGATAGAACTGCTGTACTTGCCAGTAGGTGTTTTATCTTTGCCTTGACGGAAGCATCCAACTTTCGCTCTGAGGTACGGGGGCGCTTTGCTGGAGGTTCTTCCATCTCGCCCTTCATAACCCTTTCAAGTATCCCTCTTTCCTGCAGATTTTGGAGTTGAGCTTCCTTGCCATCCCATTCAACGCACCCAGTCTTTGGACACTGCCACAGCTCGCCGCTAGGAATTTTCAAGTATCCGGCAACTCTGTAAAGCTGTCTTGATTGATCAGAGCGCTTCAGGCGAGTGCTCTCTGTATTGTCCTTAGAGCACTTGCAGTTTTCCATGAAATATGCTGAGCCACCGAAGCGTCTTTCAATGGACGACTTGATATCCTTGTTGTCGGTGTAGTAGTCAGATGAAATAATGGGAAACGACCGACCAACTTTCTGTGCGTCGCCAGTCAAACTCATGGATTTGGTGTGTGACTTCGGTCTCCAATATGATTCCCCTGGATCATCTATATGGCTCCGGGCAAAGGGATAGAGATGCTTCGAAAACATCCAGCTAGGTCCACCAACATTGCGAAAGATATCGCCACCAATATGCTCATAAGGATGATAGCTTGGAAGCCCCAAGGTCCGAATATCATTCAAGCAACACAATCTGAAGAGATCGTCCGAAGGAAGCTCTGCGTTAGTGCAATCTTGCGGAAATACCATACTAGTACCGGGCATGGAAGCAGGAAGCAGATTGAACCTGTGTGTCTTGGGTACTTGTGGAAATCGCGATTCAATTTGTGCGCACAATTTTCGTATTTCCTGGATGTTAAGATGATTGGACGTGACCTTGATTTCATCTTTGCGGTAGTTACTCGTTGCGAAACGGGCTGGGTGGATGAAAGCCGTAAGGCGTTTGGTCTCAGCGTACCTCAACATGTGAGGGAAGTACAGCACGAATTGGCCTAGGGGAGGCAGCTTGGGAAGCTCAGGAGGCTTTGCAACGGCGGAACAGTGAGCCAGAAATGCTTCACTTGACCCATCATTATTCTCCAGGTCAATGTAGATGATAGTTGCAGCCAAAGCAATATTTAACGGCACATTATCGTAAGGATGCTTGGACAAGAATCCCTCCATCGCCTCGATCAAGGCCGGCGGGAACTTTAATGTGGCCATGGCCGGCCAGCGCAATTTGTAATGCAGTGTGTCGTAGTTGCCACCATCGTGAATGGGTCGGCAGATCGCGGGTTTGCGCTCCTTCACCTTGTTCGAAGGAAGCAGTCTTGCAGCACCGGCAGGGTTCAGCCCACTTTCCAAAAGGCTGTTGTCGCGCTTGATGACGGTCAGGAGGTGCTGCTTCTCTGAATTTGGCAGAGTATTCCAAAGTGCACCTTTGAGGTATCCAAGGTTTCCTGGAATCAGCATATTCTCGAGCCAAATGATGTCTCTGCCCTGAATAGGTGCACCCGATTCGCTTATCAACTTGACACAATCCAGGTTATCGGTGTTCTCCGCACCCTCTTTCCATTCGAGCCCCTTGACCATGATGATCGGTAGGCAGTCAATGGCGGAAATACCAACGTAGACAGCCCCAATATGGCTATTCGGGGTTATCGCGCTTGCGGGGATCATGTTGAAGTGCTTTCTCACAGCTGCTGCGTTGTCACCCTTCTTGCCTTTCCCGACTTTGCATGCCCGTGCAGCAAGCTGAAATACCCGGTGTTTGGATGTCAGGGTTCGCCGGTTCGATGCATTGTCTGATAGACTGGTTTCACCTTTCCAAATTGCACACTCGCCCAGGGGTTCCACATCCCTGTCGTTATCCGAGATAGAAACGATTTGTTCCGGGCGAGTAAGCTTCACCGACTGCTTCGGGAGTGGCATGGGGGCCCGTTTGGATGAACTAGCCATCCTATCGAGCTAATGCATATACCATGTATCGAAAAGTAGGTACGGCCAGGAGGACTGTATGCGGGTAAGTATGCGATGTCTCTATCCTCTGCAACGATCACTTACAGGGTAGTTTGAATCAATTGCTGTTTGCTCGAAGATGAATTTGATATTAAGTCAAGGATGATTGAAGAAATAGCTTCCAAATTCGATCGTAATGTTCCGTCTCGAATGGTTATAATTTGGCGAGGAGTGTCTCTGTGATATCACATAGTCAGTTACCACATACTCGATACTCTGGCTGAACACCAAACTGACTTGGAAGATCAAGGCTTACAGCGACTCCTTGTATCGGATTGGATAAAAAATAAGGAACAAGTGTCTTACGAAGGAGTATGACCGACGGCGGATATTGCCGACAGCGGCGAACGTCTTGCTGTGATATTATGAAGACCCTTGCTTCGAATGAAAGGAGCGGAGGAAGAGGAAGGTTGAAGAGGAAACGAAAACTTCTGGAGATCTCAGAGCCAGGCAGTCGTGCTAAAGACCACGTGATTCTACGGACTGTGAATCACTGACCTGGTTGAGTTCTCGAGAGACAATCAGGCAGAAGCGCAATCTTAGGACTCACAGTCGAGATTTCAGGATAGGTACGATGAAGAACTACCCTAGAATATGGCTTGACATGATTTAAAGTCTCTTGTTCATTTCATCTTCTATGCCTTTAGTCGCCAGGTCAGTGACGGCTGAAAGTAAGAGTATTTGTTCTAAAGACTCGAAGAGTAGAGGCTATGTTTACGACTTTGAAGCTGAAATTGGTCGATAAATTGTATTCATAGTAGTAGAGCTTTCATCAAGTCTTACGAATCCAATTCTCGACGATAACTTGGATCTCATCACTATTCTTCTCCATAAAGAGCATATGTCCATTCCCATGAATACCAATAGTACCAAGTTCTATATGCTCTAGCTTCTTACATCCAGCTTGGCGATAATAGGCAGCTGTGCAATGCTCATACGGCTGGTGATATGAAGCATCTCCATTAACGATAAGGATAGGAATATCCTGGAGATTGACCAGCTTTCGCGGTTCTGGATCCTCAGATTGGAGTATACACTCTGTAGATAGATTATCTCTTGGAGGATGAACCTTTTGAACGAGTTCGGTCTTTGGATCAGTGACAGGAGGATCATAAGTGATTGGTACATCCCATAGTCCCCAAGGCCGAGGATGTTCACCACCAAATCTGAAAATTTCATCTTTGAATGGAGGCCCTGCGGCTTCAAGAAGAACGATAGCTTTGGTAAGCTCAGGTCGTTTATCAGCGATAAGAGTAGGCATGAAGCTACCCTCACTATGGCCGAGGAGAATAGTTGGTCGTCCAATCTTATCTAGCAAAGCTGCACCAGCTGCTTGCATGGCAGTTTGTTGATTGGTTGAGTTGTCGACAAACTGCACATTAGATGCATAGAAGGCGTCAAAGATTGGATCTCCTCTCACACCTGCACCAGGCCATTGAGTATGGTTGACAGCTTGAGGCCATAACATGTGATCCTGGGGATTGGTAAACGCAGCCTCAATTGCTTCAGCTGACAGAATGATTGGCTTCTCAGCGCCAGGTGAAGGCAACCATGTCGATCGACCACGAAAGGTCTGATCCACAATGTAGAGCTCATATCCTTGACTGATGAACTGAGAAGCCCAACCACGACCACCATCGGGCTTATTCAGAAAATTCTAGAATCCGCA
This sequence comes from Fusarium cf. aywerte, assembly GCA_011034095.1. Lineage (NCBI taxonomy): Eukaryota > Fungi > Ascomycota > Sordariomycetes > Hypocreales > Nectriaceae > Fusarium > Fusarium cf. aywerte. Next base: position 96,388 of record WETZ01000063.1, read on the forward strand.
AGTCAGCATGGGTTCACTGATCAAACGGCTTCCGAGATAGTGACTCACAGTCCCTGTCTGTGCCACGCCATGAATCATGACGATCGGCGTCTCCTTGGAAGGACCTTTCACCGGAATAAGCTTCTCCACATACATCTGGCCCCGAAAGACATGACCACCCTCGCCATCGTCAACGTATTGTCCACCGGTGTAAAAGAATGAGCGGATAGCGGGAACTTCAGTGCTGGTCTCTTGTGGCACGACGGCACGGGTTACGACGTCGGAGTATTTTCCGATCGTCGCTGCAATGGCCGCAGTAAGGATACCAAGATTCATTGCAGACTGATTTGTGGGGTAAGCGGGAGGATGCTTGCTGATGTTGAAAGCGGAGGAATAATCTTTGCTGACGAGGTTGGGTCTCAAATGGATTGATCGACAAGGGTCTCCGCCCGGAGTTTTTGTCTCACCAGGGTTCCTTGATAAGATCGATCAGGCTGACACGCTGAGCCTCAATTGTGACGATTATCTACATTTTGGGGAGCACAATGTGAACTAATTTTTGTCTCTAATGTCAGCATAAATAGGTCTGCTGATATTTTGCGATTGCGTAATCTCTAAGTTCTTGTATAATTAGTTCGAAATGATTACTGAGAAAGCACTGCCTGGTTTGGCAATGTGTATCAATAATCCAACAATTGGCATTAAGTTTGAGGCCTTTCTCGTTGTTGATAGCTGCTAGTTCTGGAGAGGTATCTTTGATAAACAGCCATTTACCTCATGGTACAGGTTCCTTTGCATATGTGTACCTTCATGTGCCAACTTAAATGGTGTGTAATGAAACGCCAGATTTGGAAGAAACTTTTTGTCTTATACGGACAAACGGACCTTGAATATTGTTCGACATGACTAAGAAAAGCTTTTGTGTTGCCTCGTGCCTTGGATATGTGCTCGTATACTGAAGTTAATCCCGTTGTAATTTTGTAATGGAATTGGTCTTTTAGTAACGTGGTAGTGTTAGTGGAACAGAATCTCGTTTCTTTCTCTCTGTATGCATGATACCTCACCGTCATGTACTGCTCAAAATTCAAACAGTGCATCAACAATCTTCTCCCGTCCCTCCGATTCGACAGTCTTTTTATCTCTTAGCGGCCGACGACCACGCAATAAGTTATCTGAGTATTTTACTTGTGATACAACTCCGAGACCACTATCCGGAGTCCGATCATTGTGACGCTGGAATTTCCTATCCGAAATGTTTCCTTGCATAAGCCATATCAGTTCTTCTTGTCGCGATTTAGAAAGACACATCGCCTTTGCAGCATCTCAAGATCAATTCAGTGACTCCCACAACAACTTCTCTTATCTGTCGCCGCAGCTCACTGTCTACGGTACTTTTCTCGGCCAGCAGAAAGTGAAACAACGATTTCTCAAGATCTGACACCCAATAAGCTGATGGTTTCACAATTCCCTCCAACCCTTTCGTCAACCTCTGCCGCACTCAAAGTCCGCCCTGAAGGGTCCTGATAATAAGACCGGCCAGTGCGTGGGGGTATAATGGTCATACACTCAGGCTTATAGGTAGAAACAGTCAGCAAGCACTGTTCATTGTCCTACCTTGCCGGCAAGACGGCTTAGACTAGATGGCAGATGGCGTCTTCCTACCCAAAGACGGCTTAAAGTTTGCCCCTTGGCGTCAAGACGGCCACTATTATTATATGTGTATGAGCTCCGTAATTCTATCAATGTAGAATTCGTAGTATTCTATTCTATCTGAGTCCAGCCCAACACTGTCTAGAATGATGTCTGACGGATTTCGAGGTTTTAACGAGTTACCCCCACCACCTTCCGCGCGATCCGCAAAGCCTGTCCGTCTGAGGCTTGCTTGCGACGCTTGTACGACGGCAAAAGTACGCTGCAGCAGGACTCACCCATGCGAGCGCTGCGAGGATAATGGACAAGAAAAGGAATGCTATTACAGTGCATCGAGAAGACATGGGAAGCGGGCAAGACATCGTAAGAATGCGTCTGCTGAAGCCCAGCTGCAGAGATCTCCGTCTTCGAGCGACATGGTTGCTGCTGCTACTGCTGTCACGACACCGCAGAGCGGCCTGGAAAATGTCTCCGTCTCCGACTTCGCCTGGGTGAATTACAACGCCTCGGGATACTCGGCACAAAACGAGTTTGAGGTTTTGGATGGTTGGAACTCTCAGGTCGACGTCACCGTCGACTATAACGAGCTCAACACTATATCTTGGGTTGATCCATGGAAATCACTAGGCTTCGGGCCTGGTAGTAGTCCTTCAGGGTCCAGCGGCGTCTTATCGCCAGATCTGAGCTTGCATACAGACCCAGTCTTGCCCATTACACCTCCGGATCCGGCTACGACGATCAATATGGATCCCCTCAAACAACCACATGATTGCGAGGCAATGGCTTTAAGTCTGTTACGATCACTCCACTATAATGACCAAACCTCCGAATACTGCAAACAAGCGCGCAGCAATCAAGTATCATGTCCAATGCCAAGCATCGATACAGTCTTGTCGGTTAACAAAACAGCGCTGACAAATCTTGCACCTCTTCTCAAGTGCGCTTGTGCACGCAACCCGCATATTGCGATGCTTCACAGTGCCATACTATCCAAAGTTATCTTTTGGTACAGAGTGGCTGTTACAGCACGCTACCATACGGAAAGCGTGGCATTGCAGCCAGTCAAGATTCAGTTGGGGGTCCTGGATCTCGACGAAGAAGACCAAGCAACACTTCAACGGACTGTTTTGTTGCGGGAGTTGGGCAAAGCCGAGAAGGTTATCGACACTTTTGATTCTTGTTATACGCAGAAGGACGAAACGCCGAATTGGCACACTCCTGCTGTGAATAACATGAGAGAGGAGCTACAGGCTATCGTTGAGAGGATCAAGAGAGGGCATGGGGATATCTCATAACAGTATTTAGTGTTTCAGTCCAAGGTGTTCATGATATACATAGACATTTGAATTACGCCAGGGTCTTACAGCAGCATCATGAGCTTTGTGGGTATACAACAATAGAGTATACGATACGCTTCTCAATGAACGTTGATGAAAAGCCTGATCTCTATCGATCATGGATCCGACGCTAAGGATTATTCGAGAATCCTGAAGTCGAAAACTGCCTCAACACGCTCCTGAGTGATACACTGTGATGAGACACTGTGGCGAAATTAGGAGGAAATACATACGTCCGGGGATTCCTACAAATCCGAGCGAGCGACGTGAGGACAGATTTTCTAACTGGTGAACACATAAGGATTTTCATGCTGAGCCATCTTTCTCTTGCGTCACTTCCTTTGTGTTACATAAGAGATTCTTCAATGCCGCTTCGTGTCATGTAAGACAGTAGGCCAAAACTCCGCCGTGACATCCGAAGAGAAAGATCTGCTAACTTGATGATATAGCGGCAGCATGTCATTGCGGTGAAACTGATGATCTCGCATTTATGCAATTCGGAAGCCGAGAGGATGTCCGCTGGAATGCGGCATATTGTTATCGTGAAAGCTTATGCGGGGATTGGGAAGAGAAGCAGATACCCGTGGAAATACCTTGGTTTTTACCCGGACGGGATAGATTGAAGTAGAATTGACGACTGAGTACGTTACACCTACTGCAAATTTAGTGACGTCTCTGTTGATATTTATAGATCGATCTGTGCAGGTAAGACCATCTGGAATGTGGTGTAAGGCGGTGGCTGGCCACCACCTTTGCAGCAAGCTGTGAGTATAGAAAGACTGTGTCGAATTTTGATAAGTTTCCGGAGAGGATAGCGGCAATAACTAATCATTTCCACCAAAATATGAAACAGAGCACAAAGAAGTTTATGTTTTATCATATCTCTGTCTTGCTCGGCCTCGCCTCTTCGTTCAATCGCGAGCTCAGCCCTGTCGGCGGCTGTTGCGGGGCATCCGACAGGCCAGGCACAAGATCCAGTTACACGACCACGACTAAACAAGCTTTCACGGACTGACTTCATTCCGGACTCCGAGACATGGCGTTCTATTGTTCTCTCCATCAGGCAACTGACTACCAGTCAAGTCGGGGCGGGGGAACATGCTTGGCGTGCTCAGAAGTTCCAAAACAAGCAAACATGTGTTAGTATAAGCCATGTTTGCTTCATACATGCCATTCAACGCATAAAAGGCGTACCTCACTTCTTCATGACCCAACCTCTTTCTTTTACCAGAACAACATCCCCCTCACTTTACAGTCAGAAGCATATCATCACTTATTCTCAAAGACCAAAATGACTTCTCAACTGGGAAAATACGTCTCCAAGCTCGCAGGCTCTCGAGTGCTTGTCATCGGCGGCTCTTCAGGCATTGGCTTCGGTGTCGCAGAGGCAGCCATTCAAAATGGCGCCTCATCTGTTTTCATTTCCTCCTCTTCTCAGTCCAAGATCTCCAGCGCCATTGAGCGTCTCAAACAAAACAACCAATCCACCAACGCTCAACTTCACGGCTTCGCTTGCAACCTTGGTTCTCCCGAGACACTCACCTCAGAAGTCGAGAAACTCTTCGCTGAAGTGTCCAAGTCTGGAAAACTGGATCATGTTGTCTTCACGGCGGGTGACAAGCTTGCTGTTGGAAAGTTGGAGGAGTTTTCCCTAAAGGATATCCAACAAGCTGGCACTGTGCGATTCTTCGCGCCCCTTGTTGTTGCACAGCAGCTGAGGAAGCACCTAAACGAAGCTGATACTTCTTCTTTTACTGTTGCCACTGGGGGTGCAGTCGAACATGCTTCTAAGGACTGGACGGTCATGTACTCCTACCTTTCTGGTCTTCGCGGAATGGTTCGGGGGTTGGCTGTTGACTTGGCACCTATTCGAGTCAACGCTGTTGCTCAAGGTCCCATTGAGACGGAGCTTTGGGATAATGCCAAGCAAGCTGGATATTGGGACCATGTCACTGAACGTCTCAAGGCTAGAATGACTACAGGTTCTATTGGTCAGGTTGATGATGTGGCAGAGGCTTATGTTTACTTGATGAAGAACAAGAACTCTTCTGGAAGTATTGTTGAGACTACTGGAGGAACTTTGATGTCCTAGGCTTATGGCTGCTCACAAGAGTGAGTTATCAGACCAGAGCTACACAATTATAAAACGTCTTACGCCATTCTGTATCTTTATGGAATTACCAACATCCGTGAATTACGTTACACAATCTACACACCTTCCACTCACCTCTCCATCTTGCTTGGTCTATCTCACGAAATCGTCAGCAGCTCAAGGTTTACCAACGGAAGTTAAACCAGATGAGAAACACACCAAGTTACTGCTCTTGCACTCACTTTGTCCTACCCTACTCGACCAAAATCATTAATCTATCGTGATAGGCTCATGAAGGCCATGAAGTTTATCTATCATTTCGTTTTAACCGGTTGTGACATTATGTTTATTCTTTCACTTCTTGATCAGGCTCTGAAGCAGGTTTCCTTCCTCGAGGCACTCTTCGGCGACATAGATCCATTCTACCTCTAGCTACCAATTTCGCGTTTGGATTTGACATCTTTTCACCTCTGCGTTTCTGTCTAAGCGAAAGATCGCCATCTAAGAAAAAGCGGTTTAAGTCACTTTTGGTTACATAAGTCTACTTTGAAAGGAGATGGCAAACAGAATATCTCGGCCTTCACCGGCCTCTCACTCTTTGGCGGAGCCAGATCTACTATGGCAGGGAGTTCTGATCGAAACTTGTTCTTCTGTAGAGGTAGCACAGTCCTCTTCAGAAAGTATTAACTTTTGGTGATTGATTGCTTCTATTTGTTTTGGATCTGGCACAGGTGACTCAAAATTAGCTAGACTCATAAACTCTTTTCACCTCTGATTCTTTCCATGCCTCTCCTGGTCCTACAAACGGTTTTTTTTGCCTCTTCTATAAGCGCGTCTCGACCGAAGAGTTTTGGCCTAACTGTTGCTCTACACGCAATCGCTTGACTTTCCTCAAATCTATTTCGGAATCTCGCTATTGACTCATTTGCAAGTCATATCCATCAAAGTAGCCTTATATCCTGGCATCTGCCCCCTTCTCTAGCAGTAGCTCCATAATCTCATGGTGGCCTTCGACTGAAGCAGCTTGTAGAGCAGTGCTGTAGAACCCGTACTTGACTTGTGCATTAACATCTGCTCCCTTCTCTAGCAGTAGCTCTACAATCGCATAGTAGCCTTCGGCTGAAGCAGCTTGTAGAGCAGTGCCGTGGTCGTATTGTGCATTAACATCTGCTCCCTTCTCTAGCAGTAGCTTCACAATCT
>WETZ01000052.1:0-224566 GCA_011034095.1 Fusarium cf. aywerte
TTATAATAAGTATAATTTTAACCTATTTATTTTTATAGACTTTTAATAAATACTTAAGTTTTTTAATTTTTTTAATATTATTAAAAATAATTTTAATTTTTTAATAGGTTAAAACTTTTTATTTATTAACTTAATAAAAGCTATATATAATAATTAAACTTTAATTAAAATAAATATAAATATTATAATTTATAATTATTATATATATAATAATTAATTTTTCCTTTTATATTTTTTAATTAATTTAATAATAACTTTTATAATTACTTAATTAATTAACTAATTAATTAAACTTAATTTATATATTTTATTTTATATAATTAATACCCTTTATAGTTATTAATTAATAAAATATACCTTATTAATAATATTATTATTAATATAAATTAATAATTAGGCTATATATAAATTAAAAAGGCTATTTTTTAATTAAATTAATTACCTTTAATTATAAGCTTTTTTCCTTTAGTATTATTAATTAAATAATAATAATTTAATAAAAAAGAATTATTATAAGTTAAAAAGTAACTTTAAGAGTCTTTAAAAGCTAATAAAAAGGCTAAAAGAGGAATTAATCTTAAAGAATAATAATACCTTTATTAAGGCCTTTAAGTTAAATTACTTAACTTAATATAATGCCTTAAAATACTAGTTAATATAGGCTAATAAGATCTTTAATAAGGAAGTTATTATTATATTAAAAGTTACTATATAAGTATACTTATTATAGCTTAAGACTATAAGTATATAATAATAAGAGCTTAATATATAGTATAAAGGGGCTTAAATAGTAGAAAATTTAAAAAAATTAAAGTTAAAATAGCTTAAAGTTAAAGGTTAATTTTAGCTTATAGACTTAATAGATTTAAGGTATATAATAGGTTATATACCTTTCCTTTAAAGACCTATTATATTATAACTCTTTATATAATATTATATAATAGTAAAATTATATTATTAATTAAGTTATTAAACCTTTTAAATTATTCTTGTTATAATTATATTATTAAGGTTTATAATTAAATTTATTTCTCTTTATTATAAAAATAATAGTATAATATATATAATAAGTAAGTAAGCTAGATAAGTAAGTAAGCTACTCTACTATATAGTATAAAAATAGCCTACCCTATAAAGATCTAACTTATAAATAAAATAGCTAAAAATCTTAAAATAATATTTTTATATTTAGTATAGTTAATTATATTAATTAGTATTTTTAAAAGATTTTTATCTATTTTATTTTCAATATAAAACCTTAAAATACAGTATATCTTATAGTATAAATAGACTTTACTCTATAACTTTATAAAGAAAATAGTTATAATGTCTATAAAAGTAATATATAAAGATATATTACTTAAATATATTATATTATATTTCCTAGCTATTTTAGAGTTAAATTAACCTTTTGTAAAAAGTTTAAAAAAAGGCTTTTAAGGTAAGAAATATAGTAGCTCACTTACTTATCTAGCTTACTTACTTATTATATATATTAGCTAAAGGAATAATTAATATAAGGTTTTAATTAATATTAAAGCCTTATAACCTTATTAAAACTTCTAAATTATTCTCTCTATTATTATATTACTAAGGTTTATAGTTAAACTTATTTCTCTTTCTTATAAAGATAATAGTATAGCTAAAGGAAATAGCTAAAGGAAATAAGTTATTTATAATTATAAAAAATTAAAACTTTCTTAATATTTAAATCTTACTCTATAATACTAATACCTTCCACCTCTGTACTACCTCACTCCTTTCACTATCCCCTGCTTTTCGCCAATCCTCTATACCCTGTCGCAGCCTGATCAGTAGCACTTCTGCCTTTAAGGTTGTCATATGGTGCTTCATCAATTCTTTCTCCAGCCCTTTGAGGGTATATCCAGGAAGTCCAAAGCAAGCTACCCGCCTGTTAGTTATACCAAGTTTGACTGGAACGGTCACGACTTACCTGATCCTAGATTTCCTATCATCCCAATGCTACCCCGTAACAAACCTCTTCCAACACCTTTCGCGCCCATCCTACTGGTGTCTTCATAAGGCTTCATAACAACACCACTGAAAGCATCCCAGAATCCGTAACAGAACTCCTTCCCTGCTGTCTTGATACCGCTTCCCAGGCCTGTTATCTCGTCCCGATGCCGAACGTCTGTATTAAAAAAATTCGATGGCGCGTTGTGGAACCCGTTGGCGACATTGTAAAAGAAAGCAACAGGTGCTCTCGCAGTCGCCGCAGCGAGATCGCAGGCGTATTTACCGGTCACACGTGTGATGTAAAAGGCTCGGCCGTTTCTGCCACGTTCATGAGCCTTCCACGATTCTTTATGGCCCAGATGGGCCTCAGTGACTGGGCGACATAACCTCGCCGCTGAGAAGGCCGGTTCAGCTCCGTAAAGCGTTTTACTCGCCATCTTTCGCGCAAGGCCCTCCATATCGGCTTGAGTCACTTCTCCTGGTCTCTTTTTGTGACGTAAAGAATCTTCTTTGGCGCCCGCCTCTTTCGCCAAAACCTCGTCCGGTCTTATAGTGCTACGGCGCCTTGCATTTCCGGAACGGTGGGTGTTTCTCAGTCGTCGAGTATAGTCAGATGTTGCGGTGCCTACAGCGGTAGCGAATCCCGACACGGCGGCTATAGCGCCGATAGCAGGAGACTCGGCTCCTTCGTCTACGTACCAGTGTCTGTGTCGGAGTAGTTTGATATCTGACATCTCTATCAATCCATGGTCTCTTAGACAGGCGACAGCAAAGCCACTCAGATGAGCCCCTGTTTTACGATGAAGCCAGTTTGCGAGTCTTCCCGGACTCAAGTCGCAGCGAAGGCTATCGATATCCAGACGCTCCTGTATATCCATGGCTGCACCACCAGACCCGTCCTCTTGACTAATTTGCAGCGCCATATCCTTAGCTATCTCTATCACATCTGGCTGAAGGGCAAAAGTGATGCTCTCCGCCAGTATTTCAGCTGTCAAGTCTTTATATGGAACCGCCACTGGTCCCGCGCCTGCACGCGCCATCATTTGACCCCAGAAGGGTTGGTCTCCAAAGAAAGGCACAATGACAGTTGGTCGACCAGCCGCTATGCCGGCTGCTGTCGTACCAGCGCCACCATGGTGGACAACAGCTGCAACTCGTTGAAAGAGCCAGTCATGTGGACAATTTCCAATGAGATAAACTGTATCGGGAACATCTCCGGCGCCAACCCCTCCCCAACCTTTTGAGACGATTGCCCGGACTCCAGCAATCTTGACGGCTTCAAAGATCATGGTCGTGAGCGCCTGGGGATCGTCTACAACAATCGACCCAAAACCAATATAGATTGGCGCCGGGCCGTTATCGAGAAACGTCACAAGGTCCGGAGGTGGTGTGTAAGAGCTTGCGAGGGGCAGGAAAGAAAAGCCTGTGATGTTGAGATGACTGTTCCAGTCAGATGGTTTTGGTATCAATGTCTCGGACCAAAGATAACTGAACGGAATGCGTAGTCTGGAGAGGAGCTGGAACCCCCAAAGCGGGCTGATGGGATCCAAGTGCAGCGTTTGAGTACGGAACTTGTTGATCAAGTCTCCTAGACTAGAATGTTGTAAGTTGACAAATCGAATGATGGCGGATTGGGATAATACTCACCCTTGCCACGTTAGTAATTCCATCATCATAAAAGAGAGGTAGTTGGCGACCTTGGCATCCGCATCACCGTAGCTCATCGCAGCAAGTGGGTGAGGAAAGGCTTTGGTGGGTGACCACGGCATCGTGAAGACCATGTGCAAAGGAACACTGAGTTTCTGAGCGCAGTGTATATGGCCCATCGATGGGGGATTGGCAATGATAAGATCAGCCAGGAACAGATCATCGGCAGACTCTACATTGGCAGCCTTTATGGGCTCTCCCGTTCCATCGCCGGCTTCAATACAACTTCTCCATGTACCGGAGATAATCTCAGCCATCTCTTTCCTCCTCTTGCCCACCTCTCCCCCTTTGAGGCTGTCCCGATTTGGCAATAACCCAGGGTTCTTTACCATGTAAGCCATGAGGGCTTCGGGATCACCACCGATATTAAAGAACTCAACGCCTTGCGCTTCGACAAAATCTTTGAAAGCGGCATGCGTACAAATCCGTACCCGGTGGCCATAGGGCGGTTTCATGAGCAATTGGGCAATAGGTATGAATGGCTGAACATCGCCCCGGGATCCCACAATGTGTATCGCGATATGAAGTCGTGGGCCTTCAGTTGGCTTCTCTACGCCTGGAATAAATGCAACACTGTTTGTTCGACGAGGTTTTGGGGGTTGCAGTTGCTCTGAAGATGACGTATCGCCCGCAAATGATTCTTTCAGATGCTCGCACCAGGCAGCCAGCGCTTCAGGATTATCGTGAAATTGAACTTTGACGCGTCCATCGTCGATAACATTACTTGAAGGTCCTTTGTCGGTATCGTAGTCGTCGATTGCGAGATGCCCTCGCCCATGGGATTTGATGCGATTGAGCGCCATATTGATTCAATCAATCAAATCGATCAATGCAGGTGGCAGAAATTTTGCGGCCACCGAACAAGAAGAGACGAAACGAGACTCGACTCTAACAGATCGACCCGCGCAAGCCGAGGCAACGTTTGTTGTGGTTGGTATTATCGCATTCCATGTACTGAAATCATTGTGGGGTAGGTATGGGTGAGACTACAAAACAGACTCATTAAATACGATGTCAATCAGTCAGTCGGTCATCAATCCATTGAATTGGCTTACTTTCGGCACCGGTCTAGGCCAAACTCTGATTCATGATGCAGTGAAATGATAGGCAGTTGAGCTGGCAACCCAACCACTGATCAACAGGCTCAAACTATTAGATCACTAATTACCAGCCGTTGCATCCGTCCGAAATTTCACTTGAGACTAATCACTTTGAGTAATCCGCATCTACTCTACGTAATAAGGTCCCTAGATATAAGATGTACCTTGCCCCAGTTACCAAGCTTGTTTTGATTTGTTTACAACGCGCAAGATGCGCATGTGACAGTGCATGGATGCAATGCCCGTTGTCTTCACCGACGAAATCCCCTGTCTTGACCAACTCACAAACCACATTCAATCAGCAATCTCGCCATCATCGAACCTATGCGTCAGGACCTTTTCAATCCTCTCCTTGGTCTCGGAGACATTGGCGTGCCCACGGTTCTTAAACGCTTCATACGCCAGTCTATGCGCATGTATGCCTTCCGAGAATAACGCACGCCTATCCTTCCATCCTGTCAGCGACCGCAACTTGTCACTTCCAACCCATTGGCTGAAGCTAAAGACAAAATGCAGCCCTTGGGGGAACGAAGGCTCAGCTTCTTTCGCCGGCATGAACCGCACACCTTTCTCAAACCCGTACTCTTTGGCCACCGATGTTGCGATCTCGTCTAGAGTTTCGTAGCGATGACCAGAAATGTTGAAGAACTGACCAGCAACAGCCCCCCGATCATCATGCTCCGCAAGTGATACATAGGCATCGCCACAATCGTCCACGTGGGTTGCATGCATAATGCTGTTCGGATCTCCGGGAATTTGTAGCGACCGGGAGCCACCCTTCAGCTGAGCATCTGCGTAGTCGAAAATGGCGCCGTAATAGCTGCTGGAGTACCCAAAGACACACGTTGGCCTTAGGACTGCTGCGTCAAAGAGGCTGGTATGGTCAAAGACCTTGGCAGAGTTGTTGGTACGCTCTTTCAGTATCTCTGGCCCGTTCAATGGCGAGTCTTCGACATGAGGAGCCAGACCAGGCGTCCTATGAAGAGGTGTAGTACCATAGTCCTTGCAGCCTGACGACCATAGCACGAGGGGCCGCACCCCTTCACGGTTACTTCGCTCTGCCAGCATCCTCACACAGGCGATGACTTCTTCGAAATGGGCAGCGTAGCCGGGGATCTTTTCTGTGCAACTCACGATGACGTCGAAAGTCTCAACCTGCTTAAAAAGAGGCTCGAGAAAGCTTAGGTCATTAAAGGACCCAAGAACTGGAATAACTTCGGAGAGTGCCAGTTCCTCTTGCGCTTTGGGGTTTCGGATGAGACCATAGGTATTCCAGCCAGCACGAACAAAGGCTCGACAGACAGCTGAGCCAATGTATCCATTTGCTCCAGTAACTAGCACGTTGCGTCGTTTGCGTTCGGCCATGGTGATGACTTCGCTTTGGCTTGGAAGAGAGTTGGAAGCCAGTTCTTGATCGATACCTTAACCGGATCACTCAAATAGTTGTTTGGTGACTCTGCTGTGATGGTTAGCAACGTTAGAGATTATGTCATCTAATCAAGCTTTATAAGAGCCATAACGTTAGGCAACAACGTTAAGCAATAACGTTAGTTGCCACGCGTTAATTGACGATACTGACATGCCTGTTCTACTCGAGAGTCATCTGAGGATTTCTCTGCCAAGACTGTATTTGCCTCAAGGTGGCTTCATCTTTTTTCGAGTACCTAGGTTTCGGGCTCCCATACCTTAATGTTCAGCCTGAGTCCGACTGATTCAATCATCGTGTTGTGGTGACAGGCAAGTCGAGCAGGAGCAATAACGGAAAAGCTAGCAGGAGCTGTGTGACCTTATAGAACTATCTACCTTATGATGGAAAAAGGACGACAAGTCAAATGTGTGTATATCAGTTAGAGATGGCAAAAAGAAGATCAGATCATAAGAATACCAAAAACATACAACAGCGGGGATTCGCTGGTCGTCACCGACCCAACTACTAATCCGCCCCTTACCAGCTTGACTATGGGAGAGCGGACGGGATCCCGTATTTTCTGGTAGGTATGGTCGTATGTATTAAGATTGCAATAACATTTAACTATAGATGGTAAACATCTGTCAACACACCTAAGGACCCTTCGGCCGTTCTGTTGCTTTTACAACTTTACCTTTATCGCATAAAGCCCACTGCACCCCCAAACCTCTTTCCCGACTTTCAATGGGCCTGTTTTTTCTGTATCATGGACCCTTTCCACCATGGCCGTGTCTTCTACCCTGAGGTTGACAATGCTGGTGCTTCGTCTAACACTTGGCCTTCCTACAGTGCTGTATTTCAGCATATTAGGAGCGTTACTTGTTGCGCCTTCGCTTCAAGCTCATGTAATTTATCTTCACAAAGTTACCTTGACATGGTTCAAGGATCTTAATACACCTGAGCAGTTCGGATTCACTCATCATCAAGTCACGCCCTTCTACATTCTGGCTCCCGATGGCATCAAGTTACACTCGTCGCATGTTCTTCCTTCGGCGACATACGAGGCCCATCAGCAAGAACTACTCGCACAAGGAACAGAGGCTGGCCTGGTTGAAAACTTCGAGCATACTTTTAACTCCCGTCTGTTGCAGGAGAACCTAAATGCTCGCTTAGACCTCTACTTTCATGGCACTAGCGGCACAATGGCCAGCGGTTGATGCCCTGATAGCTACCGTTCTCTTTACTCCGCGGATCCTACGAACACTCACGTTCTGACGTTCGATTACCGTGACTATGGAGAGTCTACCGGGTCTCCAAGTGAACAGGACATCATTACAGACGCTGTTACCGTTGCCAATTGGGTCATCAATACCGCAGGTATCCTCCCTGAGCGGATAGTAATCTTTGGTCAAAGTTTAGGCTCAGCAGTAGCAATTGCGCTCGTCAACGAACTTGCCCACAGGCAACCCTCGATTCACTTTGCTGGATTAGTCGTTACGGCAACGTTTGCAGATATTCCTCATTTAACGGCCACATATCGTATCGGTGGGTTCATTCCAGTACTTTCACCAGTAGCAAAGATGAAGCCACTATTTGCATTCTTTGCACGTCAACTTTCAAGTACATGGGATAATATGGATAGACTGGGCGAATTCGTCAAGTCGACCAAACGGTACGACATCACCCTCTTGCACGCCCAAGATGATACGGTTATTCCCGTGGAACATTCCGTCAAACTCTACAGAGAAACTGTTCGTGCGGCAGAGGATGTGAGCGATTTGGTAGAGAACGACGGAAGACTCCTAGATAGGATAGGCGATGTCGAGAAAGGCCGTGAAAAGGGTGGCTCGGTGACTGTCTGGAATACCAAAAAGGGTGATATTCGACTAGAGATCTTGAAGTATGGAGTGCATGACAAGATCATGTCCAACCCTGTGACTGGCCTTGTTATTATCAGAGCGTTTGCCTCTGTAAACTCATAGGCGGTAATGCTCTCGTGAATAGATCACAAAAATAAATAGAGATGCTCTCCAGTCTGTCTTTACTTCTTTTTTCATACCTTATTGATTAATGTTTTGCAATGACTCACTACGTCTTAATCGGACTGCCACATTGTTTCTTTTGTTCTTTCTTACAATCTTGGTTACTATTTTGTACACGAAGTAACTGTTTGACGCCTCAATGGGGTCTCGCGGCTGTAACTTGCATGTAGTGAGCTATCATGAGCCACATTCTATCACCGCATAAGCTCTTCCCTCCAGCTAGTTACCAATGTACTGTACATTGCCTCGTAACTCATTTGACTTCCCCTACGGCAGCAGACCAAACCAAGCTGACCAGACAACAGTAGTGTCGCCCCGATAGTCGCATTCAAATAGGCCTGCATCACTTCATATGATGCCAGTGTCCGCCATAGCTCGTACGATCCTGCAACCTTGGACATGCTCGGTCTCTGACAAAAAAGAACCATCATATCCACCAACTGGCCAACCTGCTAAGCAATAGATGATGTATATCATAAAAGGGAACGAGAGCCGCCTTGAGATGGGAAATCTCGCATATCATGTGTGCTGGATTGCCTTGTACTTTGCCTCCTCAATTAGTGGACCTATCGCAAGTCATCGGTGTCGCAACCCTACACTTTTAATTATTGGTACGATCTGCCAGCGGCGCAGGCATCTTCTTTAGAGTTTCTGTTGAAGTAGGCAGATCGATGACTTCGGCTTCTAGCGCAGGAGTTGCAACATCGGGAGTCGAAGTTTCCTCTCCGTTGCCCTCCCCCTCCCCCTCCATCATAGCGGCTAGTCGAGCAGCACGTCCTTCCTTCTTGCGAGGTACCGGAGCTAGAAAAGTCAGCACATGGTAAACAGCGAAGTCAGATGATCATAGCGACATACCTCTTCCGTTCTCTTGGACATAGAAGCGCCTGAGTAGGCCAACAGCTTCGTCACGGCCCCAGCCGCCCTCAATTTCGTAGCCAGATTCAATGTTTCCGCCATCACCCCCGCCCGGAGGGTATGAGATACCCAGAGTGCCACTGCCATCTGGGAGTTGTGCAGGCTTCGGAGTAGGGTGAGCGCTGGCAGTCTGCCCATCGGCACTGACGGGAAGGGAATTCGCATGAATACTGAAGACACCACCGGTTCCGCCAAACTTGTCGTTGACAGCGCCAAAGTAGACCTTTTTGATACCGAGCTGGCGCAGTAGAGAAGCACACATAACGCATGGCTCTACCGTGACGTACAGAATGCTTTCTCGGATGATGGATCTGTCGACTCGCGCATCAGGGTGGCACTTTTGTCCGTACGGGTAGAGGTGACCTTTGGATCCATCCTCATTCCCTTCGTCTGGAGGGCCCGAATCAATGGAGGATGCATNGCCAAAGTAGACCTTTTTGATACCGAGCTGGCGCAGTAGAGAAGCACACATAACGCATGGCTCTACCGTGACGTACAGAATGCTTTCTCGGATGATGGATCTGTCGACTCGCGCATCAGGGTGGCACTTTTGTCCGTACGGGTAGAGGTGACCTTTGGATCCATCCTCATTCCCTTCGTCTGGAGGGCCCGAATCAATGGAGGATGCATCAGAAGCTGCTTCAGACTGGTTCTCCACTTTGGGCTTCAGGTAGGTCGTCCTTGGCCCGTTCTTTGGGGGGTAAGACAGCAAAGCACCGAGCGCCATGAACTCGGCATGACGAGTGCCGTTTCGAGTGACATTGGTCGCATTCATGCCCCGGGCAATAATCTTTCCGTCGTGAACAAGAACGCATCCGACTGGTGTTTCATTAGTTTTGAGAGCGAGTCGGGCCTGCAGCAGTAATGTGAGTTTTGATGGACCAGACACGTGTAAAGGAAACAATGTCGTTGAGATACTGAGAAGCTTACCATATCAAGAGCTGCTTCGGTAAACTTCATGTGCATTGCTCGCTCAGCTACCACAGCAGGGTCTGTGAATATCGGGGCAGCGGGAATGATAGGGGTGATCGGCTTGGGAGAGGTCGAGACGGCCTTGTCATCTTGGAGCTCCAGGCGAGAAAGAGATACAGATAACTGAGTTGCGCTGGGGGGCTGATTTTCTTTATCCACATCCCCATTCTGGGCACACTGCTTGCGAGGAGATGCCATATCGCTAGCAGTAGCAGGTATCTCAGTGGTAGCAAAAGCGTCGTGTTGTTGGGGTTGATCCGTCGTGGTAGCGTTTGCTTGACTTTTCGTTGCAGAAGGGTGCGATGAAGAGTCTGGATTTCCCTTATCCTGAGATTCGGCGGGTTCCTTTTGATTGTCGAATTTGTTGCTGGCGTTGCCTTCAGAAGTTTGGTCGGTATCGCTGCAACTTGTACTGGCACTGGCACTAGCACTTGCACTGGCAGTGACACTGTCACTTTCAGCAGGCATCACTCGACCAAAAAGACGACGGAGGGCCTTTGCACCTGCCGCCTTGGCCGGCGAAAGGCCAAGTGACTTGAGAACTCCCATCCTGTCTACCTCAGGTAGTTCCAGCTCTGAGAGCCTCTATTCTATATCTTGACTCTCCACTCTTTCCAGTTCAGTTCAGTTCAGTCCACCTCTTTCTAAACAGCGAATCTTTCTTTGTGTTTCTTTATCCCTCTGGGTCCTCTTATTTACGCACAACAGTTGCCTACCAATGCGTCTTCTTTATTTCGCACCTTTGGCTACCCTTCCCTAAACAAAATGTCTTATTGCCTTTTGACACGGAAGTGATACACGTCTTTGTCGTATTGTTAGGTAGCTCGGACACGTGTAGCGATAATCCGACCAGGCTCCTTGCAAAGAAGGAGGTCGATGAGCAACTAAAAAGTTCCTGCTCAAGATGTTGTCGAGTTCTTTATCAGTTTCGACTTATCTTGCTTGATGCAATTACTGCATTGGAAGTAATAGTTGAACACACAAACAATGCTACAGAAGTCGCCCTTTTCCCAAACTTGTCTGAGAGCGTCGATAGACTAAGCTGAAAGCGAGGTCGTTATGCAAGAACGTAGAGGGTTTGGTGTGTTTGACAATCCTTCATACGTCGGCGAAATTCTTTCTCCAACTCAAGAGGCGTACAGATGGTTCGTAGGTGCATGAAGAGGGATCGGATTAATGGTCGTAATTATCGAAAAGAAAACACAGAGGTATGTCAACTTAGAAATTACAAGACCGAGGGGTTAATTTTGGCTTTAAGTCGTCAAATAGACTCATTAAAGCCTCCAAAATGTAAGAAGAAGAGTTCAAGGTGCTCATGTCCTACATTGCCTTTGAGAGAAGATTTCATTACCTACACAGACGCTAAGCCATATGTGGGCGACCGTCTATAACGGACACCCCACCCAGCTTGCTGAAGTTAACGGAACACAAGCCAGACAAGTTCCAGAAAAACCGTCCAACACTCACTAACAGACAACACAGATGTCAGTGCACGGACTCCACTTTTGGTTTACAGCATGGACAATAGCGTCGCTCAATGTCTGAGTTTCAAAAGAAAGATTTGGAGATAGAGATTCCTTTATTCGCCAGACTGAAAACACAAAGGTGGACCAAAATGAATTGAAAAGGAGTTCCAGATGAGGCATACTACCAAGTCATGCTACATTAAGAATACGATTTCTGTACACATTTCATAGCAGCAGGTGTACTAGATCTATTCAAGATCCACCGTGTATCAACACATAAATACAACACGTGTTAAAGATTGAAAGGGCATCAGGGCCAATTCAATTGTTTTCATGGCTCGATGCTCGCTCTATCGCAACGGCCCTATTCTAGTAAACCGGCGCAACTGCGCAGTCTTTCGCTTCCAATGCTAAATTGCAGATAAAAACAGACAAGAAAAAGTGCAAGTCGTGATGGTTTGAGTTACGGACTGTAATCACCTCCATCTGGCGCGCATCAAATGAGAGCCACTAGACGGCGATGAGATTTCTGCCCATTGATACCGTCCACCTGGCTGGCATCTGAGCGTTTTGTGACTTGGCGGCAAATCCTCCAGTCTTTAATGTGAACTGGCTTAACTTCCTCTGCCTTTGCGCAGAAGAGCCTGTCCTTTGCTGACAAGAGTCGTTCGTGTTGGCAAACAGCTGAGAGAAGCAAGACCAGACGGTCGAAGCAATCAACATCGCAGCGAGTGGCGTGAGACTCTCCAGACTTTGTTGATCAACCGTCGATGTCGGACTGGATGATGCAGCAGCAACCTCAGCGGGCATGGGAGAAGCTTGGAATATACCTCCCGCCACATTGTGAATCTCTGCATCGCGAGAATCTTGTTGCTTGAGTTCGTCTTGGGCATTGGCATCGTGATAAGCTGGTTGTCTGGCCGTAGACAGCGTCTCTGCTGATTTGCTCAACTGAGAGTCTGATTGTATGACCGCCGTTGCGGCTGATTGGGAGCTCTGTTGTGTAGCCACAGTCTCGGTTAGTTGAGAGGTTGTTTGTGTAGCTGCATTCTCTGCTAGTCGAGAATCTGATGGTCCTGTTGTTATCACTCCGCGGGCCTCGATAATACCGCGACTAATTGTCACCTTTTCCCAAGTTAGTTGTCGCTCTGTAAGTAATAAATGCATAAGTGAGACACGTACGTTACTATTCGTAGCCGATAGATCATCCACAGAGGATTGTGTGTCAGATAGAACGACTGGGGAGCGGCGCTGCGATAAAGTACTCGTGCTCAGGAGATTCGAGCCAAGACTGGTAGTTGGCGCAACAGTGGCATAATAGTCCAGGCTAGTTCCAGGGTCGCGATAATCGTCTTCACGGCCAAGCTGGCCATGTGTGAAGAGATGTTGAGGTGCAAGCGAAGAGGTCGCAAGCTGTCCTCCGTAGAGGGCATCAACAGTCTGTTCATCACCTAGCTCATCGCCACAACTACTCAAGCCATCCGAGATGGCCTGTGGTGGTAGCGGGTTCGGTGCTGGTGATTTCGGCTGACTAACCGACTGCTTAGTGACTTCAATCGGGACCATACGTTCATCTTCCGAGAAAGATGATTCGGGAGAGTAAAGGTTGAAGTCCACATAGTTGTGATTGGCATCGACTTGGTTGAAAGGCAGGTACGCCGCAGAATCGCCCAGGTCTGCAATCTCTCCGTCGGCCGTACCGCGAGGACGACGAAGCAGGTCTTCCTCTGTTGTCGGAGTAGCGGGCTTTGCCGAGTACTCTGAGATAGAGGAGGATTGAGGAGAGAAGTAGCCCTCTGGATCGGTGAAGAAGTCGTAGCTGTCATCCACAGCAGGGAATTGGATGAACTGCTCCCAGAGATCACTTTCTGGCTCAACCGATGCAGCCAGGTTGTCGAGGTTTGTCGAGAAGTCGAGCTCTGGGATTGTCACTTGACTAGCAAAAGCATCCTGAGCAACGACAGGAACCTTTGCATCTGCGGCTACTGTCTTCGTCTTCTTGGTGACCTTGGCAGGCTGAGCCAGTGTGCTAGAAACACCACGCTTCTTGTGGCTAGGGTCGCAGCGGATCTTCTTCTTCTTGCAGCTCTCGCAAGCCTTGATGATTCGCATGAGGTGTGCGTGATCCCGCTGCTCCTTTGTCTTGGATCCTCGGGAGGCAGAGTTGGTCACGTCGCGGCCATCCTTGGTCATGATCTTCATTCCAGGCAGGTTAGAGAAATCAGCGGGCTGTTGGCTTGCGGTGGACTTTGGGGACGAGCGGCGAGAAGAAGTGGTGTTCACATGGCTCCAGTCCCATGTAGACTGGACGGGGCTCGTGTTGAAAGATCCATAACCAGAGTCCTGGAAAGGGCTAGCACCAGCAGGAGACTCGACAGAAGCGGAAAGTGTGTAGACAGGGTAGAACTTGAAGGTCTGTCCAGTCAGATGCGCATACTCGAAGTAGTCGAGAGAAATGGTGGTACGCTTCTCCTGGGTCGAAGCAGGGCCAGGGATGTAGGCGTTCACCAGCTCGTCGAGCTCACGGGTTCCGATAGCAGGGAAGAACTGGAGCTGAGCACCAAGAGCAGGCTGGAAAACGGAGAACCCTTGAGGGAGAGTGTTGGAATTAGTCGCCATTATAGATTGAGCCGTTCCGCTATTTACTTGGAAAGACGGAATTTTGATGGATGACGGAGTTGCACTCTCGGCTGAACGGCTGTGTTAGTTGACCCGTATGCAAGCAAATGTAAGAGTCGGGCTGTTGCTTACTCCGACTTGCTTACTCTCACGTGGGGGTACTTGTCCGGAAGTACCAATACGATGGCAAAATTATGTTATCTTGCGAAGCTGCAAATATCGCTGTTTTTTAAATTAGATTGAACTCAAGTTAAGGCGTTTTGAGGTCGCTCGAAATGGGACGTGAGATAGGTAAGTAGGCAAAGCCTTGAAGCACTGAGCTCGTCGCCAGGTTTGTCGTAGTGTCCTGCAGTATCCAGGATACTATAAGTGCAAGGCGGCAGTGGACGAATTCCTGTTACGATACAAGACACTCTTGATCGAACAAAGAAACAGTCGTGATAGTGAATACCAAAGAAGGAGTAAGAAGAATAAGAGAAAAAGCCTGAGGCCACGGGGGAGGGCGTCGTCGAAGTATTTCACTGCCTGGTTTGAAGCTGCGCTGGGAACATGGCGCAGCAGGTGGGAGGAGCAGGAGATTGAGTCTTTCGGCGTGCTCAAAAAGGTATAGCGTTGCAAGGCAGAGTCGATGCATCAGCCAATTATACCCGAGAACTTTTGATAGATCCGTCTCTATGAAGGTCACTATTGGTCAGGCGGCCCCACATCCTGCACCATCAAAGCTAAGACTTCGGCGAGGGAATAGCATTCTTGTTGGTCAATGCTTCAAGCCTGCATGCGAGGATGACTCAACTTTCCACGACCCCAGGTTTGAGAAATCCCTCCCTCGTCTAAGACCCCCGATATGGTAGCTAAGGTACTCACTCGACTTAGCGGGGGATTGTAACTACTACCTAGTAGAAGTCGTCTTTCGAACTTGGGACAGAGTCTGTGAGATGTTAACATTGTGGATAGAATCCCAAATTGTTATCTGGTTATACAAGTGCCATAAGTGTAATTGGGACTTCTTGAGTCCCGCAATGAGGATATGCATTCTCTCTGATTATCCCAAGTGTCGCCCAACATTGCTCGATAGCGACCCTCGTATCAAGATGTTGAAATAATCATCATTCAGCTGCGACGGCATTGAACAGCAAAGACATTGTTCAACGTATTAGGAACTCTTCACCTGTAACATTTTTCGATATTCGACCATTATGCTCTGACTGTGTCCAGCAGCTGACGTATAGATAGATAATCTCTGATGTGAATACATGAAACGTAAAAGCGACCATGTGCAAACTTAGAGTCAAAGTTGGATTTTTGGCCTTAAGGCTAAAGAACGTGAGAGTTGATAGTCCGCAGCTCCGATTATAGCAGTTATATCAACGCCGTGTTATTTAGCAGTGAATCTTGGGAACTGGTAAAGAGGGTCAAGTTGGGGGGTTCGAGTCTTTTATATATGATAGCAGTACGTTATCGCGCTCAAGCACGGATCCCTTGGAATCAGAGAGTATGCATACGGACATATTCATAAGACTCCACAGCTCATCACATTCACGACTCCAAACCTCAAGTACCGACCGGCGTGCTTCACGCCGAGAACACGGACAAGAGCTCTCATCTGTTAAGGTTGACACCATCTTCAAAACGTTACTCATTATGACTATACTTTTAGGACTTCCAAATAGGGAATCAAGCATTGAAAGATCAAGCCCAAGCCCCGGCAGTTTAACTCTTGTCCCTTGCGAAATGCAATTTCTCCATCATGCTGATAAATCACAAAACTCCCAAGAAGTACACCGATATGACTCCATCGGCGACTCGCGTACGCCATGCAGATCCACTGTTTGCATCTCCAGTCACCTGTGCTTCTTCAAGCCTAACAGATGCGTAACATCTTGGTTCCGCAAAACCTCTCATCCATATTGCAACCATCACAAAACTTGTATCTTCCATAAAATTAATTCTGGAAGTGATGTGAAGCCTCTTGTAGGTTTGACGACAAGTGGTTACTATCACTGCCATGTCGGATTTGCTATCGTGCCCCTGCTCACATGCAAGAATTCGATAAATACTGCAGGAAAAGTGAAAGCTTCGAAAACATTAGTCGCTCTTAATCGCGCTGTGTCATAGGACGCAATCAAGACCTTGTCTTCGAATCACTGGCTCGCCGGATCGGTTGTACATCCTTGTGAGACGGTCCTTGAAGAACGACTTTGTGATAAATGAATAGTCTTTATTCTTTACAACAGGACGTGGGGAGAGGGTTTGTTAAAACAACATAAGCGCGCATGGAATCGTGCGAACACATGTAAAATCTAACAATTTTCTGGTAGAAACCAGTGACCTGATATTGCCAGATCATTGTCTCGGTGGCGCTTTGAAAGGCCTCGTCATCCCGAGTAGATCTTCTGCATGCCTGCTCCAAGCACCACCATTTGCCTTGCAGAATCCTGGTAGCTCTGACTGGGGCGTGTGGCTCGTAGAGTTTGGTTTGTGCGTGGGGTTTACGGACGCAATGTGCGATGAGGCAGAAGCCTCAAATTGGACCAGAGCCTGGGGCGGCAACCCAGCCGCGTCCTGTTTCCTTGCAGCTTTCTTACCTCTAGTAGCAGGATTTGGTATACGCGGTGGTTGCTTTGTTTGTAGTTGTTGGGGATATTGTTCCGTCTCTGGCTGGTCCGCTTTAGATTGCTTTTCTTGAGGTGGTGGCTTCTTTTGTGGTTGGTTCTCGCTCGACAACTCTCGAGCCGGTTCTTGTTGGTGCCTCCCAAGTGTGTCATTGCTCGACGATTCGAGCGCGGTCTGGTCTCCATATGAAGCGGTCTCAGCTGTCTTATTAATATGCTCAAGCGCCGCCGCTTTCGGTTGCCCAGATTCAACAACACCGAAGCCAGCAGGTAGAAGGTCCTCGGTGGGCATAGTAAAGCCAAATATCTCCTTGCTCTTCACACTTTTTCTCGACATTTTTGTAATTCGAGGACCAGAGCTTGCTTCTGGCTTAGGTTTTGGTTTGCTCTTGGACTTGTGCTTCCGAGCAGGTTCAGCATCTGTCGATGAGTCCTCTGCTTGGCTATCAGAATCGTCAGCCATCGAAGGGGGTTTGGTTGCTGTGATTTCCTGTTCGTCGTCACTGAGCACAACCTGAACTGGCTTTGCTCGAGTACGCCGACTTGGATTTGTGCGTCGAGGCGGTGCTACTGAAGCGCTATCTTCTTCGGAAATAACGTGGGTCGAAATTCCAACCTCGTTCGGGGGACTTGCATCTTCCAAACCTCGCAGCGGCTTTGGGTCCTTATTCGACTCTGCGCTCGATATATCCTCTGTTGCAGCCGAGTCAAAATTGTTGAGCGGTTCAGCATATGATTCTTGGAACGAGCTCGGAGAATCAATTAGCACAGCAGATTCTTTTCCTTTGACCGTTTGGGGAGGAGGATCGACCCTTTTTACATTCGCATCGGCGATCTCGGTTTTCTCAGACGATAAAACCGAAGGAATAATGGGACGAGTTGCGTTATTCACGTCACTTCCAGTTGTCGAAGAAGATGGGAGTGATCTTCCTAATGACTCTACTCTATTGCTTTGCTTGTTCTGCGCTACCATGAGCAGCCCACGACGTTGTCTCGATCTGATACGAAGTTCTGTTCTCGGTTCCTTAGCAGGTGGAGATTTGGCTGCTTCTGCTTGCTCTGTTGATGCTCTGTCGGTGCTTAATGGTCGTTTGATACCTTGTGGCTTCAAAGTAGCTACCTCATTCTTTCTGATTGATCTCGGAGCAGTGACTTGGGGGCGTGTTTGGGCGACCTGGCGTTTTGGCCGGTCTTGTTCCTCTTCACTGACGTATATTGGTGCTTGTGCTGCGTTCTGACCTTTTTCCTCAACAGTCTTCAGATCCTTTGTGCTTTTGGTGCTCCTAGACGGATTCGAGAGTGGCAAGTGAGAATTTGTTGTTGACGCCGTCGTGTGGTGGTTAAACAAAGCATTTTCATCCCGTGCCAGCCAGGTGAGGAATGCATCGTCATCTGTCTCGGCTGGTTGCTTTCGGCTTTCATCTGGTTCTTCGGGTTCCACATTTGCTAACGCGGGGGGGCAAGGCATAGATGATCCGTCCTCAACAGGTTTCTTCCGGGTACCAGCAGGGCATGGAGAGTTTTGAAGTGCTTGTTTATGACGCTCTACTTGTTCGGCTTCTCGGGCAAGAACTGAAACGTTGTTGTCTCGAGTATGTGACGGATTGGGCCTTGCTCTTTTTGATACATGTGGACGTTCTCTTGGCATGGGCTCTCTCGGTCGAGGGCGATCTTCATGGCGGTTCTGCTCATTACCTGCCAATAAATCCTTCAACGAAGCTCGCTGTGTGAAAACTCGACGGGGCGGAGGCTGATGAGAAGCACAGGGCTCCGACTCTTCAGTATTGGAATGAGAATGTGCTGGTTCTGATCTTGCATCAGTGCGCTTGGTAGAGTCCGGTAGGTCAGCCCTTGTGCTCATCAATGAATTCCTTGGCTTCGTAGTGGTCTTCTCGGGTAATGCTTGACTTCGAGCTGCCGGTATTGAAGACGAAAAGGGGGTCAAGGTTAAGGTGGTCCCGAAAAGAGCACGAGCATGTCCCATTTTACTCGGTGGTGACTCTTCTTGTCTTCTCCTTTTCGACGGACGTGCATCTTCTGTAGGTGAATCCTGCTGCTGAGCAGGGCTCTCAGCCATCTTACGCACTTCGTATGGCGAATGGGGAGAGATAATAGCTCTTCCGATTCTCGGTGCCCCTCCAACGAGGTCATTAAGAGGACGATGCCGAAGCTGGAAATGGGGTGCATTTTGGTCACTCCTTGGGGTATGGGCAATTACTGCCGTTGATCCTGGTGTCCTCGTCCCAGCATTCGACCGCCTCTTTTCAACTTCCTTTGCGCGTTTGTCCAGCAGCTCGGTTAGATCTTGTTCTCGCTGCCCAGTACGATCCGAAACCTGCACAATAGCAGAGCCACGATCAAGCTCAAACTCATCACCAGGCTCGAGGTCGCCACCCCCCTGCCAGTGGGCATCACCAATAAAGTGGTTTCGGTCATCATATACCATCACTCTTTTGTTGAATGTGTGATATTTAAGGACGCCATCTTGCCAACGTTTCTGCTTTCTCTTCAAATCGTGTGTGAAAAGGCAGATGAAATCCACCACTGTGGCGGTTGCTGGCATGGAGCTAGAAGCCATGGCCCTGGGGTAAAACTTGAGCGCAACGGAGTAAGCTCATTAAATATTGCCTCTTTCGGCATTTCGATAGAGTTCAACTGATCATGGCATTTATCAACTGATAAAAGCCTTGACACGATATGTTCAAAGAGGAACGCGTAGATATAAATTGGTATGGATTGAGTGCAGCCAGCGCGACGCCAGATCACGTGATCAAAACACCGCTAAAGCCGTTTGGCTGCCTAGAGGCAGCAGGCGTAGTGTTGCCGCTCAGTCTACCCTACGTTTATCAACTTTTTGTTGAAGGACCCAGTAGATCTGTATTATATTATTTGATTTTGGAGTGTAACAATAGGGGGTATTGGAATTATGCAAGACATTGAAGCCTACAGTCTGATAGTGGGAAGGTTTAATGCGTTGAGCCTCTACATTGATACCTTGCTTCTCATATAATGCTGGGAAACTATCGTAGCATAACAGTCTCCGCCCAAGCACGCGACGTTGTGTCGAATTCTAAGCTGACTCAAGGCCAATGCGGGTCTCATATTGTACGGTGGAGCAGGGAGGAATGGCGGACTATCATCATGAAGTCCTTACAAATGATGTGTATTCTATGGGTATCATGTCTTTACAACACGTTTGGTATCTTATTGTACCAGATGCAGCTAAATAACACGCTTAATGCCACCTTGGAGTAATGCCAGGCCACTGTAGGGCTCATCTCCATCCAACGCCTTTTGTGAAAGAAAACCGAGTCATCAGTCCGATGTACAACCTTGCTCAATCTGAGTCCATATGCCTTCCGACCACATGGTCCTGCATCCTGCTGTAACGACAGAATATATTCGCGAGTCTCGCCCACTATCGACTCAGGTAGTCGCCACCACCCATGGATTCAAGATCCATTGGGGTGACAGGGCCAGGGCTTCCCAATGGAAGAAGCCTAGGCGATATAGGTTTGTGAGATCCGGGAGTGGCAAAGCATGAGTCACGGAGTGGCAGAGAGTTAAGTGATATGCCTGGCTTGTCGCCCGACTTAGCCGAGCTGCTGAGAAGCTCGTTCGCAGCCATACTTGCTTGCGCAATCATGTCGCGTTGATACTGTTGTAGCTTGCGACGAAGCTCTGTCTCGGGGTTTGATTGGCTAGTCGCACGAACGACGGCCTGGGAATCGGGACCAATGTTGGATGACATGGTGCCATTCAAAGGAGAGCGCACACTGCTCTGGTTGCCGGTTCTGTTCTCATAATTTGACGGGTAATATTTGCCCATTGGTAGCGGGTTGTCATGGAAGCCTGGGGCAAGGTATGAAGCAACGGGTGTGTTCGATTGAGACATGGCTGCACTTTGAGCAGGGTGTGAAGTGGGACGATCCGCGTAGATTGGTCCTGATTCCGAGATGAGACGGCTCATACGGGCGTCAGGGTGATGCTGGAACGGGTGTGGACGGTGCACACGACTGTTAGGGTCCTCGTGAAGGGGAAAGTATCCTCTGTGAATGTAATAAGTAAACATTAACCACTCAATCGGAAACAAGGCATCTTACCCAGGCAGATCACCTCGAGCAGACAAAGGTTCAGGAGGTGTACGGGCAGGAGCGGAAGTGAATCGTTTGAGCTGAGGCAGATCAATAGCTATGGGCCGAGCGTGACTATGGCTGCGAGGCGTTGAGGGAGCAGATGGAGTACCGGAAGGTCGTTCAGTGTCGTCTAATTGAGAAAAATGTGTAAGTATAAGAGTTTGATAAGGTCGATGAAGACGGAATGGCTAATGATGAAGGTCGATGACAGTAGGATCAAAACAGGAAACGAGGCATAGGACGGGGATATAAGAAGTTTCTTGAGCAAAAGCCGGTAGTGCAGGCGTCACTCTCAACGGCCAACCCCGGGACGAGCGATGGGGCTACCCCGCGATGGCTGGGACGGGAGTGGGTGGAGAGGGGCACCAGTAGCGCCATGCATGGTCATTCCCCAGACAACGTTGACTCGCAAAGGCTGGAAATGAGGCCGACAAGGGTAGATGATTAAGGGAAAAGGTAAAGGATAAGTGAGAATATGAGGTGCAGAACAGGGGATCAAGCGCTAGTCAACCAGGAGAAAATTGACCCAGTGCTGTCTGTTGTGGGTAAGCATGGGGAAATGGACATAGGATGGGAATCTCAAAAACGGTGGTGCGGGAGCCTCCCTCCCGAGACTTCATCCCGCCCCGCGCTTTGCGCCAGTCAATCATGGCATGCATTATTGGCTGCCGAACCGTTTGGATGTGTCGTAGCGTGGAACGGCAGCATGATGGCGGCTCTCGAATGGTTCGATCTTTTCCCAGGAGCATCCTGATTTTCCACAACTGGTATCGATCGTTGTACACAACTGTTGGTGTACAGAAAGCGGACTGGACTGCAGAGCTTATGCCTTGTGTCAAGGGAAACAAAGATCCAATCAAATGGACTTTGTGGCGTTGTTACAATCTGCGGAGAGAACGTGTCTCGCTTCGGAGGTTTTTAGGGCAGTGCCAGCTGCCGGGTCCAGCGCAGCGCAGCGCAGCGATGCCTGCCTTCGCTCGGGATTGTCGGCCGGAGGCTAGCCCCGACGTCCGGCCGCAAACAGATTGAGGGCCCTCACTTGAGAGCAGGTGGTGGAAGATCAACAAAAAAAGAGACGTAGGGTGGGTAATGATAGGCAATGAGGGATCAAAGGAGGGATATGCATTCCAGCTAATTCGGACAACCTTACCAGTAAAATAGGAAGTTCGAGAGCCAATGTCTTCGCCATCAAAGAATCCATCTCGTCCTCGACTTGGCCTCGAATGGTGGGGAATTGTTGGGGTATTGCGGCCAGACAGGTCGAAGTCTCCGAGATCATCAGATCGGGGACTATTGGGAGAATTGTTATTTGAGCGGTCGGAGCTGGTAGACATAGTACGTCCCGGCATTGAAGGTCGCATCCGCGGCGAGAGGTAAGGGGACTTGATAGATCTGGCGAAGCTGGCCATGTTGTCGGAGTCGTGGTTCGGTGTTTGGATATTGAATCTCTGGTCTTTCGGGGAATGCGTATTCGCCTGGCTGATCAGACAGCCCGAGTCGTGCAGTAAGCGCCAACGCCGGTGCATATATGAATGGGTTTATGAGAAAGTCAGGAGATAGAGTGGATGGAAAAGAGTCTTGCGCTCACGGAAGGGCGGCAATCGGTGGTCAATCAGTGAATGATTTGCAGTGAGGGAGGGGCAGTCGGAGTCGCAAATCGATAAAAGCCAAGAGAACCAGGTTTTTGTGTTGTAGGAAGTGGATGGAATGTCCACAGTCAGAAGAGAGCGATACAGTGTTGTATAGCTATCTACCTTCCAAGGTTGAGTAGGGCAGTTTAGCCACTAGACTGAGAACTGGAATTGAAGAAAGCGATGGGGGCATCAAGATGAAAATGGCAATCAAAAGGCCTCCGATAGTAAGGCAAGTAAGTTAGTAGGTAAAAGGAAGGAAGGAAGGAAGCGTACAGTCAGTATGTACGCCTGCCTGCCTCTAGGTGGGTAGGTAAGGTTGGGATAAGAAATGAAGGGTTAGTAAGAAATAAAGATCGAAGGGTCCCGCAACGGTTTTGTTATCACAAGCGAGTCACTCTTGATTTCTTTCTCTCTCTCATCCCGTTCCATCCATCACACAATGGATCCCAACCCAAAACGACCCGAAAAGTGGGAATAGAAGATGACTTCCGCTAATCAGCTCTGGAGTGTCTGAAGCGAGGAACGTCGGGACGAGAACCCAAACCGCAAAACTACCTCTGTACTGTACTGTACAATCAAAAAGCCCAGGGCCAGGGCAAGGCGAAGGTTTTGGTGGATCTCTACGACCTTCTACGGCGTACTCTAAAGCGGCTTGCCTTGTCTGGCCTGCTTGCTGAATGTTCCCGACGCCAGAGCCCGCTTTTAAGAACCCCATCAGGGTCGACTACATGCAGCCAGGCTACTGACAGGGTGTTTTGTCATAATTTGCATACAGCACAACTCCTTTGTATGATGGTCTGTGTCTGCCAAGCGGATACTTGCGGGACGACCCTGTCACCCATCCAATATCGAGAGGCACAAGCCACCATGGCAAACAGAAACACCAAGCGCTGATTGTTGAGGCCCGGTGAGAGAGAGCCATACAACATCTTTTGACGGACGAATGAAAACCATCGATCGGCTTCCAGACCACGCGGCTGACCGGATAGGTACAGTAAGTACCCTATCTAGCTCGAGCAGGCGACAGCAAGTCCCTGGATTTACTGTACTGTAGGGACCCTTTGAAGACCCTCCACAGGGGCTTTGATCGATGACGACTTTTGGCGGTCACTGAATCCGGCTCCGCGACGATATTCTGACCTGATGGTCTAGGGCACTGACCATGGCTTTGTGGAGGGACAGCCCTCTAGTTAGACGGTGTCGTGCATGGTCCAGTAAGGAAATTTGGTAAATTAAACAAGAAGCGAAGGAAAACGTGCATTGCATGGCATTTGTTCGTAATTCCCATCAATGAGACTAGCAATTCTAGTCCCTCGTATAGCTTCTGTTTCTTCTTGTCTCACAAAGGCCATTATCTCGTATCGTACCTAAACGGAAATGTTCCCATGAAACACTTGATACGAGCGAGCGGTGAAATGTTCCAATATAGTAGAATATCACCACATGCTATTCCATATCACTCATCTTACCGCCTTCTGAGGCGAGGATCAACACGAAAATCGCTTCTGGTGTGTGCATTACTATTCATTCATTCATGCCTAGCAAGTTCTCTTCCTTCTCCTTCAGAGTGAACAAAGAATATCCTTGAACTCTCCAACAAGCGGCCCCCACTTGAAGCTTTCGTCAGGTATCTGATCGACGTCATGGCGTGGACGAGAAGTGACTTGGCTTCTTGGCATGCACAAGCGCCGCTTCGACAACCCTTCCTTTCACATCCTGAACGGGTCAAGACTGTTAGCACATCAAGAACCAAGGTCAGAGCGGCGGTAGAGCAACCAGTCAAAGACCGGACCCTTGAAAAAGACCCCTTCTTCTTATAAACCGTCATCGTCACATCACTTGAGATAGAGGATAAATAACAAGTCTTGAGGGGCAAAAATTTGTCCACGATCGCCGCTTGACCCCTCTTTGTCTGTGTCTTGGCCTGGTCGACTAAGTGAGTGGACTGTAGCTGGTGCAACACATCTGCACATCCTGCCTGCGGTGGTGCGATATTCAGGTTGCGGCGTACCGTCTGCTGTACTCTGCACCACATATCCTTTTCTCGTCCAGGGTATCTCGGATATTGTTTGTCTTGGCGCAAACACTACATGTAGGCCTGCAGACCTTGAATTGGCAACACAATCCCATAATGATTCCATGTGCAACTTGTGGTGACTCACTGAGCAATTATCTAGCGAGAAAGGCTCTACTGAGCCGACAACCATTGGTAGATCTATATAGGTGATGTGCGCCTCACGGGTGGCTGCCGCAGGTGGTTACATCGCTAGCTTGTGGTGTTCTCGACGCAGTTGATAATGATAAAATTGAGTTCAGTACCGTACAGCTACTATTATTTTAGGAACAGGGCAGCTCCTTCTCAAGTCAAACTAGGAAAAGTGGCAGACAAGGATAAAAACAAAAAGAAAATAAAGCAAAGCGGACGAAAACAATCCATGGTATCAGAGTCAAGTCCTAGCTCAGTCATCCACAAGCCCGACCGGCAGGCTTCCCTCTCATTACCGTCGTTGAACAAAGTATGTTGGCTGCGAGTTGCACTGTATATGCACCACGCTTGATTCATCCTTCTCTTCATTAGGGGGTGTTGACATGCATGTCTGGGTTTGGCAAGTGATTAAGATTAGACGTGAGCGCGGCCAGTAAAGCGCGATCGATGGTCGCGGTGCTTCCACCAGTACCCGAAAGCCCCCAATGCTGCAATGAACCAGAGGAGGGCGCTGGCGAGATCAACCCAAACAGCGTTCTTCATGCGTCTGACATCTCCGTCACCCTCGGCATCCTCATTAATGTACATCTGCAATGCCCCGAGTCAGCTATGGGTCGTCTGGAGTAGGTATCCGGTGGGGGTGGTATCAACTTACCTTGCCAAACACGCCAAAGAGGGCGATCCAGAGGACGAAGAGAATAAAGTCCCATACCGGAACAAAGACGCCCGCGATGCGTAGGACAAAGGGAATGAAGTAGAGGACACACGTCACGGCAGAGATACTACCAACTACCACAGCGTAGACCTGCAGATTGGTCTTTGTGTCAGCACACTGCGTTATGTTGTGCTGTATTGTATCGTATCATGTCGCATCGTGCGCATACGATTGCAATTGCACAAACGGGACCAATTACTTACCCATTTCGAGTCAGAATACTTGCCCTGTTGATTCGCATGGTGAATGTCGGTACCGTACAGGCCACAAGTGGCTAGAGCAAGAGCGAAGAGGAAGAAGTGGATAACGGTGAAGACCACATAGCTGATAGCTAGATCTTTGATGCCCATGGTTACTGTTTCGTTTGGAAGCGCAAATGGGTTTCAGAAGAGAGGGAGAGAGAGATTGGCGAGTTGAGGTTATCCTCGGGTCTTTGTGGATTAGGGATTAAGGACACGAGATGGAGCTCGTAGGAGAGAAATGAATTGCAGTAGGCCTGTTCGCAGGACGTCACTTTGACCAGCGAGCGAGCTTCAAGATTCTTGGTGGAGGAGGGTAGAGTAGACCGCTGGTTAATTAATACCTAAGTACCTGGAGGAAGCCTCTGCCGTCATTCACAAGATCAAGCCAGACCAGGCCAGAAATGGGCCTTAAGGAGATAGGCCAGATTCTTAGCAAAAACTTTTAATTACCCTTGCAAATTGTCGTGATTCACCAATATGAGCTATGACGTAGCTTGAATTAGCCTTGTTTTAGCGTTTCGTGACCCCTGATCATCCATCAAAGTGGGCGAATGCCTGCCTGGTCGGATTATCCCACTGCCGTACAGTATAGTAGAGAATGATGGACCATTCATGATGCTTCTTTTCATCATATCAAGATAGTCAATATTTTGTTCATTCAACCTTACGGGACTTGGCTGACATATTACATTTCCATGGTTCCATCTTTGCTCCGTTGCAAATCTCATGTTCTATCTACAATAGCTTCTTCCTGTGTGATGACTGACTACGGCTGTCAAGACTACACAGATGCCCGCCTGATGGCCAAGGATAGAAAGGTCTTCATAGTCAGATGACAGCGCCACTCATTCCCTTGCTACTGTGAAACTGTGACAGGTAGGCTGGTATTTGCTAGGCTATGCCAAAAATAATACGAACAACTTTTCCGGTACATGTAATTTCTGCAATTGCGAATGATAATCACCTACTCGTCTGAGGCTACATTGAAATTGCTCACGTTGGCATTACTTTTGCTACAGTACCCTTTCTAGAATGCGCATCGCTTGTTCGCAGTGTTTGTGGCACGAGTTGTAGCGAGCGCCCCTTGTATATGATTGGCTAAACTTTATGTTATGCTTACAGCAACGTTTGTGGCTATGCTACCTATGCATGCCCTCTTTTCAACTACCTGTCCTGGCATCTGCTATGCGGCTCTGCATGCGGCTCTGCGGTGACTCAGATAGGGCTGGACCTAGGTTCTTGAAAGGGGGATCACTGTATCCGCAGAAATCGGCTAAACACGAGCCACAGTAGGGTAGTTTATGTGACTTGATAGGGACTCTCGTAAGCATAGCTTAATTGTCTTACTCAGAGCTCCATCTTGTTGAGGCATAATCCAACGAGTGGTTCGACATCGCCCCCAACAACTGCTTCGCTTGCTGCTCCAACTCTGGCCCTGCTCTCATTGCCCCCTTCCTAAGAAATAAGAGATGTATCACGGGATTGCGCGTAATGAAGCGTCCCAGGTAACTACAAACAGGGCTTGGATTTCCAGGGCACTCTTGCTTTCATCCTATCAACGTCCTTCCTCGGCCAAACGATTATTGCCGTCGAGTGGTTCTGTATACCAATAGTGTAGAGCAAACTTGCTTTCAAGCAAACATAACATCGCAAAGATGAAATTGTGTGGCGCTGTTATTACTGCAAGTCCAGCTTTGACATTGTAGTTGAGGGAGTCACCACCAACAATGTAGCTCTTACAGCAGGAAGTTCCAAACCGCGGGCTTCTGGACCTTGAACACCTTGAATTATCACTTCTCCTAAATCTATAAAAGTCCAAAGGTATCCGTCCAAATATCGAATCGTTAAACCAATCCCTCTTCTACTTCCTTTTAACACCCAATACACTCGTCTATCCTTGTGATAACCCCCTTCGATAACTCGAGCATTCAACTCTATCATCATCAACCCCCTAACTAAATAAAAGTCTTCGAAAATGGCTAGTGGTAACTTGTATGTTCAAACTTTGCAATCCCTTTCTTCTTGAGCCCGACTTAACCAGTTACAGTGCCGACTCACCTGCTTCTGCCGGTAACAGAGGGCAGCTTGTCAATGCTGCATCCAGATGGAGATGTGTAAGCGACATGATGTAAACCACGATTGATAGCATGCTAATTTGCCCAGTGCTACTGCCATCACGGCCTCTTTAACCTCGCCACTGATCTCATTTGTCCCAACTGCCATGTCGCTCGCTGCGTTGGCTGTGGAGTTTGTTAGACGAATAGTGACGGCAGAATGTTTAGAATAGGTACTGGGCTACCATTCCGTCTGTCTTTCACATATGAAATGAAAATGGTGCGGCTGTTTGGATTGCAGGATGTTATTGATTCGGGCGACTCATGGATGGAACTGGAGGTTCTTGTCTTTTATTTCTCTTTGTCGTACACGGTCCAACAAAAAATAGAATAGAGCCCACGCCTAGATTATCTTTCCAAAATCCAACTTTATACTCTCTTTAAGACTAGATTCACATTCAACTCGTCCACCTTTGTCGATGGCTTATATATAACCCATGTTGGACATACAATTGTTACCACCCACTCACTAACAAACAAGCCATTCCATCAGGATGGTTATTCTGACCTTTCTAATGTGGCCTACGCGATCGAAAATACCCCACGTAAGTCAAGGAAATTCCGTTTTGACTCTTCTCTGTCGTTGTCTCATCCGATGGACTTACAAGCTACGTTCACCTTCATGCCGAGGTATAAGTGATGCCCCACATCTTCGACCGCAACTCCATCCCCGGCTTGCCACGTTCGACCTCCTCTCGAGCTGACAAGAACAAGAACAAGAACAAGAACAGAAACAGAAATAGCACTGCCCAGAATCCGATCCCATATACCTGGTCTAAGGCATTTGGGTGAGTACGATGTCAGACCTTGGGCTTCCCTTCCACCCAGTCTCTGGACTCCCCAACTTCCGGGATCTCGCAGGCCGTCCGCTTCCTATTCAGTCTCGTCCCGGCTACACCATCAAGCCCGGCCTCATATTTCGCTCAGCAGAGCCGTCTCGCCTCACCGAAGACGGAATNTCCCCAACTTCCGGGATCTCGCAGGCCGTCCGCTTCCTATTCAGTCTCGTCCCGGCTACACCATCAAGCCCGGCCTCATATTTCGCTCAGCAGAGCCGTCTCGCCTCACCGAAGACGGAATATCAGCGCTACAGGACCTCAAGATCTCACACGTCTATGATTTACGTTCCCGTAACGAGATCGAGCGCTACGCCACGGGAACTCGGGAATGGCCTGGCGCGGAACGTGTCTTTGTCCCAGTCTTCCTGGATGAAGACTATAGTCCTGAGGCTATTGCTGTACGGTTCAGAAACTATACGGCTGAAGGCAGCGAAGGCTTCGTGGAGGCCTACCGAGGAATCTGGGAAACAGGAACGAAACCTATCAATACCATCTTCTCACATCTGGCCAGGCCAGACCCCTCACCTTTACTCATCCACTGCACAGCGGGTAAAGATAGGACTGGCGTTATTTGTGCTTTCATCCTATCAATCTGCGGCGTAGATGATCAGACCATCGCCCAGGAGTATGCTCTAACAGAGGTTGGACTTGGCGACTTCAGAGACGAGCTTCTCAAATCAGTGATGAAGGTCCCTGAACTCCAAGACAATCCCGAGGGTGCGAAAAGAATGCTTGGGGCGAAACCTGAAAACATGCTGGCAGCACTGGAAACATTACGAAAGCAGTATGGCTCAGTTGAACAATTTCTTGTCAAGAATTGCGGACTGTCAGAGGATGATCTTGCACAGGTTCGAAACAACTTAATCGTGCCTCAAGCAAGTACCTGATAGTCTCAACAATGAGCATGTCATGGTGCAGATGGTCATTAAGGCAATAATCAAGATCAAGATCACATACAAAATGCAAGCGCTGTTCCTCATTGGACTATTGTTTGATCCATGTCTAATTAATACACGACTTTATGTATGGCGCAGGTATTGGTATTGTACAGTTGCGCATTTGAAAGCCAAGTCATTCGCCATATCCCATTTGCATTCATACACTTCAAGGCACCGATGTAGGAATCTTGACCAACCCGCGCTTGCGGTCCTCGAATGGCGCACCGTACCGCCATCCAGTTCCTCTTCTTGAGCGGCCGTCTCGGCCAACATCGTCGACATTGATCTCCTTGAATCGGAACTCGTAACGGTCCGTCTTGACTCGTTTCGTCTTAGCCTCCTCGCGCTCACGCTCCCTTAAAATCTTCTCAGCAACCTTGTCCTCGTCACGCTGAGTGACCTCTCGGAACTTGGTCAAGGCCTCCTTCTGTGGAGATCCCTCAATGATGTCACGCTCCATCTTGATGAGCTCAGGCTGAGGCGATCGCTTATCAGCAGAGAGCATCTTGTCGTGGAAAGCCTTGGCGGCATCCTCTCGTGTGAAGTGTCGAGATTCCGACACGGGCTCGAATAATTGTTGCATAGTGAGGTTGTGCACATGAATCTCGTTGATGGGCTCATGTGGCACGTTCTCTGCACCCTCTTCCCAGTAAGTCTTCGGCAGCATCTTCATAACTGCTTTGGCGTAAGGCAATGCTAGCTGTTTGCCCTTTAGGTAGGTTAGCATTGCTAACAAGTAAATAAACCGACACAGGACGGGATACGATGATGCTATCAGAGTATATAAAAGTATAACCATGTGGATGTCTTCAAGACTAATCGAAAATTTTGTTTGGTCTCATCATATAGCGGGGCAGGTAAATGGGCCGGTAATAGGGTCATTGTGTTTTACTCACTTCGGTTTGCCATTGCTTCTCGACCTCCTTCAACCGCACAACAGCGGCAACTCGTCTCACGTCGATGTGCATCTCAGCAGACACCGCCTTGAGCGACTCGCCCCTCCGTGTAACCTTGTCGTAAATAAGCTCGCGTGTCGTATCAGCGAGCACGGGCTGACTTCTGAACAGGGGGTTGAGAGGGAAAGGCTGATCTTGGTAAGGACCAAGGTAGTTTGGACTGGTGCCAGCCTCAGCAAGACTCCTGCCACCACCATGGTTCAACCACTCGAACATCCTCGCACGACTCTTGCTCATCTTCTCGCGACATGGCGTTGTCGAGAATGTTCGGAGGAACGGGGAGGAGAAGGAGGAGCTCCTGGAGGAGAGGGAGACGGCGGCATCGAGGCCAGCCAGCGGCGTCGATGCGCCGCGCACTCGAGGAGGCATGATCACAGCAGCTTCAGATATTCTCTGACTGCTTGCTGCGTTACATGCGACCCAGGGCCAATTGATTAGAATTGGTTGGATGTCGAATCGGAAAAGGCTGGGCTTGTTGAGAGGTGTTTAAAGCCGTTTGTCGAGTGCAGCAATTTTTCAGCCTGAGATCGGAAGTTCTGATCTTCCGGTTGGTGGGGGGGATCCGCATCAAATATCATTTTCCTTGGGGCTTCGAAGAGCTAAACAGCTGCAAGCCTACGAGACGAAATAAGTCATTAATTTATGCCAACTTAGGCTAGTTCTTGAACCATTGACTAAGATATTTGCGACGATTTAGGCCAAGCTCTGCTGCTGATGAAGTCAACCCGAGTTCTTACAACTTGGTGTACGGGGCTACGACTGTCGTATCGACGTCGAATTGAAGAGTAATCTAGAATATCGAAATTTTTACATGGCATTAAGAACATTGGTATTCGTTTGTATCTGTTACTTGCGCCATCATGCTTGTACCCATTACAAAACCTATCTCTTGCTCAGCACCTGACAACCATAAAATGCCCAACATTAATCCTGTGCTGAAGATCTTGGATAGCAAGTAGATAGATCGTCGAGCCAACTCATGTTTGCTGCTGTCTCGACATTTGAAGTTTACCACGACTCATCTTCGGCTTCTCTTACGTTAGGCAAAGCACCCAACATCCTGGTATTGGCCCCAATTGAAGTAATCAGCCGGGCTTAGACATGGAAAGCCGATTCTTTTTCGACTTCGCCTTGGCTGCTGCGACCGCAGCCTTTTTCGCTGCCTCGTTCTCCTCGGCTTCTTGGGAGATCTCCTTCCACTTACGCCATCCATCAAAGTCGATAAGAGCTTGCATGCAGCCCCATTCCATAACTTTGCGCTCGAGCCAGACGAAGTTGACGGGCTATATCCAAATTAGCCGGATGGGTCGATATGTTAGCAGACTGATAGGAATAGCATACCTTGGTCAAGAAGTCATTACAGCCAGCGGCTAGGGCTTCATGTCGATCACTCTGCAATGAACTGGCAGTCAAAGCGACGATGATTACGGGGCTCTTGAATAGGGAGGTGTTCTCCAGGCGATCTTTGTCATCGAGCTCATCAGGGTTTTCCGTCGTTACTTCGCCATCTGGTGAGGATGAGAAGACACCAATGGAGTTGACTCGCTCCAATCTACGAATCTCGCGGGTCGCATCAAGTCCATTCATGACTGGAAGCTGAATATCCATGAGGACTAAGTGAAATCCACCACTTCTCCACTTCTTGACAGCATCCCGTCCATTCATGGCGGTTGACCATCGTACTTTCAGGCGCTTGACGAAAGCTTCAAGCAGCTTCAAGTTGATCGGATTATCTTCGACAATCAAAACGTTAATAGGAGGCACACCACCATTGAGCATGCCTGGGGGCAGACTTGGGTGCTCGGACTTTTTGTTCTTCTTGGTTTTGACCGTGGGTCGGGGTGAAGATGGCCTGACAGGTGGTGTCGAGACACGTGCTGCCGATGGCTCGGGTGCGGGCGGCGTCGGTAAAGGAGGGGCAGCAGGCGGCATACCAGGAGCATCTGAAGAGTTTGAATGAGTTCGTGAATGTGGTAGCCTCGGGTTGAAGTGTTGCGTACCGTGGTTCGCATGATTGGCGGCGGCAGCGGCAGCCAAAGACACAGATGAGTTATTAGCTACCAGAGTCGGTGATGATGTGTGAGTTCGGCCTAATCTGGGACGGTTCGGACGGTCTCGGTATGCGTGTGATCTACCAGGCGACGGGATAGGAGGAATATGGCCAGTCCCTAACACTGCAATTGAGTGCTGACCTTGAGGATTACTATGCGCAGGGACTGCCACTGGGAGATGTGGTGAGCCAACAGCGCCAGCATGAACACCCACTGAGGGAAAGTAGCCATCGCTAGTTTCCGTAGGGCGACCATCTTCACTGTAGTAGACATTACCAACATATGCTGGTACGACAGGGCGTGGAGAGGCCTTGGGCGCACGTCGCGGAATATCAATAACAAGCGCTTCTTCAACTGTTTGTCCACCTGGGTAATAAGCATCTAGTGTCCGGCCCATGGGCTCCTCGGGATTGAGGATCCGTTCTGGATGCTGGTCTCGAGGAATGATGCGGATGTTTATATCGGGCGAGTCGAAGCTTCGACCGAGTGAATTCGAATATTTACGTAATATCATATCGCGGACATCGTCAACAAGGTCATCTTCGTTGACAGTAACGAGGGTTGGTGAGGCATGGGGTCGCTTGACCCAGATTTTACGAGTCACCATATTTCCGTTTATGGGCGCGTATGTGTGAGGTTGTGGTATGGTAGGTTCATGCGCGGATTGGTTCGAAAGGAGTGTGTTGATCAAGGTCGTCTGGCGATTTGAGAGCAAGCTCTGTCGTCTGGGAGGCGGGGCTGGTCGCGGCGTTGGTGAGCCAGGTACCGAAACAATTCCCGATTGTGGAAGACCAGGAGATGGAGCGACAAAGGTCGTCGAGGTAGCCGCTGCCAAAGGCGCAAAGGCGGCAGATTTGGGAGAGTTGAGAGCTTGGTCGAGACTCAACGGGTCGTCGTCATTGTGTCCAGCAAGCTCAGCAGCGTTCAAGTCTAAGCTCGCAACAGTTTTGGGGCGCGCGGTGGGGGACTCGGGCTCGGAATCCTGCGCGTCCTCGTGAATTCGGTCGAGGTTCGAGCTTGCCTGGCGTAATCGCGATGGTGAGGATTGTTCTTGTGGATGGAGTGAAGGAGAGATCAACGGTGGTGGATTGATTTGAGGTTGAGGTTGAGGTTGTGGCGGACGCAGATCGCTACTGGGCGGAGGCTGGTGGTGGTCGCTAGAGCTAGAACTAGAACTAGTGGCGGCTGTAGCAGGCTCTTCGCCAAGGCTCTGCTGGTCTACAGGCGGAGCCGAGTGTTTCAGTGCTGCTGCATCTCTGACTTTGGAATGGTCGTTAGCGGGTGGAGCCGCTCCAGCTGCCTCAGCATCTGTGTCGGAGGATGTATTTTCAGCCGAGTCTGAATTTGAATTTGAGTTTGCTGCTTCTGCTTCTGCTTCTGAACCTTCTCGAGAAACTTCAATCTTTGCGAAACCATCGCTATCTTCTCGTTGTCGTTGCGAGTCATCGGTTGTCGCTGTCATACCACGTCGGCTACTGACGGTGCCCCTCGAATTACTCACAGCACGGGATGAACCATCTCCATCACCATTTTGGCAGGCCCGAGCCCGATCACGATCGCGATCCCCAACATGACGGCTTCCGAACGACAATGAAGTGTCGGTGACACTCCGGGTCGAAGATGCTTGTGAACCTTCGGTCGAGTGTCGTCGTTTCGTAAATTTGGCTCGAAGGCGCGAGGCAATATCGGTAGCTCCCATTAGGACGACATGAGCATCCTCTGTTGGCAGGACGCGGCCGGAACGTGGAGTCGGGAACTGAATGATGATGTAGCAGGGAGGATAAGACACCGACACCTACTCGGCCCAACAGTTATGGCGAAGTCTCAAGAGTAGGTAAAACAATACAGACAAATGAAAGAACGAAGAAGAAAGAATACGGCGGAATGAGCGAAGGTAATAAAAACTCGAGTAAAATGACCCGTACCCAGTCTTGCAATATTATCGATGAGCAAGGGCTCCTCAGGCAGGGTATTAACGCGAGGCTGTTATGGATTTTAAAAAGGGGAATAGAAGAAGAAGTCGACGATCGTTCCAAAATGTAAAAAACGTAGAAGAAGAAGAAGAAGAAGAGGGGAAACAACCAAGCTCGTGATATCAATCAATTAAAGGTAGAAAATGATTTTCAAGGGGGCTAGATCCGCCGTTACGTTGTAGTGTTGATGGGATCCCCAAGCTCCCCTTCGGATATCTCCCAAGCAAGCTTTGGGCTTGATATGATGGCAATTGCTGGACAGGTAATTTCAGCCGAGTCAGCGGTGCCCTGGAACTTGCAATGCACAGTTCATTGCATCCATCCCACAACGGTTACATCCATTCAAAGACCATCCGAGCGTCCCCGTAGACATGGGTTATCCAAGTCAAGCTCAACTTATTTCCGTCCGGACCAGCGTCTCGCCTGTCAGAAACAGTCAATATGGTTCTGGGTGTTTTCTTTAAAGATGGGACCCTGGTCTTTTCGATGCATTTTCAGACGCCGTTGTCAGTTTGAATCCGCCACGTCAAGATCCGCCAAGTCTCCAAGACATAGACTACGTTTTTGGTTTGCATCCACTCTCGAATTTGTGTCACATCTCATAACAATGGATGCTGCAACGCGTTCACAAGCTGCCCGTCGCCAATACGGTAATCGTGGCGCCACCTGTGCTTGTCCAGCGTGATACCACCCAGCTTCGCCATCAGCCAAGTGATTGCTGAGCTTCTCAGCTTGAATCATTGCTGATAGCTATCTATATTCACGGTGCAACCATATAAATTATCAATCCCTACCATCTATGCTCAGACGTGGGGAAGCTTTGAGCAACGAATGCGGCTGACATAAATCAAGAAGTTTAATGCTAGGTAGCGCACATCAATCTTTTTGTCAAGCCTTAGCCGCTAACTTGGGACTGGGTCATTCTCTTCTCCCCACCACGAACAGAAACAACACCCATTACTCATCACAAACACATCACCATGGCTCCTATAATACCAGTACTGCAGGGCGAGCAACCGCCTAATAAACCCGTACCAAGGATGCCTAAATCTCCAGCTCGAACTGCACAGATACAAGCGCAGAACCGAAGGCGAGAATACCTTGCCCGGCATCCTTCTTATTTTGAGAACTTGGAGCATGAGCTCGCTGGTAAAGCCGCACAACTTGATCGTCCCTGACTCCCAACCTGACTTTGCCCCCAGATCCTGTACTGTATGAGCGGCTAGTCAAGAGATTTCAGACAGCTGCAGAGCGTGAAGCTGAGGGCAAAGCAAAGGGCTATGGCCGGACACTGGAGGCTGATCTACAACGAGGAGAGTCTAAACTTACGCGGCTCAAGGAAGGCGATGGGTTAGGGAACTCAGATGGTGACCTTGAGCATCCCTGGGAAAAACCAGCCGCTGATAAGGCTCATGGCATGCTCTTATGGCATGCCTTTCTCGAAGAGCGCTTTGTCCACGGTCTAGACGAAGACTTTGACTATAAACTAGTCGATGCGGATGAAGACCTTGACACCATGCTTAGGCGTGACGCCCAGGATGCGTGGTTCGATGATGAAGAGCCAAGCTGGATGGATGAGGATGAACCATCAATACAGCCAGCAACAAGACAGGGCGAGACAGGTGTTCAGGACTTTTAGCCTTGACATCTCGTCCAAATCAGCCTTGAGCTGTACTATTGTCCACACTCTTGTGTGATCTTGTGATTTCAACAACAAACAGCAGACCCTCTCTATTTTAGCCAACGAATTACACGTCAGAAATGACGATATCATGGATGGATTGCAGTTTCACTCACACTTACCCTGAAGCTAGTTTAACCACGCATTATGACGCGCCGGCATTTTCGCATTTTGCCTAAATGGTAGTGTCAGTATCCACGGGGCAAAGTAGCGTTATAAACATTAGACGGTCATATAATGGACAACGCCAAATTTGACGACATTATGGTAAAATGTCCTGACCAACACT
Organism: Fusarium cf. aywerte; assembly: GCA_011034095.1. Taxonomy (NCBI): domain Eukaryota; kingdom Fungi; phylum Ascomycota; class Sordariomycetes; order Hypocreales; family Nectriaceae; genus Fusarium; species Fusarium cf. aywerte. The sequence continues at coordinate 36,593 of WETZ01000052.1, forward strand.
GCACCCCAGAGAGAATTACATGTCATTACAATTGCCGCTTCATTTAGCCGTCGATCCGAAACCATCAACCCACATTCTCCAATCCCAGGCATATATGCTCCATACTCAACCTTATACCTCGGTGCTTGGTTTGCTAAGTTGATGGATATGGATCATCTGGTGTGGAACTCAACCCGGGTAATTCCATGGCATGACTGGATAAATCAACTAGATGAGCCTCAAATCGGACTTACAAGCTAACGCGGGGTCAATTATCCATGTCATACAATGAGTTATTATTCATATATTAAAGGTCGCCTTGTCTTGATCATCGCTGGTTCTCAGCTCTAAGTAGTCCAAGTAATACACCTCTTATTCAAACTCATTCATCATGGCGCCTCTTATCACCAACGTCTACAGTGCCGACCCCTCAGCCCACGTTTTTAATGGCAAGATCTACATCTATCCTTCCCACGATCGTGAGACTGATATTCAGTTCAACGACAATGGCGATCAATACGACATGGCCGATTACCATGTCTTTAGCACTGAAAGCCTAGACCCGCCAGCAGAGGTTGTTGACCATGGCGTCGTCCTTAAGACTGAAGACATCCCCTGGGTATCCAAGCAACTCTGGGCCCCTGATGCCGCTGAGAAGGATGGCAAATACTTCCTCTATTTCCCTGCACGAGACAAGCAGGGCGTCTTCCGCATTGGTGTTGCTGTCGGTGACAAGCCTGAGGGTCCTTTCACCCCAGACCCAGAGCCTATCAAGGGCAGCTACAGCATTGACCCCGCAAGCTTTGTGGATGACGACGGACAGGGATACCTCTACTTTGGAGGTCTCTGGGGTGGACAATTGCAGTGCTACCAAAAGGGCAACGACATCTTTGACCCCGAGTGGCAGGGCCCTAAGGAGGTCAGCGGCGATGGTGTGCCCGCTCAAGGACCCAGAGTTGCCAAGCTCACCGACGATATGCACCAATTCGCAGACGAAGTCCAGGAGATCCAGATCCTTGCCCCAGAGACAGGCAAGCCTATTCTGGGAGATGACCATGACCGACGTTTCTTTGAGGCGGCGTGGATGCACAAGAGGAATGGCAAGTATTACTTCTCGTACTCCACAGGAGACACACATTTCCTCTGCTACGCCATCGGCGACAGCCCTCTTGGGCCCTTTACCTATGGTGGTCGTATTTTGGAACCTGTACTAGGATGGACAACACACCACTCGGTTGTCGAGTTTAAGGGCAAGACTTATCTCTTCTACCATGACTGCGAGTTGAGCAAGGGTGTCGATCACTTGAGATCCGTCAAAGCCAAGGAAATCTTCTACGACGATGATGGCAAGATCATCACCACTACAGCTGACTAGACATTGGGCGTCTATGGCAACGGAGAATATGAATTAGATAATTAGCCAATTGATGTAAATAGAAAACAAAAAAGCACTACCAACTCGTCTTGTCATGGACCATCAGAACTATCGTATAACCTGTACTAGTGTCATAATTCATCAACATAAATATCTCACTCAAACAACACCAAGGCGAAGCTTGTTCAACGCTTCCTCGTATCTCGCCGGATTGTGATCGACCAACATACTCGTCCCGAACCTCAACTCTTTGAAACGCTCTTCGACATCCTTGACGTATTTCAGCACAATCCTTTGCGCTGGCCTGCCGATGTGATCTTCTTCGGGCAATAAGAATGCATCACGCCTCAAGACCTTCTGAGTCTCTACGGTAAACACTTCTCCAGGTGGTACAAGTTTCCGGTTTGTCATGCCAGCTCTCAGACCTTGGAGGACCGAATGCCCCCATTTGGATGTATCACCGGATGGTACTGAGGGCAGGCCTCCATACCATTTATCTGCCACACCAGTCTGGAAGGCCTGCCAGATCCTCTGACGAATCTCTGCCTTGGCCTGTTGCTGATCGTTCTTGAACGCGAGAGCAACTGCCTGAAAATCATGAAGAACTCCCAGGGAGAGGTAAGGAACAATGTCGTTCCCATGGACTATGGTGGTAATGAGGCCACGAGTACGCTTACGAAGAGATGCCGACATTGTACTGGGAGGTCCATATGCATATACATGGATGGGGCGCCTTGATGGTAGTGTGGAGTGAGTAGGGAGTAGTCCATCACGCTGATCATCACCGACCGTCCTCTCAGGGGCACTGATGGCAGTCACAAAACCTGTGCCACCTGGGTTTGGCTCGGAAAGCATGACTCCAAGCAGTGCTGTTACTGCGCCCCCGAGAGAATGACCGCATAGCACAAGTCCATAGTCTGGAAACTCCAGTAATGCCTCACGAAGGGTCAGCAGCACACGCCTATCGCCACCATACAAGAGACGACGAGCTGAAGCATGGACACCTTTGTGCACTTTGTGACCTCGACCGCGCCAAGTCAAGACATCGTAGTCACAAGTCATATCAGCCAGGACATCTTCGAAGCCCAAAGTGCCTCGACAGGCTAGAACAACTGCCTTGGCATCGTGGTCCAGAGATATGTAATGTACCAATGGAACACCCGTTCCAGTCGAACCGCTAGAATCTGTTCCTCCTTGTGGATCAACAATAGAAGCCAGGAGAACACTGTGCGTATCGGACTCGGTGTGATGAACGAAATGCCTGACATCAGCATGGGTGCTGTCCCACTCTCTCAACAGTGGCATGTCCTTGGAGATTCCCATGAACTTGAGAAATGCCGACCCATAGGATGCAGATGAGAATCGCATATACCTTGTGATGTTACGAAGTACATGAGCTTGGGGGAATATTCCGTTCACCATACCGTCACGTCTGAGGCCTCCCATTGCATCCGATGCTGTGTAGGCGCTCTTCTGGTGGTAGTATGAGAGTACTACCGATGACTGCGAGTCATTTGAAGCCATGCTCCAAAGACTCGGACTTTTTCGAATGACCCTGCGGTGGCTGACCGATATTGAGGGAGGTGCAAGCAAGCCACTATGTGGCGAAGGTTGAGCCCAGGCTGGGTCCAACGCCGCGCCGCTCAGGGAAACACTCGAAGAATGTGTTGGTGTGCCACATCCTGAGTGAAAAGAGTATGTATCTGTCTGGGATACCATAGAGTCCCGCTTGCGTTCATGAACAGAAACATAGCTTGTCCGTGAGGAGCTGCGGGGGATGAGCTCGGCCTTCTCGATGCGCTTTTGGTCCAAAGGAGTTCGCGAACTGTTAGTTGTCTTATTATTGGGCTTGGTGATGTCCGAGACTCTTGTTTGTGATTTCCTTTTGTTATCCGTGGGCGGCGAATCCTTGGTCCAGATGCTAGAGATTGATTGGCTCCCTTCTCGGAGAGCTTGTCGAAGACCGGTTCTTTTGTCGCCCGTCTGCTGAATAGTAGCAGCTGAGGAGTCTGATTTCCTTTTTGATAGTACTCTTTTCGGGGTTGTAGTGGTTTCACGAGACCCACCGGGTTTGCTACGAGTAGCCGATGAGTTGACAGGTGCCCGTGGTCTTTTCTGATTCGCTTCACGTTGGGGAGTCTGAGGCTCAACGGGTGAGGGTGGCGGCGATGTCGAATTTGGACGCATCGGTTTTGTCTTCTCATCCCGCGTTCCGCTACTGCGACGCTTCCCTGTAGTTTGTGGAGAAGTTCGAGAAGGCGGGTTGTTAGTATTCCTAGTAGGCCTTGTCCACTGAGGGGGCGGTGATTTGGCAGAAGGTGTCCTCGGCTTCTTGGGTAATGGGGGAGCTTCCTTGACTGGAACTTCCGGGGGGAAGTCTTCTTTTGGTACGTCAACGGCAGACACAGGGGCGTTTTGAGTTTCCGGCAAGCATATGTCGCCAGTCCTGGATCTTTCAAGCTTATACACAACACGATAACTCGAGGCTTCTGGAGGGTCATTCATGATCTGACTACAACGCTTGCCCACTTGGTTATCCAAACCTTTGGCTTCAATGATCTCTGCGCCTGGTAGTAAAGGTAGAGGGAACGGGTTAGGCCCATCGACATCAATAGTGACAGTTTGTGTCGATGATACAGTGTTGGAGATGGAAACGGATGTATCAGGAGGAAGTCGATTAACCATAGCATCCTTCAGATGGTCGATGACTGCTTCCTCATCATGAAAAGATACTGGGCTTGGACCAATATCTGTTGTTGGGAGCTTGTCAGGACTGTTTTCTCTGGAGGTCGAACTGCTTGTTTTCGTGAAGACTGGGCTGCGGGGAATACGATCTTGAATGTCAACTCGCTCGCCATCATTCAAGACAACGACATCCCATATGATTTCCTCGCAATCTCGTCGTTTCCTGTCCTCTTCGACCATCTTCCACGACCATCTTTGCAGGTATGCCAGAGCGCATAGTCCAAGAACTAGATCAGTCATACCAATAGTCTCGCCGCCAAGCCCAGTTGCAGGATCGCGAAACTCCCGTCTGATCAATGTTATGATGCTTGCAATAGCTCGGGAAGAGTCAGTCGAGCCGAATATTTGGTCGAGTGAAGACAGAAGTAGTTGCGAAATTCCGGATGCCATAGAAAAAGTTGTGCTTGTGAAGTGAAAGCCCGCACTTGTCCAAAACACAGCCTGGGACATGGCATTATGAAGATGCTCGAAACTGCGCTCGATGATGGATTCGGCTTCAGCAGTTGACATATCGCTTTGAGATCGTGAAAGTGTTTCCCGCCCTGCTTGACCTAACACAGTTTCGACCATACCACGAGCGAGCTCTAAGGAGGAGAGTGTTGTAACTTTCGCTGCACTCAGGCCAATGGAGCCGGCCCTAGAACTAAGACGAATAGCAAGGCATGTCGAACGTGTTGCTAGACTAACAGCTTGCGCGACTGGAGCAGGGAGTAGAGTGCGGCCGGGTTGCGGAGGAAGTTCCTCTGCCGATATAATGCTTGTGTTATCCATGGCGAAGCATCTGTCATTGAGACCTGATCAGAATTAGGCTGGGCAATAGAAAGAAAGGGGATTAGAGCGGACAGTGTTGGGTATTATAAGGCGCCTGCTGAGATCTCGAGGCCCGTTTATTGGTAAATCATTGTAAGTCAAGTTTAAGTCAAGTTGGAAAAGAGTGGAAGTTTGCGGCTAGTGAAGCTCAACGACCAAATAGTGATGCGATTCGCCACGCATCTATGCTCAAAACCAATTACATGGTCGGAATGTAAATAAGAGCGTGACAAAGCATTAAAGGTATGTCGTCGGGGAAATGGGTGTATGATATGAGACGGGACTGGACGAAATAATACAAGGAATAATGCAATTTGACAGTCAGACAAAAGAGATGACGAGATGTGAAACAGATTTGCATGTGATTGATTGATTGATTGCCTTGGTGCAGTGCAGTGCATTCGGTAGCATGATGTAGAAAATGTGCCTGCCAAGCAAGGTTTGGCGGAACCGTTTTACAACTGTCAAGCCTCTTGAGCAGCAGGAGCTTTAATTCGTAACTTATCAGTTCGTTTTAGTACCCAGTTCAATTAACTCCAATTAAAACTTCATCACAACGGCATTTCCAAATGGGAAACCTTTGCATCATCCTTACATACCTAGGTACCGTACTTACTAATCTATCGGTTGATCCTACCGGATAGGTATCTTAGCTCCATGAAGCCACCAATCTCGGATGTCAAGAACACTTAACCCTTCATACATACCTTTGAAAACATAACAACATGGGTCAATCTTCCGATTTGATAGCAGGGTAGACGTTTGGTCAACACGCGTTTCAATTCATTGTTTGTTTATGTATCAAATGCCCAAGCATGTGCTTTGCGTCTCTGAAGTGCATGTCGGCACGATCGCCCATGATTTATCGTGTCGGATACCGGGGGCGCAATACATACATGTGATGGACCTTACCTAGGTACTCTGTATTCTGTACCTCGAATCTCAACCATGGTTTCCAACATGATACCTGCACCGCCATCACAAAAGCCACCCCGCGCATCCCACATAATTGTTATTTGCAAGTCGATCAAGTATCAAACGTTCTAACAGCACTGGTACTGTGGTCTAGTTGGTTATAAATCTCCTTTACGAAAAGGTCCCTGATTCACAACAACCAAGCTGAGTATCCTATATCATCTCAATCTGCAACCGCCATTGTATCAAGCGTTCTAACAGCATTGGTACTGTGGTCTAGTTGGTTATGACATCTCGTTAACATCTCGTTAATACCGAGAAGGTCCCCGGTTCGAGCCCGGGCAGAACCTCATTTTTGACCTTCGACCCTTTTGGTGTCGCCATGAGACCATGCCTGTAACGTAGCTGGCTTGCTTATTGACTCTCTCACCGACCCCTGGATGATCCCGATATAGAAGAGAACCCCCCCCAGTGGGGCACTAACAAGGAAGCTCAGCCCGCCCTGGATGCAATACCAGCCTCCAGCCCGGTTAGATCTGACATTGGCAACCATTGATAACTTCTCACATATGCTTTTGTCGCAGAGACCTTTTTTGCTTCATTCCCCTCTATATTTTCCTATATTTTGAGTCATTCCCAACTGTCCTCGCCAAGACAAAGCATCTTGTCTGCTACCTCGCCAGTCTCAACCCCGCCAAAACTCCCATCCCCCACCAAGTTCGACACCGCCATGGCTCAAGAAGGCATCTTCAGCGCAGACCTCCTCTCCTCTGAGGTCAAGGCCGCTCTCCCTGAAGGTTACACTCTGCGCGCCCTGCGCAAGTCTGACTTCAACAGCGGTTTCCTTGACTGTCTGCGCGTCTTGACCACAGTCGGCGATGTCACCGAGGCCGACTTTGCTAAGCAGTACGACGACATGGCCGCTGCTGGCAGCTACTACATCATCATCATTGAGGACACCTCGCGTGGAGAGCGCCCTGTCGTCGGTACTGGTGCTCTGATCACCGAGCGCAAGTTGTAAGTTACTCATGACTCTGACTCTGCCCTCCCACAGGCAGCAATGCTAACCAATCCCTCTACAGCATCCACAGCCTTGGCGCCGTCGGCCACATCGAGGATATCGCTGTCGCAAAGGACCAGCAAGGCAAGAAGCTTGGTCTCCGAATCATCCAAGCGCTCGACCACATCGCCGAGCAGGTCGGCTGCTACAAAAGCATTCTAGACTGCAGCGAGGCCAACGAGGGTTTCTACGTCAAGTGCGGCTTCCGACGAGCTGGTCTCCAGATGGCCCACTACTACGAGGGCGGCAAGGGTAAATCCCAGTGATTTCCTTACTATATACGACATTATCAAGTGTCGATGCACAATTTTCTCTTTATATCGTTATGTTTATCTCAGTGCAATGCACGGAGGCTGATGCGGTTTTCGCATGGCGCAGGTAGTAAAATCTAGAGAGAATCCGACATCCAGGCTTAGAGGGTAGATCTGGTGACGGAAGGATATAGACGAATTGTCTTTGCATATTTGGTCTCTTTTGGATTCGACCAGTGGCTCGTGGATGCTACGGCTTCTCAGAAATGCCTTGTCATGATGTAAGCGGTGGTGTAACTTGAACCATCAGCTGAGTGAGGTTGTTGAGTCGGCTTCCGACGTAAGATGAACGCCACGTATAAGTATGAAGCTTTGTCAAGCTCGAAATCCACATAATTTATCAAGATGAATTTTATTTCCAGTCCTACATGTCATAGCTGCGATCTCCCCAAGAAGTGCCTGCCATCAAGTTTCAACATGTTTGACGAGCTTAACCTTTCATTCATCAAAGTGCGGATCGCTGCATTGCAATTTTTGTAGGTAAGCGTCGCCTGAAGATGAATGAACGTTAATAATATTGGCAGTGTTCGATCAAAGAACCCCTCAGAGTCCCATATCGTCCGTCGTCTTAACAGCAAAGTCACAATATTCACCGACCTTCACGGCATGCCTCGACTGGCCAAGCGAAGGCTCGTTCGTGCACGTCGTTGACCTGATCTTCAAACTTCTGGATTGTGGGTATCCAAAGTTATTAAATTATATTCTCGTACCCAGTCGCTTTTAGTTTAGTCACACAGCTTATCGACCCATCCATCCGCCATCAACAACCAAGACATGGCCGCTCACATATCCACTGGCCTTACTAGCTAGATACACCGAAGTACCCTTGAAATCATCCGGCGAGCCCCAGTTACCGGCGGGAATACGTGAAGTGATACTGGCGAGGCGTTCTGGGTTGTTGAGAATAGCCTCGTTCATGTCAGTCGCGATATATCCGGGAGCAATGGCGTTGACAGTAATGCCCTTGGCTGTCCATTCGTTGGCAAAACTCTTGGTCAATTGACCAACAGCACCCTTGGATGCGGCGTAGGCGGGGACTGTAAAACCGCCCTGGAAAGTGAGAAGAGAAGCGTAGTTGATGATGCTGCCGCGACGGCCTGTGACGGGGGAGGGTTCGAGGTTGAGCATGTGGGCACCGACATCGCGGCAGAGAGTGAAGACGGAGTTGAGGTTAACTTGCATGACCTGGAACGTATCAGCTAGATTATCGAACACAGTTTGGATCCAATGATTTGTACCTCATTGAAGTCACTGTCTGGGAAAACTTCGCAAGGGTGACGTCGCTGGATGCCAGCGCAGTTGACCAAGATGCGAATCTGGTGTCCATCGGCGAGGACCTTTGGCACGAGAGCAGCAACAGATTCTTGTAATGATAGATCCGCAGTGTAGATGAAAGCCTTTCGGCCTAGCTTCTCGATCGACTCCTTTGTTGATTGCGATTTGGTGTCTCGCTGTAGTCGTTGTCAGTCTCGTTACCATTTGGAGCTCATCATGAGACGTTGCGTTTGGGTTTCTACCTGTACTAGAATAATATCGGCGCCAGCTTCGGCCAGGCCAATGGCTACAGCTTGACCTATACCGCGGGTGCCGCCAGTAACTAAAGCCGTTTGGCCCTCAAGAGAGAAGAAGGAAGCAGACATGTTGAGTTCTTGTGATGTGGTGAATGTGAGTTGCTGACGTCGTGATGGAGTTGAGGATGTCTTGATGTTTTGTTTTATTTAAATTCGCTGAGGGGCAGGATCACCGTGGGGTAAACTACCAGGCTACGTACTGTAGGTATACGGTCAAGCTAGGTAGGCGACCCAGTCTAGGCAATTGAACAATTGAATTACAATGCAAGCAGGCATGTAGCTCTGGTTGACAAAGTGTTCGGCGTTTGGTGACGGCTATTGGTGACCGGAGAGAAGGCCGATGCGAATGCCCCCGCGATTGAGTCGTCTCCGCTGATGAGGGGTTGTTGAATCCACCGCCGGTATCATGGATGGGTTGATACCTGTTGTCTGTACCTGATGGTTTTCTCTTCATACGGGTATATCTAGAACAATTACAAAATTATATTGTATAGCCACCAAGACGAAGAAAGGATCATATACGAACTTGCTCGGAAACGATATGACGACTTTTTTCTATCTTCAACAACTTGGTCATGAATCGGCCAATATTTCCTTCCCCGGCTCAGCTTCTCCAACATCCAGCTTTCGTGTCTCCAACGGGGCGGGTCCCCACTGTATGCTAGCACTTCTTCACCCCCGCGGGATAGCATTTATACCTACTGTCCATAGGTACCTCCTCCCGGGCAGGGAAGGTAACGGCTCGAGTGGGGGAGGGGCTTTTCGTTTAGCTGTGGCCAATCAAGACAATTACTTTTGCTTGTACTGTCTTCACTTCCTTTCTTTTTTTCTGCTGCCATGGGGGCTTGGGACGTCATGGGACATCCCGTCGCGGGGCAAGTACAGTACTAATGTAAGTATACCTAGTACCTAACATGCAACTATCGTGGGGCGGCTTTTCCGAAGTCGTCTTCTCGTCTCATCTCGGCCCTCTCTCCGCGACAATATTCTTAGCTTGCTGTACTACTGTAGGTACGTGACAGGTTGACTCTCAACTTGGCCGATATTTCTTTCGACATCGGCCCCATCTTCACGACCCGGTCCCGCCTTTTGCTAACCCACATCTCGCTCTCATCTTTCCTTACCTACCCATGATTCTCCAATAGCTTTCCTCATCTATCGTCTTCTCAAGCCCTTTTTACCCATAATCTAAATTATCAATACGACGAAAAGTTCCAATTGATTAATTCCTGTCCCTCCTATCTCTCACAATTCGTTGCCTCTCATCTCATACCTTCATCATGGCAACTGACCGCGTCAAGGCTTCCGTTCTCCACGGTGAGAAGGATCTCCGCCTGGTAAGTTCCATTTCACAAAGAGGTTCTATAACAGACACTAACCAATCCGCGAAATAGGAAGAGCGCCAGCTTCCCAAACCATCCAGCAACGAAGTCCAGGTTGCCGTTCAATCTACCGGTCTTTGCGGCTCAGATCTTCACTACTATAACCACTTCCGCAACGGAGATATCATCGTGCGCGAACCTCTCACCCTCGGCCACGAGTCTGCAGGCACAGTCGTAGCTGTTGGCTCAGAAGTTACACACCTCAAGCCGGGCGATCATGTTGCCCTCGAGGTTGGTCTTCCTTGTGAGGCCTGCGAGCTCTGTGGTGAGGGCCGCTACAACATCTGCCGAGGCATGAAGTTCCGAAGCTCAGCAAAGGCCAATCCTCATGCCCAAGGAACACTACAGGAGCGAATCAATCACCCGGCCAAGTGGTGCCATAAGTAAGTTCGAGCGCTTTAGACGGTCTGAACGACATGCTGATACAAGCTTAGGATGCCCGAGCATGTCACCCTCGATCTCGGCGCTCTCGTCGAGCCTCTCTCAGTCGCCATGCATGCTCGAGACCGCGCTGCTCTTCCCAAAGGTTCCACCGTCCTTGTCCTCGGAGCTGGAGCCGTTGGGCTTCTCGCAGCTGCTGTCGCCAAGGCCGACCGGGCCAAGACGGTCATCATTGCTGATATCCTCAAGGACCGTCTCGACTTTGCTACAGCCAATGGTTTCGCCGACGCTTCAGTAGTTGTTCCTATGGAGCGCCCGCAAACCATCGAGGACAAGCTCGCTTTTGCCCAAAAGGTTGCTGCCATGGTCAGAGAGACCCAGGTCAGTGGAGAGGCTGTTGGTGAGGTTACAGCTGTTTACGAGTGCACTGGCGTCGAGACCTGCGTGCAAACCGCCATTTACGCTACCAAGCCTGGAGGCAAAGTTATGATCATTGGCATGGGTACTCCTGTTCTTACCATCCCCATGTCAGCCGCTGCCCTTCGCGAAGTAGACATCGTGGGTGTCTTCCGCTATGCAAACACATATAAGGAGATCATCGAGCTTCTCGCCAACCCTCCTGCGAGTATGCCCGATGTTAGCCGTCTAGTTACTCAAAGGTATAACGGTATGGATAAGATTGAGGAAGCTTTCAAGATGGCCAGTAAGGTGAGGGACGAGCAAGGAAATCTCGTCATCAAGGTTGTAGTGGACTTTAACGAAAAATGACTACATGGACGTCTGTAAAATAATATTGGCTGGGCGGTGTTTCACGAATTAGTCCTTTTTGGATAGGTAAAAGGCGAGCGTGCTGAAAGGTGGTGTCTTGGGAACTATAGACATCTTTGGTTTGCAGTAATTGACGATGTAATTGAACTTGATGTTTCGTCGTGACTTCATCGGGCTTCTTTATGCGGGAAAGACCTCCCTGCAGAGTGCTGTCCATGGCTGAGCGCGGCAGGTGTCTTTTTGAGCTTAAGTTTAGGCAATTTTTTTCAAGTGTCAAAAGGCATCTATAGCTTTTCTATAAGCGCAGATCATCAAAAATCAGACGGGTCCCTTGGTGCATTAAGGCCCGGATATACGTGATAGCGACGAGTTTGCGTTTTCAATAGACAGCTGTCATGACAGTCTAGTGTAGGACCCTGGCTGGCATGATGCAACACCATGATCATTTCGTCTCATGAGACAGTCACCAAGACATGAGCTGTTAGAGGCTCGTGAGTTTGATTTATTTATTTATTCGAAGTCACTTGAAGGTTCTAATTATGATGCAATTCTGTTTATGCCGCTTTTATTCTCATGATCTCGTTCCCTCTCTCATCATCATGCGCTCATAGCCGACCTTGTAGTCATGACTTGTCGGGGAAGCCAAAGTCAATACCGAAGGGAGGGTAGACATATCGTTTTACCTGGTTATTCTTTTGCAGCTCAGCAGAGTAGTCGTTGAGAGCCTTCATATCCTCGTCGTCAAGGTCGACGATGGTCTTGTTGGCGGTGATACGCTCGGGTGTAACTGATTTGGCAAGGACGGTGCTACCGCGGGCGACTAAGTTTCAAGTTAGTGATTGAGTAATAGTCCAGAGTACACTATCATGATTTACCGTGGTAGCTGAGGAGAATTGTTGAGGCAGATACACCCTTCTTCTCGGCAATCTTGACTACGGGCTCGGCGCTCATGACGGGACCACCCGTGCTGCCAAGAGGACTGTAGGCCTCAATGTGAATGCCCTTCTCCTTGCAGAAGTCGACAATCTCCTGCTGGGGAAGCTCAGGATGGTTTTCGATCTGGTTAACAGCAGGGATGATGGTCGCATGGGGTAGTAGCTCCTCGAGGTACTTCTTGCTGTACTAGAAGAGTGTTAGCTGGACTTGAATCATAGAACATTGGGTAGGCCTACGTTGCAAACACCGACACCCTTAGTCTTGCCAGTAGCGGGGAGCTTCTCCATAAGCTTCCAACCGTCGACGTGGTTGTAGTCTCGGATAACATCTCGGGAGCCGTCAGGCTTCTTGGGGAACTTGTCGTCGTTACCCTCGGGGTTTAGAAGGAGAGGCCAGTGCTGCAATCAGTTAGCATACGATAGATTGGATGAGTTGGTTCTGAAAAGCCTTACAACCAGGAAAAGGTCGACGTAGTCGAGACCAAGGGCCTTCAAACTCTTGTCGAGGGCCAGCTCGACACGTGTGTTGTAGGTAGCCCAAGCCTTGGTGACAACAAAGATGTCCTCACGCTTGACACCAGCTTCAAAGGCAGCCTTGAGACCAGCACCAACCTCCTCTTCGTTTCCGTAGCAGTAGGCACAGTCGATCAGCTTATAACCGTCCTTGAGAGCGTATGTAACAGCCTTCTCAACCTGGCCGGCAGGGGATTGCCAGGTGCCTAGAGGGATACAGTCAGTCAATGGATCTTGTTAGAAGCAAGAAGATGGGATAATAACGCACCGAGACCAACAGCAGGGATCTCCTGGCCAGTGTTGAGCTTGAAGGTTGAAGGAGCCATTGTGTGAATACTATGAGAGGGCAGAGTCTGTGGTGGATTGAGAGATGGGTATGAGTATAAGAGAGGTCTAGGGCAAAGCACAAGAGGAGAGGAAGCTCGTATGAAAGCGGGAGATCTGCAGGTTATAAACTTCTGCCACATCATGAACATGACCGATTGCCCCTCATACGTAATTGTGTCTCCCGGGCCAAGCTATTCTACTTTTTACATCGTGCAGACTTATCCCGTCCTCGTTTCTCCCCCAAACTTAGCATTACTACGCTCATCTTCGCGGGGTCAAAACCGTATGCCCCGCCAAACAAAGCTGCATCGCCAGGGACATGGCACTTAGTTGCAGGCGATTCTTGCCTCATGGAGTAACAGGCAAGTTTGGGGTGTGACTTACACGGAAAAGAGCAATGGTCGATGGAGATTTCTCGGGGTGGGGTTGGTCCGAGTCGTCCACACAGAGTGGAAGCTAATCTGGAGTGTCTGCTCAATCGGCGAGAACCCCGGTCGACAGAGCACATGGTGCCCCCAAAGGTTAGAAGCCATGCCCGCTTACATCACTTTGTTTTTCCTCAAAGGATGTCTAGAAAGCTTCGTCTGCCGGTGAGTCACTGCAAATGATGAAAGGCATAAGCTCATTGCCAGTAGCTGACTGTGGCCTTTTTATATACCGTGACCCATAGATGCCATCCCACGGTTCATGTGAACCAGCCAACTCCTTTCTATGCAAGTTGTGATACACCTCGTTTACATGAGCGTGGGGGTGTTTTTGTGACATATGCTAGCCAAGAACGACTCAATGTTGGACATAAGTATCCAAATTCTCTGTAACAGATGCAAACAATCCCAGTCACTTGAATTTGGCTTGAGGATCTATTGATTCATTATTAATCCTGAAACCCCTATCATGAGCCTTCAAAAAGTTTGTCTCTCAGACGCCGTCCTCTATGCTATGTCGTTCTCATCCGACTCTAAGAAGAATGACAACATAGTATACACGAATACATACACGTGGAAAAGAAGTGCAACTAAGAAATAATACTCCATTGAGACAAAAACATGTGCCCTGAACTCCCTTCCCCAATCCCTGAGTTTTCTGCGCCACCTCTTGTTCTCATGCCACGCATTGCTTCGTTCGACGGCCAAAACTCTAGCCGGAAACAAGGACCCAAAGCCTGCGAAGAGGTTAGTGACTGGCTGTCCGTAAAATGGGAGTTTGAGCATGATATGAGAACCACAGCCTTCTAGGTATGTCTCGAGATGCTCAATCAGTGAACTCACAAGAAGAATATCATCAATACTCCAAACATCTTCGCAATCAACCACCTGTTGCTCGACACTCGGTTCCAGTACTTGAGAAGTTCTCGCTGCGCCCCTTCAACGTTGTCGACGACATCCTCTGTGTTGGCATCGATGCGCTGAATCATTTCGCTCTGTTCCGAAACCATGGTGGCTAGCTGTCCAAAGATGCTTCCCAACTCGCCAATCGTCTTCTCGATGGCCTCGATTGCTTCACCTCGTTGCTGGATGTATGTGTTGGAAGGCTGTGCCTCCTCCATCATTAGTAGCTGCTGGTCGCCGACAGGATTAAGGGAGAGAGTGTCTTGGCCCGGTGCAGGTGAGTTGCGAGCAGGTGTTCCGTAGAGTGGCGAGGCGGACTGTTGGATAGAAGGTTGGGCATGTTGCGACACCGAAGAGATGAAGTTCTCTGTTCTGGATCGCGATGCTTGGATGTTCTTGGTTCTGGCCTCAAGAACGTCCTTGAAGTTGACAGAGACATCAGTGAGCTTGCCTTGTAACAGGTACACAACGTTCTTGTTGTGCTCGCCCTCTTGATCGGCTTTGGGATGTTGTTGCTTGGTGATGGTTTGTAGCGCTCCAATCTGCTGATTCAGAGATGATAGGTCTTGCTTGATGACGAAGGTAAGCTCGTTGATCTCGACGGGACGGTCGTCAAAAAGGGTTCGTCGTTTCGCCACTATGGTCGATGTCAGGACTCTGCATAGCGCTGGGCACCTGCGCCATAAAAAACCACAAAGTTGGACTTACGTTGTGCGAGCTTCTCCAACTTGCCCATAGTCGCCGAGATGCCACGCCCGATTTCAGCAGCCTTGCGGGCAAAGTCGGATCGTCTTGGAGGACCAGTTGGGTGACCATTGGCAGCATCTTTTTGCGCATCAGTCAAAAGCGACCGACGCTGAGAGCTAACTTTGGACGAGGATTGTTTTCGCTGTGCCTGTGCGAGGACTGATTTGAACTCGGAGGTTCGGTCTTGAATAGATGCGACAGCCATCGTGGCTAAATTAAGAGGGGTTAAGGATAACACCGAGATGTCAGACTGCGGCCAGCGCGGCTTCGTATCTCGAAAAGGGTCGCGTTGATGGTTTTGTGGTAGCGATGAAAATGCCACCTATGCGACTTTTGTTTCGCTGCGAATGGATCGAATCGCTGTGCTGAACGTCGACGTTGAAAGGGTCCAAATCAGGTCTCGGTTGGCAGCGCAGGCGAAACAAAACGTTGAGAGTTACGCAGACACGGAAGCGAACTGCAGTGTATTAAAGGAGTAATTTAGCGATGTGAATCGAAAGGGGCCACCTCGTATGGTGCGTAAGAAAAAAGTTGAGTGTCGGGAAGAATTCGCAAGTTTCTAAGTGATTAAATTTGGGGGAAACGTTATGTTAGATGCGCAACAAAGAATGCCAGAGACAAATGAGGGTTTGATTTGAATTGGCGTCTCTGCGTCTGAAAGGAGATTGGATTGATAGCTTGATTGGGGGGAACGTGTCGTTGGCCTGTTCCAGACTGGTCGACGGAAGGTACCTAGTGGTACAGTACAGTACAGTACTGTACTGGGGCACAGACGCTATCCGCCACGCTGGCTCTCGTTATGAAATGCTGGCCTCATGGATGCTTACACTGTGGCAGTGGCTGTGCATGTGGCTGCGACTGGTGGATTCAAACTGAAGTTATCACGAAAATCAAAGTCGACGAGGAAAGAATGGCCATCGATTAGTAAATACAAATAGACGCAAGTAAAGACAACACGGCTATATAAGTAGAGATGATTAATTCATAACTAGAACACTAGATATTCGACAATGAGTAAGCCTAGCATGGTTTGCAATATAGCACCACTTGTATGTAAATATTGTCGTTCCTTGCGTGGCCACGTACTCTATTGTTGTTGAAACTTTCAGATCTAAGCAAATGTCTCTGAGTCATGTGATTAGCCTATTACAGCATACCTAGGTACCTAGCCAGCACCACTGTGACAAATACCTTTGCAAACAATTGCACTTGCTGTTGTGCAACTGCTGCTAGACTCTAGGTACCTGTGATCGTAAATGCCGGTTCCTCCACAGTTACCTACCTCTGCTCTGCATAGGTCTAGTTTGAAGTCTGAATGCTCGTATCATGGCGAGCTCTTTATTTACGTAGTTCTGCAACCGAGTGGAGTCTAGCTCCAGCGGGACGGGAATGACGGCATCCTTTATAGCCTTCGCCGCCCCTTGCAATACACAACCTTTACGAGACGCGCAACAGCTGACTGACAACTCGATGTGAGTTGCTGATATTAATTGAAAGAAGATAACTATTTGTGTCAACAATCAAATCTCCATCTCATCAACTGCTGGCGAGCCGATACTGAAACCCCTGACCCCTCACAACGTGTCATTGTCGACGTTACTTGTCCTATTGAAATACACATACGAGCTTTTTTCATCGTTGCAGCAATGGTGGTACGTGCTAGCGTACGACCTCAGCTGTGCTTCAAGCTTTCGGAATAGAGTACCTGGGTGGATACTTGGTACCCATGTACAGCATTCGTGATGATAGTCGTATAAAACATTCGTATCCGCGAGTGAATAGAATGAGGTCAGTGTCTGAGGCAATGAACATCATATTGATGAAGGTGTTGCGATGTTCGTTATATTAGTTGATTATTGAGATCTTTCATTGATTGGGGCTATAATAAAATCGAACATTTCGGTCCTCCAATGGTTAATCAGATAATTCTCGTCCAGTTTCGCAAGCAAGACTCGACGAAAGAATTCTGTGCCACGTCCAGAGGAAAAATGAGATAAACACAAGAGCTGACGGTGCCCTGGCCAAAGCTACCTGTGTTGATTGGAGTTCGTTCAGAGGATTCGTAGGCTTTTTGCTCTTTTGTTCGAACCTCGAATCCTTACTTAATACCTATAGTTAGTAACTTCCATATTTCGAGGTCTAGACATATGACAGCTTCTAGGTTCCTGATGGGACGCCTCTACAGATGTCAAAAAATAGCAATGGCCGGTCCTTGACCCATGTCGCTTTGATTTTTCAATGTGCACGGTACGGATATTTAATTACTGGTACGAATGAGACCCTTGGCACTACTAGGTAAGGTAAACAAGAGCGTCGATGGAGGATTGGAAGTCCAGTAACTCAAACTGATCTCGTAACTTGGTGCCACAATGGAGACGATCTGACGGTGGTCAACTCCGCTAATAATTTTATTCCTTTACTCTTCAACCAACCCGCCCGGCACTGCACATTAGCCAGTACGCGCTTGCTTGCATTATTTTTTGTTCCTACAGTTATCTTTCTGCCGTCGTGATAAAGTAACGACATTGGCGCCGCATAAGAATAAACCATATCATTGTATCCGTAAATACCAAGGATTAGTTAGTTCATTTCGTCTTGGGCTTCAATGAGGCTGGGCATACTGGGGTGTCTGGATGCTCCTTGGTTCATGTGGTCTTCCTTGTCTGTTTTTTTATTAGCGACTGTAGCCCCCCCAGTGTATACCGAGGTGCCCCATCCACCTCCGTCATCCAATCTCCAACAGGCGACCGCAGCACTAGTACGCTAACACTAGCACCTAATGGAAAGTCCCTGACCGCACCATTTGTTCCCACTCGCTGCCGACGAGACCACCACCACCACCTCCTTGCTCTATCACCATTCCGTCCGTTGGCATCCTTCACCTGTTGCCGCTGGCTTCTATTGTGCTGCCTTTCTTCTCATTGTATCTTTCCTTGTTTCTTTCCATCGTATACCTCTTATTAGTCCATCGCTGTGTTCGTTCGTCTTGGGTTTCCGATCTTGTATTCCGTTCGAAACTTCGTGCCTCTCCCGATCCAACAGTCACCCATCTTCGTCAACCCCGATAACGAGGCCTGCACAGCACACCTAATTAGTTTGCCACGCCCATTCAGTTCAGCTGCCTCGACGTCGCCTTGGACATCCGCTTCTCGTCAGCTATCGAAAACCAGCCAAGAATGCACCGCTAGTCGAATACTGACGACGTAAACACGACATGGATGGGACATACAATAACCCTTATGCGCAAGGACAGTCGCAATCTCCACTGTAAATACCCTTTGGCATCTCTGAGGCTTCTTCCTTGTTAATTCCGAATCGCTTTCTAGATCCCCTCAAACACCTGGTGGATACCAGGTGAACGTTAACCGTCAAAAGACAAGGAAATGGGTTCAAGCACCCGTTCAGAATTACGATGGTGATGACTGGGGTGCCGACGAGTTCGATGACGATGAGCCACCACCTCCTCCTGTCCCTCGAGTCACAACAGGCCTCCGATCTATTGGTCAACGTCCGGCGGAATCGTATGGACCTTCGCCCAGGTTAGCTGCTGCTGTGGCTTCCAGCTCTCGAGGCTCGAGTGGTCCGCCGTCACTCCAGCTCCAAACCCAACACTCAGCTGCATCATCCAACGTGGCTCCTCCAGAACAAATTCATAATATTTCGTCGCCTGTTGCAGGACGGAACGGATCTCCTGCGCCAGTTTCTTCGGGCGCCGACTCTTCGAAACCGCCTAGTCTCCAGCAACAGCCTGATTTTCGTTCTTCTACCCCGCAAAGCGCCAGTAGTTCCGCTCGAGCTTCTCCTTCTATTCGACCCGACCTGTACCGCCATTTAGATGATGAGCGTAAACTAGGCGGCTCGCCATTGTCTATTGCGGAAAACGTTGCGCCTAAGCCGAATGACCGTTCTACACCACCCGTCCACGAATGGAATCAACAGGGGCACGGCCAAGGAGTCGGCCCTGCGGTCGACAGAGTTCAGAAACAGCCGACTTTTGACAGTATTCTTGCAAAGCGCGACGAGCTTCATGTAGGACAAAATTTGAACGATGTACCCGCTTCCGATAATTCCAATGCTCCGCATCAGTCCAATGATGCCAAGGAAAGGCCTCCATTGCATTCACCCATGGATATCGACCGGAAGCGAATGTCTGTTAGCCCTCAGCTTCCTGATGTGGCACGTATGTCCGTTTTTGGTGCCGACTTCTTCTCTTCTGGCGATGGCAATCCAAACGCTCCTTCATCTGCTGAGGACCCAGTCAAACAAGAACAGCCTCTAGCAACTAGACAGTCAACTAGTAGTCCCGGAAACCTCTCTACACTCGACGAAAAGCCCCGAGAGATTGAAGACAATGGTAGTAGCTCCAGACTTGATATTGAGCCACCTCACAATTCGTCCCTTTTACCTGCGAACGATCCACGATCTGTCCCGCCTCTGCGTACTCCTAGCCCAAACACAAAGGGTCTCTACTCATCGCCCGGGGATCCTGCAAGTACCTCATCTGCAATAGACTCCAACATCGCACCGACAGAACCGCTGCATCCTCGTCAGCAGGACTATTCCCCCTCGAACTACGAGCCAAACTCTGCTCTTACGCAAGGCACAATGAACACCTTCAATTCATCACCTATAAAGGAGAGTGATGTCTTGAGTGAAGAAATCATGAGGTCCCTGAGTCCTATTGCTCCAACCTCAAAATCTGCTCTATCCCGACCTGCAACAGAGAACACTCAGTCATTGTCACCAGGCGGTGATAACGAAATACGCAATAGCAGTTATACCCTCAGCGACTATGACAGCTACTGGGCTGACTCCAACGACAAACCCGACCGAGATCAGCATAATCAGGTTCAGACACAGGAAAAGCTGCAAGCTGAGCATGTCCCTATGCATGAGCAGCAGCAACAAAAGCAGGAGCAGCAGCTAGCTGAACAATCGGGACTTGAAGTCTTGGCTTCCAACGGACCTAAACCTGCTTCGCCGCCAGAATCTCCGAACACCGAATCGCGACGTCGGTTCTCCTGGGAAGCTGGTTTTGACTCGCCCCCGAAAGTCCTCCCTGTTGAGGCTCCTGCGGGAATGTTCGATAAGGAAGCTTCTGCTCCAACTTCCTCTTCACCGGTAGCATCGCCCGATATACAATCTTCGCAGAACCTGGTTTCAGATGATGCCAGCCAGCCCAAGGAGTCGCCACGCAATATTGAGCCTCCGAAAATTGTCATCCCACCTTCTGGCGGAATCTCTCATCAGGTCTCAAAGGCCAGCACCCTTCCCCCAAGCCAGCAGCCAACAACTCTGGAGCCTCCTTCACCAGTTTCCGTGAATACGGACGATGCTGCACCTCAAACCGCAACAGATCGTCGTCCATCGGTCGTGGAAGATAAGTCATTGGCTAAAACAGCTTCTAATCTCACATCAGCAACGCCGCCTCCAGAAAGGTCGAGCAAATCAGTTCCTCCCAGCAGTGGGTTTCCTGCGACTACTCCGTGGCGCGACATTATGAGTTTGGCAACACCTGTTCAAAGGACCCTTAAATTCGAAGCTGGTCGAGACACACATCAGGCTTGGGAGTCGGGCTTGGATAACTGGCTCTCTAGCCTTATGACTGAGCATCCCGAGTACGCAAACAGCACTGCTTCCTTTTCTGGAGCCGGTGGTGTACCCGCGAGTCAGAAAGGACACGCATCAGGCCCCAGTGTATCCCACACTCAACAGCCATACTACCAGCAGTATCTCAACGCGAGCTCACCTACAACAGGACAGCCGGCAACTGGTAGATCTCGACTCGGCAGCTCGGTGCCATCCGGCTCCAGCGGCTTCGGTAACTCGAGCAATCAGATTGGTACCAAGAGTAAGGAACTCATGCAGTCTGCTGGAAAGATGGGCAAAGGATTGTTTAGCAAGGGAAAGAGCAAACTGCGCGGAACTGGGGACAAGGTATTTCACTGACGCTTCTCTTTTTAGAACCTGTTGTGATGGGCTTCTTCCTTTTTTTTCTCCCTTTGAGTGGGGTATTTGTTGGATTAAATCTCTTTTCATCATGCACTTCAGGGCTGGTGTTTCACTCTTGGCCTTATGATGAGACGAGTGTATGAGATAGGAATTCTACGACGCTTGTTCCCTTTTCTCCTCCCGCATGTCACCATAATGTTGCCCATCCATCAGGCTATATGTGACAAGAATGTTTATTAATGTTTCTTTGAATGACAGGGCGAACCAACATCTCCGGTGCAAACAAAGCTCAAGACTGAAAGACGCGCATCCTGGGGTTTAGAGCGTCTCACGAGATCTCGTGCTGATGAATCTTCCGAAAAAGACGTCGTGAACTCGAGGCCTTCGACCCAATCGTATCATGCTCCACAGTCCTCCCAATCATCCAGTATCACTCCCTTTGAACCTTTACCCTCGACAAACGAATCAGGTAAGCAAGTTGCTTCACGCGAGGGTGACAGGCCTCGGCTTTCGCAAGATGCGTCTGCCGTTTCCAGTAGAGAGCATGATGGTAGATCACAATGGTACATTCCAACACCTATCGATGAGTCTACTTGGGATCCCTTCCGGGAGACAAACGTTGCCAATGTCGGGAGCTCCACGGAACCTAGCGTTTTGACTACAAACAATATACAACCTCAACAGAACTCCAACGCCACGGTGCCTTCCAGCAAGCCTTTGTCTGGCGACACAACTCCTGTACCTACCAGTGGTATTCGTATGGTACCTTCCGAAGAACTGGCAGGGCCGTCACACCAGCTGACATCTGCCTATGACGTTGCTGCCTCTCAAGCGACATCTGGAGGCGTTCAGGATGTGCCTCAATCCCGATCTCCCACTCAGCTAAATGATTCATCGACTGCTCCGCAACGACATTCATCCTTTGTTGGTTTGCCGCCCATCAGAAGGGGCTCGACTTTCGATGTAAATTCAAGGTCAAATACAATTGAGCGAAGAACAACTGAGCCTATAGACGAGCGCGCCCCTGTCGACGATGAGGATTATGACGAGATCGTTCGCCAGCAAGGGACTTTTACGTCAGAGGTCACTGTCGGGTCTACTCTGGTGGGAACGGATTCAATTGCGCCTGATAAAGAATGGAAGAAGGATATTGAGGATCCGGAAACGCCTGCTATGACTCCAGAGCGGCAACGTCGCGCTTCACAGCAAAGATCACCTCAGGAAATACCACGTCATTCGCTTCAGATGCACCCAGCCAACCAAGGACCTATGCCACCACAGAACCCAGAATACCAACCCCCTTCGCTACCGTTATTACCACCCCATCTGCTGGGTGGCGGTGGTAACCCAGTCCAGAGGCTACCTCCCTCTGGACCTTGGAAACTAGAAGAAAGTCATTTGTCGGAGCCTTTGCACCGTGTTACTCCTAAAGCTTCACCACTTCTTCCCTCGGGGCAATGGAAGCTGGAAGAAAGTCACTTGGCCGAACCTCTTCATGTGGTCAATAGGAACCGAGCTGGCACAAACACCTCACAAATCTCACAGCGTTCGCAACGTTCACAGCATGATCCGTTCTTTGGTTATAATAAAGAGACAGGTGATGTGCCCACTTCGCCGTCTTCGAGCTCCACAACTCAGCATCATCAACCCCAACGGCAGAAGCCTTCCGAGGTGCCCCCTTCAACAACTAACCGGTATCCCGGCCTTTTCCCTGGTCAGCAGCAACCACAAAGTAACTCCCAAGAAAACCACTCCATTCAAGGATCTCAATTCATCAGGCGCCTGTCTCAGGACGCAGCTATCTCAAGAGCGGGAACAGGTGGCAACGAAGCTACTGGCGATGATCGCGGCCGTTCCAGAGCGTCGGCATTGTTCAAGGATATCGGCCATCGTTTCAGGAAATCTTCAACCGAACGGCGCAGCACACCTGCCGAAAGTCACAATCCATATCAGCCTCCGCAGCTTCCTGATCCTCACAACGATGCTGCTTCTATGTCTAGTATGGCGACAGATGGAACCAACGATCGGAAGCAGTCCAGGACTAGTTTCATGTTGGGTCTTAGAAGTAAGCAAAGCCGAGAAAGGCTCTCTATGCCCCCTCCTCCACGCCCAGACAATTCAAGGCCCAACTCGGCAATGGCAGATAAGAGGGCATCTCGACTCAATCCTGATTTAGGGCTTAATTTTGCCCAGCAAAGACCGGCTGGTGTACCACGCGCGGCGACCTCAAATCTGGCCAATGAGCTCAGCCAATCTGAAAGTGCTACTCCCACCAAGAAGCGGTTCTCGGCTTTCAATGCTAAGGCTGCTATGTCAAATGTATTCAATCGGCCAAGCAGCGGTACATACTCCAAGCCAAGCACCCCCACTTCCTCCAGACCGATCTCGAGCCATCTTGGTGCACAACAACCAATATCTCTGGAGCGACCCCATCCGGGTTTTGAGCGAAGCAACACTGCTGGTCCGACCTTCAATGAGATGCTTCCAAATCCGCCAGATGTGCCCCCTGCGGATGCTTTAGATCGCCGCAGGAGACGTGGCTCAGCAGCTGGATTGATTTCGGGTCTCTTAGGACATGGGCATAAGAACAAAGAGCCACAACAGAGTGCACCATCTCAAATGCAAGATCGTCCCGCCCAACAGACGCATGATCGCCGTCCTTCTAAGCCACAACTCAGTTCACCCCAACCCCAAATTCTGCAAGCGCAGGAGCGAAGGCCCTCTGGCTCACAACCGCCTACTCCTGCTCTTCAGATGCCTGGCGCTTTCCCCGAGACTCCTGGAATTCCAACACCTCAGAGCGATGCTCCACCTCTTGCCAGCCCTCAACCCCAAAGACCTCAGCCATTTGTGAACCAGCAACCGCAAATGATCCGTCAGATGCCCGGCGGTGCTATGCCTCGAGGGCAGTCTCCAATGCTGACCTCCAAGGCTTCATCGGGTGCAATCAGAGAAAACCAGCATGCTCAAGCAGCATACCGAAATTCGCGACCATCGCCATTGGGCTTTGGCTCTACAACTCCAGCTGGAACTCCTCCAGTTGGGGCTATGATGGATTCTAGTCGACGTGGCACACCTCAGACTCCTTTCAGCGTCGGCCAAGGTTTCTCTGATACTCGAACCGAACGAATGAGATCAATCTCTCCAGCTGTGTCGGGTGTACGTTCTGCTCCAACAACGCAGACATCTTTCAATGTCCCGAGCACTGCTCCAACAACGCAGACGTCATTCCACCACCACTCTTCACAATCATTCGAAAAGCTTTCACAGCACACCCACGAGGTACCTCCTATCCAGCGACCAGTCACTGACTCGCCGAACATGTTTTTCCGGCAAAATGCTAGACCCGGACAAGTTGCATCAGATGATAGTATGCCTCTGTCTCCTGTATCGCAAATGTCGAAGACGGGGCCACCATCTGTTTCTTCAATGGCTACCCAAAGTCCTCGGTTGAACACGGCTTTTCCTACTAGTGGAAGGCGGCAATCGTCACAGCTCTCACAGCCAGACACTCCAGCCATTTCGGTAGCGTCTACAAGTTCACCGGTACAAGCTCTTAACAGCAAGATGGGAATGCCTCTACAACAACAGTTTGCGAACGTGCAGCCACAGGCCGGTCCTCGCCAAGACGGTTATCAAATCACTCCAGGTCAGCAGTATCAGCCCAATCTTCATGGGCCGCAAGGTAATCAATACGATCAAATACCACGCCCACCACCCATGAC
The DNA here is from genome assembly GCA_011034095.1 of Fusarium cf. aywerte. Classification (NCBI taxonomy): domain Eukaryota; kingdom Fungi; phylum Ascomycota; class Sordariomycetes; order Hypocreales; family Nectriaceae; genus Fusarium; species Fusarium cf. aywerte. The sequence goes on from WETZ01000052.1 coordinate 61,417, forward strand.
TCCAGGCCGCTCGTCAATGCAGATGCAGCAGTCTAACACGGGCCCCCCAGTCCCTCCAAAAGACGGAATGGGCTCTCTGCAGCAACCTCAGGCTGTTGACCAACCACCTCGACAAGGTAGCCCTGGAGTGTCGAAGTGGAAGGGTCTCAAGAACCGCATGTCTGCACAGGTTGCACATAAGTCACAGCTGAGCCAAGGAAAGAACGAAGCCGAGAAGGACAAGTTGACTGCAAGCAAAATTCTTGGGGCGTTCAAACGAAATTCCAAGGAGAACCGGCAATCCATGGTTATTCCGGATTTCGAGGCTTACCAACAGCATCAAATGGAAGCTCCTCAGCAACGGCAGCATTCCCGGCAGCATTCTGCCGGTCAGATTCCATCCGGGCAAACACAGTCTCGGCCATCTTCGAATGTTGGCGGCCAGCCCTTCGGTCAGGTCTCAACTTCACGACCGATATCTCATCTCAGCAACCAGTCCGCAGCGCAGTTACAGTCAAAGAGACAATCATCAATGTTCGTCAGTCCGCCTCTGCCTCAGCAGCATTTCCGTAGTTCTTCGGGGTCTATTCCTCAAGGACAGCCGGGCATGGATTCGCCACAGCAAGGTCCTGCGTATCAATCTCCAACTCAAGGCCAGTTCCTTCCTCAAAGCTTGCCGCACGCTCCAATCCATTCCTCGCCGCAGTCGCAGGGACACTTTCAATCTCCTGCTCAACACCAAGGGCAGTTTCAGTCCCCTCTTCAGCAGCAGGGCCAATTCCAATCTTCTCCACGACAGGGGCAATTCCAGTCTCCATCACACCAGCAAAGGCAATTCCCAGCACCATCATCGCAACAAGGACAGTTTGGATCCCCCGTCCAGCATCAAGGTCAATTCCAATCTCCTCCACAGCCTCAGGGTCAGTGGCAGCCTCAGATGCATTCACCTGGTAGTCAGTCTTCGCTTACTCAGTCCCGCCAAGCGTCTTATCCTGGCCAATGGCAAGGAAGTGTTGGCCAGAGCCCAAATTCACCAGCACATCAAAGTCCTCGACATTCTCACTTCTCTCAGCAGCCTTATAGCCCACAGCATAGGCATTCTGGCCATCAAATGGTTTATGAGGAAGAGTCACATCCAGTTCATGTCTCGACTCCCGACACTGTTCACGCGCCCACGCCGGTACACGCACCGTCACCACGCCCTTCACTTCTGAACCTTCTCGTGACTGGCAATGTTGACAATGAAGGAGCTGAGCAAGCTGAGCGCGATCATACACGAGCCGCTCCTCGGAACAATCACAAGACTGCAATTCCTCCGGGAAACCCTAACTCACAAAGATTTGCTGGTAGTGACAGTCCCTATAGCAGTGGATCACGAAGCAGTCCCAGAGTCAGCACCAATCCCTCGCCCGCCCAGCACGTTTCCCCAGAAATAGCCATAGAACACAAGGGAAGCACAAAGAGCCAGGCTCCCACCCTTCTTATGCCTAGTTTCACTTCTGACTCAGCCGAGGGAGGTTTCATGGCAGCTGCAGAAGACACCAACAGAGGCTTTTTCCCCAAGGCTGACGAGTCTCACAGCGTGCCGCTCAATCCACCAACTGCAATGACAAACAATGTCAGTACTGGGCCAACTGGGCAATCTCCTTCAGGTGTGAGCGACATGGGGGCTCGATCCCAACCCAAGGTCGGCGGAGGCCCTTCGTTCCACGCCGAACTTGAGGATACAGAGGATGCTCGTAAGCGCACGCTACGAATCAATTCACAGGAAGAAAAGATCCACTATGATCCCAATGCCGATTCAGACGGGGAAGTGCCTGTTCAAATGAGTGCGACTAGCTACCCTGGGCAAGAGTGGAATCCATACGGCATGCCTGAAATGGGCGATTGGAATGAAGCCTCCTACCGCTGAAGTTTGTCTTCACAACACGCCAATCAATCTCTCATGGCACACAAGCAGCACATCTTGGCCTCCCAACACTCGAGTTTATTTTGCTTAAATATGTACTAACCATTACGGTTGATAACGATCGCCTTTCTTTATTTTTTGGACATTTAATGACTGCCATCAGCCGATTTTGGAAACATCATACGTCGAACATAATGTTATTTCAGTCCCATCATAGCGTGGCGCCATGGCTGTATATGTGTAATTTGCCTCTGCATGTGTCGATATATCAAAGAGATGGGTTAAATGGTAATAACAGAATGATTGCAGAGAAGATGGGAGAAAGGAAGGGAAAAGCATACGCATCATAACCTACATAATTTTTGAATGATTCATATAATAATATACAAACAAATACATATACATTCGCATTTCTCCTCCACGAGCGTACACGTGGCCTTATCTGCCGAGACTGTGTTCAAAAGTCCAAAGATGCATTTCTGAATGGAATAAGAGCCAAAATGACTGCCTGTGTGTAATACGTTGCTCGGTCGTCAACACCACCAGTCAGAAGCCCAACTGAACCTTGTTTGTTCTTTGAATCCGTCTGGCCAAATACCATATCATCCGCATGGCCGAGCTCAACACCCTCTTTGAGCAGCTTGCACGTCTTTTCAGGTAGAAAGTATGCCGACGTACGAGCCTTTCCAACTCTTCCACCCTTACCAATGATGACGATCCAAGCAAAAGAGCAGATAGAGCCGTTGTGGGTTTCGACGCCTCCTTCGATGCCAACCCAATAGTCTGCTTCCGGCTTTGCTATTTGAGCATTTTGAGCCCTGTTTGTCGCTCCGCGTAGTGTTTCTTCGTCGGAAAAGGGCTGGTCTGAGACGTTGGAGTTTACACTAAGACCTTGGAAATCGTAGGAGCCTGGTAGTATCTGCTTAAATCCTTCGCTTGTTGCCTTGATCTTTGGGATGTTGGTCGACGCAACAACGACGGTTTCTTCGGGAGTATTCATCGTAAATACTTGTCAGGGCAGCCGATAAACGTCATGAGGGTTGCAGAATGGTCTGGTGCGGGTCATGATCAGCTTGAGACTGAAACCATACACCAGAAGTCGGTTACCTGAAATTATGGATGGTTACTTACACTCGTCCTTAGATTGTTGTCGAAGAATAAAGTATGAGAGGGGTTTGAAAATGATCGAATCTTCGTCTCCACCAGACTTTAGACTAATGCAAGATAAAGTTCACTTGAGTGGTCAAGATCGATTCTGCATAACATCAACTCCAGCAATAATCACCGGTGCAACGATGCAAAGGGGCCAAATATTCACGACTCCAGCTCCAAACTGTAGGTCCCCTCCTCAACAGATTCATACAAATAGAAAAGAATTCAAATTCATGACGGGAGAATATTTTACCCGGTTGATAAGTAAGATTCAATGGCAAATATCAAAACACTCTTTAAGCCTGTCACAATATTGTGTGACACTTCAGGACACTACAATGTTTTTTTCGATCCCCTTCACTGATCCAAGCTTCTATAATATGAAGGCCAGGAGGTAGGCATAGCAAGATACATATTGTATCGATGTTTCCTTCTGGTTAGCGGAGACATCAAGAGGAGAGCTTGTAGGACAAGGATAGATATATACGAAGTCATCGCCACTGAACACCAACCTCGTCAGCATAGGCAAAGCCTTCACTAAGTTTGTGTCTCAACCTGAGCTTGCGGTTGCAGCTGAATTTTCTGGGTATAAAAAGCGGCAATGCCGTCTCAGGTCCTGTCACTTTGCCGTACATGTTCGCAGATTCTCGGAGCGTCAGCCAAGCTCGGTCTCCAGCGCTCTTGTTTGAGCTTCTCCAGATTAAGGCCTGTCTGTACGAAGAGTTAAAAGACTTGATTGCGTGCTATATACGGTAGTTTGTGTCGATATCCAGGTTATTTACAAAATTTATATGGCAGTTGTCTCTTTACACCAGAATCTTAGATCCTTGCGTCAAGTTGCGTCTTCGATGCCATTAATCAAGGCTCGCAGTACGACACTTTGGCTCTTGTGATTATTTTGACTATATCTAAAAGATTAGAGGATCTCCTACCAAGAAGGTTATCAAACAACACAAGTATTTATATATATTGTCATGAAAGTCATGTATATCGGTAGGTTTGCCCGCCATTCAACGGTCTGATGTGGGTCTTTGAGCTCTGACTTGGGTTTAGTTATCTTACGTTACTGGGTCCGAGATCGGTGGATCAACCATCTTCTTTGAGGCACGCCTGGCCGCCAGAATTCTTCTTATAAACAAACATTTTTTAATCTATGTAATTCGCCCTCGAGTGAGTGCATCGTTGTATTGAAGCTGTACTTGTATCAGTCGAGGTCGTCTCACTTACAGCGGGCATTGTAACATCAGCCATCACCAATGCCTTCGAACGAACGTCGGCGCGGCGAGAGCCAGCAAGAGCAAGACTATCAGTACAATGGCGTGTTACACGATGAGACATCGCCATTGCTTCCCCGGATATCAGAGGTCAGCGAGGCTGAGACATCAAAGTCCTTTACCGATGTTCACAGCCTTTTGGCCGAGGCAAAGCTGCTGTGTCAATACTCACTTCCTCTCATTGCGACTTATCTCTTACAATATTCCTTCACCGTAATCACCACCATCGTCGCTGGCCGGCTGGGCGCCGAAGAGCTCGCGGCGTCCAGTTTGGCGCTGACGACAATGAACATCATCGGCTTCACCATCTTTGAGGGCATGGCCACGGCACTCGATACCTTGTGTGCTCAGGCCTACGGTTCTGGTCGCTATACTGGCGTGGGCATGCATATCCAGCGCATGATGGTCTTGATGGCTATCGTCATGGTTCCTGTTGGTGCCATCTGGCTCTGCTCTCACTGGATTCTACCATTTCTCGTCCCCCAGCGAAGTCTCGCTCTTAAGGCGGCATCGTTTTTGCGCGTCAGCCTCGTCGGGCTACCCGGTTACGCATTTTTCGAGGCGGGCAAGAGATTCCTGCAGGCGCAGGGTGAGTTCGGCCCGGGTATGGTCGTCCTCATCATCTGCGCTCCCATCAATGCCTTTCTGAGCTGGTACTTTGCAGTCAAACTCAACATGGGTCTTGATGGTGCTGCGTTCGGTCAAGCGCTCGCCAACAACCTACGCCCTGCGCTTCTGCTACTCTATGTCATGCTAATTGGCAAGAAGTCTCACCAATGCTGGGGTGGCTGGGAGGCTCGCGCTGCTTTTGCGGTACGTGAATGGGGCCCTATGGTCCGTCTATCTGTTGCAAGCACCGCCGTCAACGCTGCGGAATGGCTTGCTTTCGAGATACTCATGATCAGTACTTCATACATCGGTACCCGTCACCTCGCCGCGCAAACTGTCCTTAACACTCTGAGTATTGTGGCTTGGCACGTGCCCTTCTCTATCAGCGTCGCTGTCACCACTCGCTTCGGTCATCTCGTAGGAGCTGGAGCCCTCAGAGAAGCGCGTCGGGCCGCAATTCTGTATTCTGTTGTCTTCGTCGTTGTCGGCATCGTGGATGGTGCATTTTTGTACCTTTTGCGGAATCCACTTGCAGACTTGTTCTTGGATGATTCTACAGTTAAGGATCTTGCTGTAAGATCTATGGTTACTGTTGCCTGCTTCCAGATCATTGACTCCATCATTTGCGGCACCAACGGCGTGTTGAGAGGTTTGGCAAAGCAGTCTGTTGCTGCTTGGGTTGTTCTGGCTGTCAACTACCTGGCCGCTGTGCCCTTCGCCATATGGCTCGAACTGGGTAGTCCCAACTTGAAGCTCGATGGCCTCTGGATCGGTCTCGGGGGTGGTATGGTCATTATTGCGGTAGTGGAGTGTGCATATATGAAGTGGATTAGCTGGCAGGACTGTGTAGACGATGTGAAGGAAAGAGAAGACGACGGGTCATAGGGTTTTCTATGTCTCTTGTTCGACTAGCAGATCTGCTTTAGTCCTTGGTCCTTGGTCCTTGGCTCTCACTGGCCAACTGTGTTTTACAGAAAAGTTTGGATATATATTGAACTGTAATTTAAGCGGTAGACTTTTTAGCAAACATCAAACGATAGTGCATATACATGTACATAGCATTATCTCCACATGATTCATGCCAACATGGCTTCAATAACGCTTTCAGCCCCTGTTGCTAACCCTCCGTAATCTTGAGTCCTGCATCCCCGAGAAGGCCATGCCACTGGGTCTCTGTTCACTCACATTTGACCAGCATAGCCATCATTGTCCGGTCAAGACTCGTCAACAGGACACTCCAACGTCCCGCAAGACAGCTTCGAGCACAGAATAGCAGGATAACTCTTTGTATTTCTTCAGCCATATTACCCAATCGGAGTTTGTGGAGTTGACGCTGATGATTCTTTGAAACTATTTGCAGGATTCGTACAGGTTGAATAGAATTCAACTGTTTGCTGAGTGGACTTGTCTGGTGACGTCCCTCATCCTTTTGAAAGACTACAACCCGTACTTGGGATAGAATACCTCGGTGTCCTACTCATGATCCTATAATGGAAGTCTGTAGCATTTGACATTATTTCTGTGAAGTCGATAGTTGAGAGTGCCATTATAGTGCTATGAAGACATGGTGCCAGGCTGGAGTGACAGTTTCTCGATTTGGCCAGTTTAGAGTGTCGTGTCGACCGATCTACTGACTAGACAAAGCCAGGAGCTACCGCTCGAAAACGAACTTGAAGACGGGTATTTTGCGGTATAGGAATGTCTCCTACCAGGCATCAGTATTTGACGCGATTATTGTTGAAGTTTGTTTTCCATATTAATTCATTTCAAGTGGTGCTGTTAGGCCCCTGACGACTATAGGGTGGCTGGCCAGGGACCCACAGACTCGTAGTTTGCTATGTCATTTTGAAGATCGAACAAAAAAAAAAGAATAAAAGCCAAGTTGTAACAACTCTTAAGCAAGGGCAAGTGCTGGAATGCCGCTCAGGAGAGCTAATTTAATTTAACCTCCTATACGTTGATTCAAGTCTCCAATTGAATTTGGGATCCATACCTAAGGTAACTGATTGCCTGTATCTGTACCTACCTACCTAGCGACGAGACTCTTGGGTATGTTTGATGTGATGTCATAGGGTTGCTTTGGACCCTGAATCCTTCTTTGGCAGAGAGCACAGGCACTTGTTACATGAGCACAGCACAGACAGATAATCCTTACAGTACTTAGATAGGTGGTTGACGTGGACAATAATTTACTTACTTGAAACGAGCGGGTATGTACTCATTAGATGGCAACTGCTCACCGGTGTAACGGCTATCCGCAACGCCAAGTCATCTGCCTCATGAAACACAGACTCTGCTGGTATATGGCAGTATATCTTGATGTTACTTGGTCAACACGTTCACATACGACATGACATGCAGATGACTGCCAGTAAGCGTTGAACTGCAGGGGAACGACGACCGGCTAACTGCTAGTCAGGGGTAAAAAGCCGTCGATTTAACGTAAAATGGCAATTGCATCTCGGATCTGCTCACAAGGCGAGACAATTGCATTCCATTTGATCTACAGAGTATGGACACCTACATACGACATACAAGCTTCATGCCTGTCGCTGTTGAGGCTCATTAAAAAGGGAAAAAAGATCAACGGTCTACCCTGGAGCGAACTCGTCATTGCGACGGCTTTTCGGTGGCTTGAGCGCTCGCCTCGCTTCACTCTCTCTGTTGTACTGTAGGTAGAGAATCCCTTTGCAATTCCAACTCGACTCTTTATCCCTTGGCGTGGCTTGAGAACTGGGTCATCGTCACCCAAGTCAGCGTAAGACGGTCAGAGAGAAGAAAAAGCAAGAGCCTGGTCAATCGTCATCCACGTCCTTGATTGATTCAAATGGCCCCGTCATCATTGTCCACTTTTAAGTCACTTTATCCTCCATTGGGAAGATAGCACTTTACCTGCAGTAGCAGTTAGCGATGTTTCAATAAACCATGACTGCTACAGAACAGAGGCCTTCTCAAACTCACGTCTCGTCTCATCTCAACTCCTTTCTTTTCGGTTTTTATTCTTTTCTTCTTTCTCAGATCATTACGACTCAGCACGAAAGCTTCTCCTTCTGCCCCTTTTCCCTTTTGAGCTCGTAACTTTCAGCCATGGCGGTAGACTTTTGCAGATGGAACCCAGCATCTCGGATTTTTCACGACGGGTATGGGCTGGCACTTGAAGGTGGGTGCTTCGGCGATAATCCAGAGCCTAGAATTTTTTAGACCAGAGCTTCTCAGCTTCTATTCTAACTGAAGACCATAATAATTATAACACCGAATGGACCAATACTCTCCCCATGTATCCAAAAAGATAGAAATAAACCGAGCCCCGGATATGGCGCTGGAACGGCCCCTGCCTCGAATCGCTACTGCAGCGCGCGCACGGTCTCTTGCAGTGAAGGCGCATCCCGTCTGGGTCTGGTCTGGTCTGGTTTGTTTGGGTCGAGCTGTCTCAATAAGGTCGGCCCTGCTCGATACTTGGTGTGAAAGTATCGGCTGATCGACTTATTCGAAGTGACCATCAGTAGCAGCTATTCCCAACAAGGATTAATCCATCAGCAGGCGCCTGCAATGTGATAGCGTGGCGTCAGCAGACGATGCGTGGCGCAGGCGGTAACGCTAATGGTTTGGTTGGCCAGATCCAAGGCCTGGACCACGCCGCGTCCCTCCTACCCTGCTGGATAACTGGCGTTTGAGAGGCCTGCACAGCGGGGGTACTTGCCTCGGAAGTACTGTTCTCCTCTTCTGCCCAACCTAACCAACCTGACATCCGACCGAGTCGAGCACGACAGGCGAGACGAGGCGAAAATGAAGGAGATGAGCAGAAGGTACGATTCATGAACCGGCAAAGTCACTCTTACTGTACAGTACTGTACTCACTTAGTCACCCTTAGCATTGCTGAACCCTTCCTTACCCAAGACATATTTTCCACAAGATTTTTTGGATACTCCAACTTGTTTCTTTTGTTGAGTTGCGTCGACATCATTACATCGTCAAACGAGTTTCCCAAGGACTCCACCTACCAATTACGATCCGCGACCGATACGATACGACGACTTTGTCGGATTGGGACCCAGCTCCATCTCACAAGCTTGCGGAGAACCAGGGACCGCGGTCGCCCGTGCTACCTTGCTACTACCCTGCCTGCTACCGTACCGTACCGTACTGTACAGTAACAGGTCCAGGTTCACATCAGGCCCAGTCCAATAGGTACAATACCCACGTATTCGTACCTTACTCTCGCTTCCTCTCTTTCTTCTCATTACACATCTGCTGCCAGAGCCTGGCAACAGCAGTCATATCAAATCAAACAGAACAAGCCACAGCATTTCTTTTCTCGACCCTACCTATCAACCGACTGGCACTTTTTCTTTAGCAGTGGAACGTGGCTCGCCTATTTTCAAGCAACAGGGTCTCACTCGCCGCTCGGATCCCTCGTCTCCCATCTCCCTCCCATTTGGCTCGCCGTTACTCGTCGGGTCCGGAGGATCCGTCTTTTCTTCATTCCCGCCGTCATTCTCCCTATTCTTCCTTGAAGATTTGACTCTTTCAAGTCCGTCCGTTGACTTGCCGTCTCATATCGACCTGTCACACCAGGTCAGGTCACGTCTCTCCGGGTCGAGAGCACAAGAAGTACCTATCAAACCGACACAATAACCGCGCGCCCGATTACAATGGATTCGTATGTTACCAACTTTCTCATCTCGAATTGACTCAAGATATCTCCACCCTCGCATATATCATCTACACTTTTTATTGTTCAGGCTGCACGGCAAACCTGCTCAGCCGAATTCTATTGCTCAACTTCAGCCAATCCCATATCCTACTGGCTTAAAGCTTACGCGTGATAGATTTATTCCAATGTCTGCCGCCGCCGGCTGGGGTCAGCCTTTAGCAACAAAATCACCGGCGTCTCGGCGATCCCTAGGTCACTTTCGCTCTCTCTCTTCAATAGCAGCTACCCCTAGCTACCATCCTCGAACTCCGTCGCTCACTCCCGACCACACTCCGATCAAATCCTCCTCCTCGATACATCTACCTCTCGGTTTAAAAAATGTATCCGCAGATTTTGGAGACGAAATGAGCACCATACCCGACCCTAGAAGTCGTGCCATCAGTCCGGCCGAGGACAGTGGTGTTGCGACTCCTAACCATCATCCCGATCTCAATGACGAAGTTGCCACCCTCAGCAACAAGCTCATCAACGCAATCAACCATCAGACAATATTAGACGACTCGTTATCGGCCGCTCGTCATGAACTTGATGCCGCGCGCGATCGTATTCGCGATTTGGAAACTCAAAATGCTTCGCAGCGTGAAATGTTGGCTGGTGACGTCTGGGTTCGCAAACACACCGTTGAGGCTGAAAAGAAGGTTTGGCAGGCTAAAATAGCTGCGGAACGCCAAAAGCGTCTTGACACGGAAATGGAAAAGAAGAAGATCGAGCAAGAACTTGAAAACCTTACTGCTGCCTTATTCGAGGAAGCGAACAAGATGGTCATCGCTGCCAAGGAGGAGGCCAAGGCTGATCATGAGGCCTTGCAACGCAAGAACGATCAACTCAAGTCTCAGCTCCTGGATACAGAGAGCATACTTAAGTCACAACAGGAGCAGCTTGTAGAGCTCAAGCATGTTATGGAGCACATGGCTGCCGGACGGGAGGACCACACCAACCCTACTGCTCCCTCTTCTCCTGGGCTAACGAAGCCCGATACTCGAGACGATCATCGATCTTCCACCGAAGAGCCAGCTCCTTCATTATGGGGCAATGGCGTTGTTGTCGAACCCGCCCACCCCACGAGTTTCTCTCATCTTATTCAACCTGTCTTGCGAACCGATCTAGCTTCCTACGATGACTTCGTCAGCCTCACTCGAATTTCTCGAAACCGCGCTAGCAGCCGCGTATCTTCCGGCTCTGTGGGTGCCTTGAACGCGCTGACTGGCTTTGGCCTTGGCGGTTCGATATCAAGTGCGCATCCCTCGAATGCATCTACTACCTCGCTCGGCGCTCCAATTCCCGGGCCTGCAAGTGCACCTCAGTCACCGAATACTCCAGCCTCGACTGTCAGCGCTGCTTCCAACGCCTCTGCTACTCCTTTGCCAAGTTTGAAGGAGACAAAGTTTTACAAACGGGTCCTGGCAGAGGACATCGAACCTACTCTCCGCCTGGACATGGCACCAGGGTTGTCTTGGCTCGCTCGCCGATCAGTCATCGCCTCTATCGCTGACGGATCTTTGGTGGTCGAGCCTGTGCCAACAACCGGATCACTTGTGGCACTGACTAAGCCACAGTTCTACCCTTGTTCCCTATGCGGTGACTCCCGCAAAGACCCTGAGTATCTTCGCAATCACCGATTCCGAACGAGCGAGACAGATTCCGCTCAACGGCACCCTCTGTGCAAGTATTGTCTTACCCGTGTTCGCTCAACCTGCGATTTCTTGGGTTTTCTGCGTATGGTCAAGGATGGTCATTGGCGAGCGGATACCGAAGATCATGAGAAGGCTGCTTGGGAGGAGAGCGTTCGACTCAGAGAGCAGATGTTTTGGTCCCGAATTGGAGGAGGTGTCGTTCCCAGCATTCCGGCGCCCATTTCTGTCGATATGGAAAAGAGTCCGCGTAATAGCCACGACGGCAGTGTGAGGTCCGACCATCTCGAAGTTCCTGGTTTCCAAACTCCACCGACGACAATGGAGCGAACACATAGCGACATAGGCAAGAGTGTGCCGATTGAAGAGCCACATACACCCCCAATGCAAACCGATGGGGCAAGGAGTGTTCGCTCCTCCATTCAGTCTCTGGAAGTCAAGAGCCCTTCTGGTTCAGAAGAAACAAAACGACTATCTCTTACGATTCCAACTACGGATTAACGTCGCAACACCGTTTCAAAACCCTTTGTTGTTGACCGTCTAGACATGACATGATGTTGGGTTTTGTGTATTAACCATGTATACTATTTTGGGTTTCAGGATTGCATGCATTGATTCATTTCCTTATACTTTGGATGGTGCCTTGTTGGCGCTTCTCCTCTACAGGCGGGTAGAGCGAGCTATCATGGAGCGGCGGGGTGACTACTTGCTCCTTTTCTTTTCTTGTTTACTGGACGAATACTGCACGGAAATTGGATGGAAGAATGGAAGCAAGTATTGACTAGTTGCTTATGGGCTGGTCAAAAAGGAATTTCATTACTGGCGTTCGACGGGAATATACGCATCATTCACTAGGAGCGGCGCAACGATTTGGGGAAATGGGTTTCTTCGAGATGACATTTTTTTATTTGTTCCTTATCCTTTGTCAAGCGTCACGAATTGATAGCTGGTTTGCGCAGCAAAAGAACAACGCAAAATGCAGGCATGCGCTCGCTTTTTACAACTTATTAGATTACTCACGGCCGTCAAGCATGCCCTCTGACGATGCCATTAGTTGTAGTAGTAATAGATATGATACCAACCATATTCGATACCTGACACTTGCGAGCTTTGGGACTACTGATACTTCTGAGTAACCCGTGCCGATTCGCAGAACATTTTGTACCCTACTGAAACACAACTGCGTTGTTGGAAAGACATTCCAGACAAAAACAACGGTGTTCAGTCGCTCGTTGCAGTTTCCAGTTCGAGCCAGCCCTGCTCAGGCGATGGTGTTGGGTTCTTATCGTATTACTACTTGGACGCAAAAGAGAATGGAACGTAAAAATTGTATTATATGAGACTTGTTTGTGTGCGTGCTTGTGCATTACTGCCAATACCATACCAATGCCACAGTATTACTTTCGACATATGCCAACAAATGAGAATACGCCATAGCTCGACGTCCTAGTTCAGGTCCCTCGTAACCTCCCACTTCTTCTTTTTTGGTAGTGTTTTATGTTTTCCATGTCAAGGTCGGAGTGTTGATCCCGACTTTCAAGCTTTCTGAAATCAGACTTGAGAGATTTTCCCATCCTCCATAAGTCGTAAGTAATAGATTACATGATGTTACAGGATGTGACAAGACCGTACGAGATCTGGTCTAGGAGTACAAGAAGGCCTGTTGTTGGTCGACTCCTGCAGCGGATCGGGACAGGCGTTTGGAGGAAAGCCTCTAGAGCTCATCATTGACGGTTGCATCCTGTTGGTTCTCACTGGCAGGCTTGGCTTTAGCCTCCTCAGCTTCTTTCTCGCCATCCTTGCTGGCCGCGGCATCCTGAGGGGGGGCAGCTTCTTCAACATTGCTCTTAACAGTCTCACTGTCAACCCCTTCAACATCAGGATGAGGAGGAGCAACTCCGGCACCGAGGTTGTGGTCCCAGCCCTCCGCAGGCTCCTGAACCTCGTTGCCCTGCTCATCAACAACACGTGTCTTGGTTTCGTATTTAGTCTTGAACTCAACCTTTCCCTCGAGGGCCTTCACCTCCTCAGGGTCAAGGAGATTACCATCCTGGTCGCGATACTCGACCTTCTCCTCCTTGGCAACCACTCGGTGCTCCATATGGGGCTGATCAGGGGCGGGAGGAGCTCCAGAAATGATGGCCTCTTCCTGTTGTTGAGCCACAGGAACCTCCTTCTTAGGCTCTTCCTTCTTGGCAGCTGAGGTTGTGGGGACAACAGACGAGCTAATCGATGGGACCTCGCTATACTTGTCGTACTATTTACCATGTTAGTTGATATCCGTTACGTGTTCCGACGATGCAAAACTTACGCTATCGTAGAAGGTATTGCAGTCAAAGTCCCAGGTGCTGAAAAGCTTGACGCGCTTGCAGTCAGCCTTGGTCCAGGGGCTGCCGTAGGCTAGAGGAGCATAGAGAGTAAAGACAGCAGCCGACAGAACAAGGAATGAGACAGTAGCAATGCGGTTAATGACGGAGGTCTCGCGAGCACCAACACCAGGGACACGGGCAGTAGCGTAGTCAAAGAGTTGGCACAGAGCGATGACAGCGAAATAAAGCGCAGGGAAGTAATGGTGGAGGAATAGCTGACGCTTCATCAGGTAGAAGGGGAAGTAGTGCAGAGCCCAGCCGAGAACCGAAGTACCAATCTCATAATCGAAACGCTTGAAGGTGGTGTTTGCGTAGTCGTTGCAGCTACGTTGCCAGCGAAGGACGGCAATAGCCTTGAAGATAACCCAGATGGCAACAGCGATGCTGGAAGACCACCAGATAATAGGGTTTCCAAGGAGGTAAACCTGAGTGTGTTGACGACCCCAGAAGTTGATACCACGGCGAAGGATAGGCCAGGACTCAGGGCGAGAATCCCAAGCGTGGGAGTCAGTAAGACCGGCGTTAGTTCGCCACATAACCTTCTGGAGCTCCCAGAACTTGCCAAAGAAGCCAGGGTTTCGGTAGTTGACTTTCTCGACATCACCTTGCAGTTGAGGATGACTGTTGCCCTCGATATACCACAAACTATTGGGCAGAGTGCCACCACGAGCGCAAGTCACTTCCTGCTGCTCCGAGGCCCAATCAGGAAGCTTAACCTTGTGGGAGAAAAGAACGCAACCAGTCATGACGTGAACAAGGCGGAACTTGCTCTCGATAGTTCGGAGACGCTCTTTAGCTACGGCGCCTCTGGTCTTCTTCTTGACAATCTCGACTCGGAAAAGATCATTGGCGTCACCCTCAAATCCCTCGTAACCGTAGGCGGAAACTTCATTTTGCCAGTCGGCCTCAGTGATAGGGGCACGAACATCATGAGAATGCAGGCGGCGGTGGGTAGGGTTGTGGTAAAGACGAATAACGGCACCATCCTTGATATGGACGGGCTCGGGAAGGGCGTCCCAGGCTTTGGTACCGTTGATTGGTTGGCCGTCAACACCAAGAGGCTGAGTCTGGTTCTCAAGAAGCCAGACATTGTTGTCGTCCTTGTGGGGATACAGTGTAATCTGCTGCTGCTTGCTACCGGTAGGGTACATGAGAGGATGAGAGTGGAGATAGCCACCCTGGGTGTTGACATGGCGGATAGTAACACGGCTACCAAACTCAACGTCGGCGGGGACGTCCTTCATTCGCTTGTTGTTAAGGGTGGCCTGGAACTCAGAGCTCATGAAGCCATCACCGTCTCCAGGGTTCTGGAGGCAGACAAAGTGAATGGCGAACATAGCCATATAGAAAGTCACAGGGATAACGATAAGACAGAAGACTCGAGCCATGAAGTGCTTGGTGAAAAGACGCTATACGAATGTCAGTCATAAATTGAATTCTCGCTAAACTGAATATGCTTACCATGGACACGTTCTTGTTGTCACCAAGAAGGACCCAGAGTTGGACAAGAGTAAGAGATCCAACCCAAGCAATGGTAAAGAGTCCGACCCACTTGATGCTCACGGTGATACCCAGACCGAGACCCGTAAGGACCAGCCAGAACCACCAGCTCAGCTGGAAAGCCTTGGAAGGACCAAGCTCGTGCTGGTTGGTGAAGCACGAAAAGGCAAGGACGGTGAAGGCGGTCGCAGCGACGAGAGGAGAATCAAGGAGAATCAGACGAGCTTGGGTAAGAAGACCGTTTTCTATACATAGTTAGCAATTAGGAACTGGACTCCAGTGCAACGGAATGACGAGATGTACGAACCAAAGATGATCAAACCAGCACCCATAGTAGCAGTCATAGTGCGGCATCCGACAGCCTTAAGGGTGAAGAACATGCAAGGAATCAAGAGAATACCACAGATAGCGGGGAACATTCGCATCGCAACGTAGGGGACGCCAGGTTCAATGTAGTCCTTGCCAATCTCCTTGAAATCGAAGCTGCCGTCGAAACCAGCGAGCCATCCAGTGAGAGCGATGAGCATCTTGGCCAGAGGAGGGTGAACATCCATAAAGAATTTGCCCTTGATGTACTTGGTAGCGAAACCGCCGAAGCTGTTGACAAGTTAGCATGGTGACGCAAGATATAGACTGGAGCTATAATGAAGCTGCGGATAGATGGGAAGACGCACTGGACTTCATCAAAGACAACACTTGTGGGCTGATAAATCCTGTAGACACGGACAGCGGTAGCAAGGACCATCAGGGCCAAGACTACCCAGTAGTCGGAAAGTGGGAGAAGGAAGACATCGTTATCCTCGACACCCTCGGATTGGTAGGAAGTAACCTTGTTCTTGTTCTTAGACTTGGACTTAAGGGTGACAGCGGTAGTTGGCTGCTGCTGAGGAGCTACAATAGGCTGCTGTTTCTCGGTCACAGGCGTCGAGGCCTTGACTGGCGGTTGGGGACTCTTGCCCCTCGTACGAGCCATGGCGGCAGTCGAGTATCAATATAGAATTCGGGTCGATTCGATCGCGAGGAGTTCAATTCGCCGGTCCGATGTAACGAGAGTTGATGAAGAAAAGATAGGATAAGAACCGGTGGAGGAATTAAAGATACCTCATTGATAACCGGGACGTTGAAGGGAAGGAAAGCTAATGGAACAAAAAAGGAGAAGAGAAAAGAAATAACCCAAAACCTGAACTGCGGACCGCCGAATATATTAGCGACGGTAGGCGATACAATAAGCCTGGGAGAAGGTGATGGTGATACGGTTGCAAGAAGTAGGGAATTAAAGACGGAAGGGAAGGAGAAAGATGAGGGATGAAGCTTCAGGGGATAGGCGACGTTTAGTCTGAACCTACGACCTTACCTATGCGGGCAGAATTGGTGATGGGTGGGATGGATGGTTGCGGTACGAGCACGAGCAAGCAAGTACGGAAGCGCGTGTCACTCAGAAATTGTAGCTACAGTGGCCTTTTCGGCTCGTTCCTGTTCAGTGACTGTCAGTCAGCCCAGTGGAGGCTCTCCCTAACTCGTACCCCTGCAGCGAATTAGACCCGGTCCCGGTCGTGAAGATCCCCTGGCGTCCCCGCTTGACTAACCCCAAATCAGAGCTTCAGCAAGTGCCATTGGACCTATCGATATCGATTATTGGCGACAGCTTTTAATAGCAGTTTAATCGGTTTCAGCTCGTATAAAACGTGGGTTTAACATTGATGATCAACAATGGATTTGTTTTAAGAACCATCTTCAACTGATCCAGAAGCATTCTTCTATCCGATTTCCTTCTGGTTCGCCTGTTTACCAAGTAAAAAACTTGTGAGGCCACAGTCTGAAATGTGGCTGTAATACAGCCACAAAGGGGCGCTCAGCTGTGGCTCCAGCTCCAAAACAAAGCTAACGCTCAGCTAGGTACAGTACATAATTAATATACCTACACGATCAACTTATCAACTAACCCCTTTTCTCATCCATGAATGGATCTCCAAGCTACTTGAAACGCGCGTTCTAGACCATATCATTAGTTGCTGAGCATGGACATTCACTCGAAACTTTTTTGCTGATGTGTTACTTAATCACGTTTATTACCGTGAATATTATTATTATCAACTGACTCGACGTCGGGTATCTTAGTAAATTCCACCTTCATAATGAGTCCCTAACACAAATTCTACAGTTTTCAGCTGCAGACAGCTACAAGTCACACCTGGTTCCCTTGGACCGAAGATAGTCTGCCCATTGCCGAAACCCAGCGATCCAATGTGGCACACCCTCTGGTTTTGCCAATTCTGTCAGTGAAGCCTTTCGAGGAGATTCTTTTGTCAACCAGTTGTGACCTTGAGCGTCCAAGACGTCAGCCATTGACGCAGAAATAATGTTCTGCACCTGCCCATCCACGAGAGAAAACTCCTGTAATGCCTGCATCGCTTCGCTCCATCGCGATAATGCAACCTCATATTCCGATCTGACATGTGATAGCTTCGCCAATATAACATTTAGGCGCAGCCTCTCATATTTGAGAAGACTTGCTCGTGACTCGATATCGATGCATATTTCCTTCACTTCTCCGTATCGTTCCTGAGCGAAAAGAGCTTCAGCTAAAGCCAATTCCAGAAGCGATTTGCCGGGCAATGGATCAGGTCTCTCAGTTCGCCGTATGATCTCTGCACGGAGATATTCCTCACCAGCTGCAGACTCGTCGAGCTCTCGCAGAGTATCGGCCAGGTCACATGTGAGGTCGCGGAGGTCTTCGTCAAAAACGAGTTCACTTGGTACCTTCGACGCCTGATATGCTGTTTTAAGAAGCTTCAGTGCCTTGTCAAAATTACCCTGCAAGCGCATGACTCTTCCCAACAACGAATATTTGCGAAAGCTGAGAACCCTCTCTAGGGGTGATGGGTCTGCATCATGAGGATCCCAGTCCTCCAGCAACTTCTGTGCCGCGGAAAGATCTGCCACTTGAATACAGTTCAAAGAACGTTGAATGATTGCAACACCAACCTCACAACGTACTCGTTTAGTTGCAGCGGTGGTCTGGTCATTTGACACGAGGTCCTGCAGACTACTGACAGCCTCATCCATGTTTCCACTGAGGCGTCCCAACACTGCCTTAATCTGGCCGATACAGAGACGAAGGTGCGTGTCTTTCAAACGACCAGCAGCTAATTCCGCCTGACCGATCGCAAAGTATTTCCAGGCCATGTCTGGGAACCGGAAAGCTTCGATGAGTGTAAGCATAAAATCAGTTCTGGTAGCTGTGGGCAACTCATCGAAGCAGTCCTGGAACGTCTCCGCAACATGGTGCAAATGTGGCAGAAATGATCTCACCACAGGGTCTCTTTTATAATGTCAGTGGTTCGAGCTCGATGGTTGTCGGTTCTGAACTCACGGAAACTCGATATACTTCCAAGGTATTGCCCTGTACGCCACGACCAACGCCTGACGTCGCCAGAAAGGCAAGCTGTTTGGGTCCAGACTTCGATGTACTCGCGCTGACATGTCTTCATTCAAATGATATGTCTCATCGGGGTATTTAAGCACTGCTGAAGATCGACACAGCTCACCAAAGGCCTCTGTAAGTCGTTGAGCATCTGATAGGAGGTCCACCAATTCCGAGGCCAGCCCAACCCTAGTAGCTTTGACAAGCTCAATCTTGCCCTCAACTGTCCAGCGTTTCCTTAGTGTTGAACCGCGTACAAAAAGATTCATGGGTATTTTTTCGCACGGAGAAAAGAATGACAATAACACCAGTAATACGCTGGCATCTTCGGATCGAGTGGAGCTCTCATCAAACAAAGATTGGGGCGCGGCCTCGAGAGCTGATGCTCTCCATGCTGGCAACTCCATTAGAGCCGATTTATGTAGTGTTTGGCTGCACTTCGCAGTTCTCCCAGAATGTCATTGATGAAAGGCGGGTTTTGTTCGACAGCTATATCGATGAAGGAGCTTTGCACCGAGAGCCCACTATGGTTTTGCGGTGTTTTGCCCACTGGGATTAATGAGTACTTGTATAATACTCTGTCTTCAGTGAGGTTAACGATAAGGCCGCCGAGAAGCTCTCGTGATAGCGGTTTGGAATGCCGAATACCGAAGGTGTATCAAAGATTAACGATACTATGCCAGCCCGGGGAGAATGTAGGTCGGGGAAAACGGCGACTGCTCCGTGATAGCTGATAACAGTACTAATTAGGGTATTTTGAGGTGGAAGCGATTGCGGGGTATCCATATTCTAATTCGATACCGACTTGGAGCTGTGGAAGCGTTAGATCTGAAGTCACACGACAAAGCCAAGTGGTGTGTTACAAATTCGCGCGCAGATACATTATTTTCTGAAAGGTAGCCCACTTTCCGAGTACCTGGTATTGAGAAGATGGTAGCCGTAGACGCTTTCCAGGTGTATCTAATAGAATGCTCGTTAGAGCAACTTAGATATTACAGGAACTCTGCTATTATAGTGAGTACTGCTTCCACACTTATTTTGCAGAAATCACTGCATGCACATGCATACCATATTGGACTGTATGATGAGACAACACACAACCAAAAACATAGTGAGGCTGTCATCAACCCAACGCCATTAACTTGACAATGACTTGAGCACGGAGGAACCTGAGCACTATCCATGGGGAATGAATGTGTACGGTATAATACGGAGAAAAAAGATAGATATCATTTTCCCGTTCTACCATACCGGTGACAGCTCCTAGATGGACACATTGTCTCCATGACAGCGGCGAAAAGGAAGTTACTATACAACATCGAAGCTGAATTGTTATGAAGCCACGATTCGTACAAGTGGCTATCTGGCATCAATATGTTCGATTTGAGGGTATCGTAATTATACAGAGTACGTGCCGAAATGAATTACAACAAGTTCATTCTAAAGAAATGAATTAGACAAAGCAATGCTACTGTCATTTAAGTTGAGTTGGTTGTTGGTCTCGGGTAGGTAGGCGCCACGGAACAATAATTATCCGACAACAGCTTCGCGTCACTAGAGTACCTCGAAATTTCCTAAGTCGCCTTCTAAGCCTAGTAGTAGTAGCTCCATCAGCCTTTTCAGCGCGTCCTTCGATTCTCCTCACAATGGCAACCGTAACAACCAACGGCGATGCCACCGCATCTGTTCTTGACGATATCAAGCCTCCCGCCGGCGTTGTTCTCCCTCCTCGCGAGATTCGAAATGTTCTTGAGAAAACTGCCGGTTACGTAGCGCGCAACGGTGCCGTCTTCGAGGATCGTATTCGCGACAAGGAACGCTCCAACCCAAAATTCAGCTTTCTCAACCCTTCTGATGCCTACCACCCCTTCTACCAATGGCGACTTGATGAGGTGAAGAGTGGACGTGGTACCGCGATTGCCGCTGGTCGTGCGAATGAAACTGCCGCCGAACCTCCCAAGCCCCAGGGGCCTCCGAAACCCGCCGATTTCCAATTCTCCGCGCGAACGCCTCGCATCGCCCGAAAGGATCTGGATGTGATCCAACTCGCGGCCCTATTTGTTGCGAAAAACGGACGGCAGTTTATGACACAGTTGGCTCAGCGCGAAGCTGGCAACCCCCAGTTTTCATTTCTCATTCCTAACCATACTCTCCACAACTTTTTCCAGCATATCGTCGACCAATACACAACATTATTGCGCGCGAGTGGCTTGGGCGGAGAAGGTGGAAAGCTTCAAGAAGAGCGTGTAAGAGAGCTTGAAGCCAACATCAAGGATAAGTTCCTTGTTCTTAACCGCGCCAGGCAACGAGCTGAATATGCGAAATACGTCGAGTCTGAACGTCAAAAGAAAGAGGAAGAAGAAGAGAAACAGAAGGAGGAATTTGCTCAGATTGATTGGGGTGACTTTGTTGTCGTTGAAACGATTACTTTCAGTGAGGCCGACGACCACGCCAACCTTCCGCCTCCAACCAATCTTTCCGATCTTCAATATGCATCACTTGAAGACCGCAACAACGCATCCATCAGTGCCAGCCTTCGAATTGAGGAAGCTATGCCCGACGAAGATACTAGTTACAACGCATATCCTAACCAGGCCGCCGCGTACCCTATTGCGCCTCAACAACCGTCCTACCAGCCCGCTCAGATGCCTCCACCAATGCAGCCATATGCTCCTATCCCACAACACACACAGCGATCCGCTCAGGAGGAGGAAGAGGAGAGACGCATTCAAGAGCGCGCAGAGCAGCAATCACGTAAACAGCAGGCTACTGCTGAAGCGCGCGGTGGTGCACCTCCTATGAAGATCAAGGAGAACTACGTACCACGTGCGGCACAAAAAGCTGCTAATAGACAAGGTGCTCAGATGGCTCTGTGCCCTAACTGCAAGCAGCAGATTCCCATGAACGAGCTCGAGGCCCATATGCGAAGTATGTTTTCCACCCCTGCCTGGACAGTCAGTATGCTAACCTTTTCACAGTTGAACTTCTCGACCCTAGCTGGAAGGAACAGAAAGCCAAGGCAGACTCACGCTATGCTTCGACCAATATCTCCCATGTTGACGTCGCAAACAACCTCAAGCGTCTTGCCAGCCAGCGTAGCGATGTCTTCGACCCCGTGACCGGGCAAGCAATTTCCGAGGACGAGCTGGCGCGCCGAAAGAAGGCTGCTATCCACAGCTATGATGGTGCCATGGACGCTAAGAGTCAAGCTCAGCTGGGTCATATGCAAAACGTCAACGTTGAGGAGCAGATCCGTGCCATTCACCAAAAGTTCGCTGACAAGAAG
Organism: Fusarium cf. aywerte; assembly: GCA_011034095.1. NCBI lineage: Eukaryota > Fungi > Ascomycota > Sordariomycetes > Hypocreales > Nectriaceae > Fusarium > Fusarium cf. aywerte. The sequence continues at coordinate 83,265 of WETZ01000052.1, forward strand.
TGAATGCACTGGTACATGGGCAGACTGTTGATACGGAGATAACGAAGAAAAGATCCAGCCTGAGTGTCACTGGGACTACGCAGGCCTTCTGGACATGGATCATGTGTAACACTACATGTCGCGATAGGCGTTGTAGGTTTAGGCCCAAGGTGAGGCACATTTGGAGCATGGCGTTTTGACGGTTATATGGGCTTATACTTGCTTGATTCAGCTCAAATTCTGCATGTGATTTGGAAACATCTATATGAAAGCCTCCGGGCTGTTGCACGAGCCCAAGTTCAGCTAATAGGCTCACTGTTCAGAGATAGACGAGAGTTGACCCTCTCGCCCCATACGCTAGGCCACATCGCCAGGCAAGCCGATGGCTAATATTGCCCAGGAAGGGCCAGGCCAATTCATGCAGCCTGTAGTGACAATGCTCGGTTGTAACACATTGGACCAGTACGGACTGGAAGAAAACGACAATACCTATAGATTGTCCAGGTCTGCTGCCTTAGGCTTAACGAAATATCGGTCCTTAAATAACATATGGCATCACCCATCACTGTCGGAGTATACTTAATCACACGCAATGTCTGGCAAATGCAGGCCGTGAAATTCCCCGATCTATCCACCTAAATTGAGATATTGGCACTTGTTTTGGCAGAGCAAGTCCGACACTCCTACCGCACTTGTACAACGCAATGTCGCAATTCTCATGGTTACACAAGCAAATTCCCATTGACACGGCGGGTGCCGAATATCCCGAAACAGGCTTTGATTCAGCTCATTCGTTAAACGATTGTAACACCGACCATGGAAAGAAAGAGACGAGAAAAGGTAGGTAGGAGGTACCTAAGAATAGCCGGATCTTATGCCTTTATCTCAATTACCCCGCCCTTTTTTCCCCCACCTTCCACTCCAGCCAACCTCATGCGACAGCCAGCCCGAGCATCATACCTCACCTTCGACCTCCACTTTACAAAACATCACCACCAGCCTTCTTTACCTGCATTGCGCCCGCTGCCGACCGTTAAACTCAACGCCTCTAATCATCCTTATACATACCAGTTTATAGTCCAAAGTCACCACTGCAACGTTGCCAGTATGGCGTCCGACCAGGACAACTCCGGCCTCGATGCGCCAGGCTCGCAATTCCACCGACCGATCCTGCAATCCATGCCCGATACGCGCCAGCAGAGCTTTGACGAGATTTACGGCCCTCCCGAGAACTTCCTAGAGATTGAGGTGCGCCCTTCCTTGGCTTCTATACTTTACGATCTCTCACCGGACGCAGAGAGCCATACGCATGCACACAGCAAAGCTTACAAAGCGCCATATATAGGTCCGTAACCCAAGAACACACGGCATGGGCCGTCATATGTACACAGACTACGAGATTCTCTGCCGCACAAACATACCTGCATTCAAGCTACGTCAGAGCAGCGTCCGCCGCCGCTACTCCGACTTTGAGTACTTCCGCGATATCCTCGAGCGCGAGAGCGCCCGGGTAACCATCCCACCCTTGCCTGGCAAGGTCTTCACCAACCGCTTCAGCGACGACGTCATCGAGGGCCGTCGCGCAGGCCTTGAGAAGTTCCTCAAGATCGTTGTCGGCCATCCATTGCTGCAGACGGGGAGCAAGGTCCTAGCCGCCTTCGTCCAGGGTGAGTTTGTCGCCAGATCCATCTTCGCTATCATGATGTCCCGATTAACACGCTCGCAGATCCCAACTGGGATCGCAACGCCTGGTGACGCCTCCGTCTGATCTGGCCTTTCAAAGCCATGTCCTCTTCTCGCTCTCGCTCTCCATCTCCAGTTTCGACCCCGCGCCAACCTCGAAAGCTTCGCAAGCGAAACCCGCCTTCTACCCAGCGGGACTCACTTCTCGACAACATGCCCTCCCTATGATCGCAGCAGCAGCAGCAGCAGCAGCCAAGAAAAAGACAAAGGGGAGGACGAGCATGGAATGGCATTCACTTTTCACGTACATATTGATGTCTCTTAATTCATGAGGGCGAAAAAGCAAACCCCGGTGCAGTCGTTATATTTAAATTTGTTTCAATCGCTTCTTGCAACCCATTTCACGCTGTGACGTTGCAAGGTTCTTTAAGACAACGAGTTGGTGGTTCACGTATGAGGGACGCGCTGATGGGTTGATGGACTGTTTTACGTTCCTATCTTCTGTTCTGCATAATCAGAATAATTCTCTTCCTAGTTCCAGAGTACAACCCTGGGCCAAAAACATGACATGAGCCTGTAGAAGTGATGTGATTAGACACTAAGTCATTCATTGCCTTCTTCATAAGATCGGCGAGTTGACTATTTCTACCCATAATCCCTATAATGTGGTATATGTAAAGTGTGGTGATATCCTGAAAATGCACGCGCGCCTCCTATTATACATAATTCCGTACATGAGTGTATGTGATTTTTTTTAGCCCCGTCTACCAAGCCAGTCGCTCGCCAAACGCCAAAAACAGAAGACGTCTCTTTCATGCCGTCACCCCTTTTGTTGATTTTTCATAATTTCTTCATGCCCCAGCTCCCGTCCAAGACACCGGGTGTTGTACATATACGTGTGTGAGTAGTGTTCTATGAAGGAAGAATGCAAAGCTTCGTAGTGGCTCGCGCCAGATGTTGTTACATGATGTCGAGTGAGAACCAAGTCGGGCGGGCGTTACGCAATATCGGTTCATACTTCGTCTGATTGAATGCTCTTTTGAAGTGTTCAAAGCATTACGCAGGCGTATGGAACAGTCGGAGAATACCCTCGTACATAGCAAACATAATGGCGGCACTGGGTACTGTTCGCATAAGGTGAGGAGTCAGGCCACCGTAGAGACCCATAACACCCTCCTCAACCCAAACAAGCTTGAAGCATTGAACTAGACCTGTGTACTTTGGTAGACCGTTCTCCATAGGTGCCTGTCGCAGTCGTGTTCGCGCAACCTATCAAATGCTTGTTAGTATGTTGTAAGGCCCAATATTTCCCATTGGCAACCTACCTCGTGAGGATAAGCGATGACAGCGGCAACCAGCTTGGCGCTTCCAGCGGCGAAACCCTTTCCTGTCCAGTCCACAGTTTTGTCCCACCATGTCTTTTCACGGCCGCTGCGAACGATTTCGTTATGTCTGCGGGCCAAAGAGACCTTCATCTGTTCGTAAAGCATCCATTGCATGGTGGACTCTACCACACCGAGGTAACTGGCACTCATGCCACGGTAGAGACTTCGAATACCCTCGTCCCGGAGAATTTGACGTATACAATCGTAGCTGTTGCGATACTTGCGCATCTGAGCACTATCAGCTGCCACATTCTTGTCCAGCTGTAGACGAGTCTTGATCATCCAAATAGGATTTGTGGCCGTCGAAGTGATAACACCAGCGGCTACACCGGCCGACAGATGGACCCAGGGAGCCTCCACACCATTGTTGAGATGTTCCGAGATTAGGCGCTTTCCGTTACCATATACATAGAAGTTGATGGAACGAGCAGGTACAACTCCAACAGTGGTGGGGCCAAGTCCCTTGAAGAGTGCCCGCCAACCCTCGTTCTTGTATACGGAGCTGAGAATCTGAAGAGTATCGTTGAGGTGATATAGTGCGCTCCGAGCGGGGTTGAGTCGTCCAAGAGTCTGAACTTGGGCTTCACGTTGGGCTCGAATCTGGGCTTGGTAAAAGTCGGATTGAAGCCGGGTTTTAAGCACGTCGAGAGGAGCTGTGATTGCAGCTGCAGTCATGCCACCAACACTAACAATCACCATCAAGTCAGCCTTAGAGTCCCATGCAAGATAGTATTGTGTCGAGCTTTGTCGCATATCCTTCAACGATGAAGAGAGCTTTTACCTACCCTCCAGCGAACATGTGCACCCATGATTTAGCAAAGGGCAACGCTTTAACATTTCCCTGAATTGGTGTATCATCAGGAAGGACATCGCCAGTCTCTCGTGACTGGATAAGTGCCGAGTGGTCGATCGGCACATGCGTATGGTGGAAAGGTTTCTCGTCGCGGCTAGTCATGATGGGCGATGAAGTTTGATGATGCGACATTGTAAGACGTAGTGGTGGACCTTGAAACAACGAGGGGACTCTGGATCCTTTTGGTATCGACCTTTCTTCGTCTTTGCTTGTTCTCGAGTCGATACGTCTTCAAAGATGCGTCTCTGTGCGGGACTACCGGCCGTTGTAGCAAGCCCAATGCAGCTTCTCTACTGTAATTAAAAGGTCATATGAGATGACGGCATCCGTTGGGCGTAGAAGAGGGTCAAGCCTCAAGAGATTGTGAAGAGAAGGAGTTGTCCGTCTCTCTTTGCTGATGGGAGAGAAAAGATGGAGAATCTTTTTTTCATGAATCAGCGAAGCGGTCGGTAGGAGCAAGTCACCTTCCAGTCAATCGCCTCCCGCAGGTACACGAGCAACTGCCAAAACTTTTTTTCTATGACTACTACTGGGCGCGCCTCAATTCGTAAAGTGGCGCTGCGGTGGGTCTTCAAGATAGGTACGTAGCTTTCGGCCTTAAATGTGGGTCTGAATGAGTCCGTGGTGTAGGGGTCATAAGCAGTGCTGATGTGAAACCCGAAATAACATGAGAATAACTTCATCATCAAGAGGTTTGGATATATCTGGCTTTATATTCATTATATTCATCGCACGTTATCCCTTTCCCGTCCCTGATCTCAGCGGTTGCCCTGCTCTATACTACCCTCGCTAGGGTGTGTTCGTTCATGCGTAAAACGCCAACGGGGCTATTCTGACTAGACGGTATCAGCTGGGTGACGGATTTAACGAACCATCACCGCTCCTGTACGTACTGTTCGAAGCTGCTGTCAGTGAGCCTGCCAGACTTGTAGTATTTGTTCCGGGTTGCTGGGCTTCGATCGAATGGCTACTGTGGTCTGACCTGGCCGTTTGGCCTATCCCGAAAGGGAGCCGATGACGCTCAGCACTCACGTCGAAGCGATGCATTGATGCAGTCGAGGGCTCCATTGTACTAGGTAGGTGCCCGTTATCTCTACTGGGCGGCCTGGACCCTTCGTCTGTCCCGTACGTCCCTGGTGTCCTGTCTCTAGACGTCTTAGCGGCGTCCTGCCGATCTCCAATTCGTGTCGAGGGTCCGTCCTTAGGATCCAATGCCTCGGTACTTGGTCCTGTATCTGATTGTCCATCTACATCCATCTCGTCCCTAAGTCCCATCTCTCGTTTGAGCTGTCGAAATTCTTCGTCTGTGACCGTTTTCCAGCTGCATTTAGCATGCTTCTTGGTGCATCCTGAACATGCCGTCAGGTGCTTGACACATTCTACCCGTAATCTCCGACATCGATCGCAAGGTGGTGTTATAATATCTCCCTTACCAAGCTGGTCGGTCCTCTGTGTGATGAGGGGCCGAAAAGCTGCTTCTCGACTGTCAATTGCGGGTGGTGCTGTTGTTTCTGCGGTATGGCCATATCGTGACCCATGTGTTTGAGAGTGAGCTGTGCTGTGAGATGGAGATGGTTGACTGAGTGTAGTTATAGGGATTCCAGTAACTGACGTTGATCGCGACGGGGGAGGCGAGGCTGAAGCTGTGAGAAACTGCTGTAACAGATCTGCATGCAAATCGTATCCAGTGCCAAGATTAGCGGCTGTTCTTTGCGATGTGTTACCAGCCGTACTGTTCAGGGGTTGGTATCGTGATGGCGATGGGTCTTGTGTGCTGCGACGCCGGCGAATGTCTTGCTTTCGTTGTCCAAGACGATGGTTGAGTATACGAGCCCTTGCCGCCACTTCATCAGCTTTCTTGTAAAGAATGGACGTTCTTTGTTCAAGAATATCCAAGGTGGCCAGTTCTGCCGTCTCATCCTCTTCGAGTGGGTGATCAAGGGGGAAACGATCTAGGGCACCAGACCACACCAAACGCCAGTCATCCTCCAAAATTTCAACCTGCGAGCCTTTGAGAACGAACTGGCAGCATCGAAAGCCATCTGGTTTCTGGACGAGGGTGAAGTCCTTGGGATTTGACCTAGCAAAACTGACAACGTCAAGCCAACTTATGGGGTTGGAAAAGGGTTGAAGTGGTGTTGCTTTAATTGGACCATCAAAAAACTTCTCAATACCTCTTAGAAGTCGCGGACCAGTAAGCTTGGCCCCTAGACTTGCTGCCAGGCTCTCATGTCTATCTAGAACGTCTGACGATTGTTGTCAGCCAAGACTTTGATATACTGTATTTGTAGAATAAGCCCAATACTTACTCTCATATTCGCCAATGAGGCCAATGATATCGGCAAATGTGTCGGCATCGCCCTGAACGAGGCTTAGGTGGGAGGCATTCGATCTTGAGAGGTAATGGATGTAGCCGGGAACGCCTTGAATGTCGGGTTAGCATATCCTCCAAGCGAACAAGCTGTGCCAGAGCACCAAGACAGAAAAGTCAGATACAAAAGCAACAAGCATGTGTGTCCCTGGAGGAGTCGAGCTAGATGCTGCGTCCGGCGAGGGCGGCTAATTCAAGTGCCGTCTTTTGCGCGTGCCTCGAGGCAACGACATGCATTGAAGAATGTGGAAAACGCGAAGACACATGTGGTGTTTCTTATGCGTAATGCTACAAACGGAACGTCTCAGGATTTGAGGCGACACAACACAGTGCAGCGCTGTATGGCTGCCGTCATACTGAACATACCTTGTTGAAGAGATGTAGGCGCATGCTGGGCACGTCCTTGACCACCGGCATCATCGACGTCACGCTTCCGTTTTGCAGGCTCCGAGTCTGAAGTATGGCCCATGATGAGTGGTAAATATATGCAGGATGCGATACGTTGGTCAAGGAAACAGATATAAAGGCCAGACTGTGTTTGTCCAATAAAGTTTTAGCCGAGATTGAGGCTCAACAAGCCTACCAAGACAATAGAACACTCCAATAGGCGCCTGAGAATTGGATAGAGCAGGAAGGATGTCAGGGCGCGTATGGAAGATTTGACGGATGTAGACGAGAGTCAGGTGAGTGGCGGACTGTGACGAGGTTGGAGGCAGGATGGCGAGCAAGGTGAGACGAGAGGAGAGGGAATAACAGAAGCGGTTATTGAAGATTCATGGCGACAAACTTGAATTGAACTGGGTCGATGGTGGATGAAGAGGACGAAGGCGTCGATTTGTAGGTAGTGTAAGTCAGGGGAAGAGAGTGATCCAGATGCAGGTAAATGGCCGCCAAGAGGAGGACAAATATTGATGGTCCGTCGTAATTGCTCAATTTGCCCCAGAATCAAAAATCCCTCGTGCAAAATAACGCACTCAGCTACGAGCGGTCTAGTTGGAGACTCTTAGTGGGCGAGGAGGAGTCCTGATAATAGAGAAAAGGAGATTGAAGAGGGTCAAATATAAGGTACGCTGGGCTGGGAAGAGAGACCAAAAGGACAAGCGGAAAAAGAGTCTGAAAGCAAGAAGAAAGTGCCGGGACGATGTGGGGGGCAAGGTAAGTACTGTACTGTAAAGGCGGAGGAGGAGGAGACGGCCAGGGTGCATTAAGACAGGAAGGGATGGGAAGTGCAAGAACGGTCAGGTCAGGTCAGGTTTGACTGGAAAATGCGCCAAATTAAGAAAAAATTTTCGGCTAATTTTTTATAAAACCTGAAGATAGGTATAATTCAATTTAATAAGAGCTATCACTGCCATGGCCCTATAAGTTGTTTTATTATCGTTTAGCAAGTGNAAAAAAAAAAAAAAAAAAAAAAAAAAAAACGTCCCGACTGCCAGCCTCACCTCGTATGGATGCTGGAGGGGATGACAGGTACAATACCTCCCCTTAGGTACTAAAGTACCACTTCACTGGTGTCGCCGATTTAGTGAGGTAAGAACTTTGAGTGGAAAGATAGATATTGCAATAAGGTAGGCCAAGAGAATGTGGGAAAAACACTCGACTAAATACCCAAGACAAATAGTAAGCAGTTTAGAATTATTGTGTACGGAGTAGGTACTAGGTAGGTAGGTGGTTTGGTAGACATGTGAGGTAGTATTCGTTCCAGAGCAACACAGACATCAAAAGAGAGACAGACGGTAAGAGAAGCGGATAGCGGACGAGCGGGCTCATGATCAATGTTAGTGTAACTTGACTTCTTTAGGACAGTCCATGATCAACCTCAAGAGGCCTCCTTCATAAGAGAAGCAGCATGTACATGCAGAAAACAACTCATCGACTGTGACCGACAGTTCTGAATGTATATCACTTACTGTCTGTCAAGCGCATATACATAATTACCCAGGGATCTTTGTATGAGGCTGTGCTGCAGCTTGTAGACTAGACTACCTTACCTAGGTATCTAAGCTATTGTCGACGGATAAAGGGATGGATGAACAGCGGTAACAATGGCAGCTGCATGGACCTTGGTTTCAGGATATTGACGGCGCGTAGATCTGCTTGCTTTAGCAATGTCCACAGGAACCCGTGGCACGCGAGCTTCCCCATCCCAGGTAGATCGATTCGGATCACGGGCGCTCACTCTTGCGGTATACTGTTTCGAATACCTTAGTACCTAATAACCACTAAAAAACCGCCAAAATTCGACAGGATTTTAATAAACCCGCTTATACTGACTCGGCCTTGAAATGGAACGCGTGATTGAGAATTTGCTGCAAGATACATATCATGCCATTCACATGAAGAAACACTGCTAAATTTCATCTTGTCACTGATTGGTTGAATCGTAACTTTTGGAGAGACAAAGTAGAGAAACCCTGAGTTTTGGTTCAGATAATTAGACTATCAGTCAGAAGCTAATTACCTTTACTTAGAAGTCAGTAGGAGAGAGAATAAGAAAACAACACGTTACCTTAGCTCAATGCCAGCGTTTAGATCTTTAGATTCCATCCAGACTGGTTGTTATACTATGCGTTAGCGATGAAAGTTATTAGCCATTCGGCTTTTTTTTTCCACCCTGAAGCTTGCCAAGCTCAGTCAGTATCAAGCTCTCCATCTCACAACCTAACCAACTTCACACCAAACCCACACGTACCACCCCACAGAGAGTCCGAATCTGCACACACTTTGACCCATATCCGTACTAGCATTCTTCACCCCACCGGAGCATTCACAAGTTACAACGACGTCGAACCCAAACACCCAAGCAAGCAAGCTCATCACCAGGATTCCGCCCACACCATATTCCCCCTACCCAGCCCCCCGACCGACAATACGCCATGTCCGATAGACCTTCACACCGAGGTGGCCGCGGCCAAGGATCCCATCCCCGAGGTGGACGCGGAGGCGGTCGTGGAGGAGGAGGCGCGGGAGGTGCTCAACAGGAGCGCGAGAGGCCCAAGAAGGAGAACATCCTCGATCTGGGCAAGTACATGGATAAGCAGATCACCGTAAAGTTCAACGGTGGTCGTGAGGGTACGTCTGCTCGCGCTGTGCGGCTTTCAAGGCGAAGTACTAATTCTTTACACAGTCAAGGGCACGCTGAAGGGTTATGATGCTCTCATGAACCTGGTCCTCGACGATGTACACGAGGTTGTTCGAGGTACGATACGCAACTACACATGATATTCTGCTTGTTCCATCGATGACCCTTGCACTCTCTATATTTTCATAGCTGACACCACCTTCACAGATGACGAAGGTAACGAGTCTACTCGATCTCTCGGCCTCGTGGTTGTACGAGGTACCCTCCTCGTTCTTGTCAGCCCCGTTGACGGTAGCGAAGAAATTGCCAACCCTTTTGTGCAAGCGGAGGATGACTGAAGAAACAAGCAAGCGGAATGGAAATGAACATCATGATGATAGTGAATAGTAAAGTGCTGGTTGAGAGTCGGCCACAAAATCGGCAGTCGTGTCAAGGCTGGATGGCTCAAAGAGACTGAGCGATATACTTAGACCGCCTTCTCCAAACATGCCATCCTGGAACATGTATCGGTCACGAAGAGCCGTGTCGTGCAAATCCACAGGCTTCAATCGTGCAGTTACCACGTCAATAGCCGGATTTAATGTCTTATATTCAAGGCAGTGTGTATCGTGCTAATAAAACAAAGCTATTTGCATCTCGCTGAACCTTCTGCCCTGCACAAACGTCTGACATATTCGAATTCCCTGTTTATAGTGACCAATCATGACCTGATATAAGGATGGCACGCAATGATCCAAGGCCACACTCTTCTAACCTAGTAATCAAGGCAGTGGCCCTGAGTTATGTTGCAAGACGGGGCATCAGAAGCCTCGTCCTGACTTGCTCCCTTTCACAAGTTCACCAAAAGCGGTGGCTAGCATCTTCTTGAGCTCTTTGTAGCTGACGAGGAAGCTGGTCTGCTCATCTCGACTGGTCAGACAGATCCTCTCGTCTGATCCAATATCTAGCTTGTTCATGCATCGAAGCATGTGTCCCATATCCAAAACTGGTTTGCCGTTGTTATCGACCTGGTGGAAAACGTAGTCTCGGAAAAGTTTGAGCATATAGCGCTCACCATTCTCGGACCATGCCCGATCTCCCTCGAATTCGGGTCGTTCGTTGATAGTTGCGAGTTTCATCATCAACCTCGCAGCCCTTCCATTTTCAATCTCCCGCATCACATCGGCATTGACCTTGTCTAAAGCTTGTAGGTTCTGGTCAAAGGTAGCGGTAATGCGTCCGGCGATTCCGCGTACGAACTCCTCAATGCCTTTCTGCGCCGGAGGCTGCTGAGGCGTAAGAAGCCATAAAACGGTGTCTCTCATCTCCACTGAATACACTCTGGACATTTGTTCCAGAGACATCTGATAGTTGGTCAGGTGAACTGGCAGGGTATTTGTTGTTAAACAAAGCAGCAAGCGTCCGAACTGGATAAAGTCTTCTTGTTGAAGCTCCTGGATCGGTCGATGTGCATCATACTGCACAACGTCGAGGATGGAGCATGCACTTAGACGAATCCGGTTCTTGTGAGTCAAAATGATCTTGCTCGGATCGATACAACGAGCTGCCAAATTGATTGAATGTATAGCTTGAAGTGCATTGGCAATCTGTGAGATGTACGCCCAGAGGACGTTTTCAGCTATTGGGGTCTTCGCCTGGAAGCGACTACCATGAGTGGTGCTTGGAGTTAGATGAGCCTCAACAAGTGTCTTGGAGAGGGGGTAGTAGTCTTGGACGAAAATAAGCGAGCTATCTCCAAAGGCTCGTGTCGTAAATGCATCGAGGATAGTAACCACACTGCCGTTGTTGATACGTCGCCATTCCTTAACAAGCCGGATTGCGTGTTCGTTGGTCAATCTATAACCTTCTAGTCGTCTCAAGCAATAAAGGTTGCCCGTTTTGCTTGCCGTAGCTTTGTAGACCCAACTCGGGTAGCCAAAGATATTAGCATTTTTTCGATGAGTCGTATCCAAAGGCACCAAGTTGTGGTAGTTGTCGAGTTGTGGTAGCTGGGAGTTTGGAAGGACTTGGCCGGCTGCCTCAAGCTTCCGGGCAATCTCTTCGCGCTCTTTCTCGGGCAGGAAAAAGTCGTGTGGCACGCGATGATAGGGCATCAAATCATCACGATGAGGAGCCACTGGGAAATATAGATGGTGCTGGAGTGGTTGAAGTGGTGTTGCAAACGCGTTTTGCGCTTGGAAATAACCCGGTCCGTGGCCTCCAAGAGTAGGATCTTCTGCATAAGGGTTGAATTGAGGAGTAGTGAGGCCTTGGCTCACAGCGGGCATAGTAAAGGGGTCATATGAGATCCCGCTGTCTTGGGCGGAGCCATTTGTCGAGGTCTACCTGGTCAGCATTGTCTCAGTATCGGAGATAATTGTGTCTCACCGTATTGTTTATGTCAAAATTGGGTGTGAATTCGCGGATAGACGCAGGATTGAAAACGCTACTATCGCCATCTTGGGGACCAACGGGGGTGGAGGCTTCACGAGAGTAGTGTTAGTCAAGTCAGGAATCACAAGGACATAAAGGGGTTCGTACAGCCCAGTCCACGTGGAGTAAATGCGGGAGCGCTTGCAGCCTGTGAAGAGAATGTAGGTTTCTTGTTGCCTAGGCTAGCGGGCGTGAATGAAGGCGAGTCGACATTTAAAGATTTCTTGGATCTGAATTCATCGCTGTCAGCCATCTTGTTAGGTCAACGGAATATATCATGGAGAAGAGACGAAGAGTCTTTCGGAAGCTTCTTTGAGGATTGAGGGAGGGCACAAAAGTGGCATAAATGAAAGAACATGGCCAGGATAGTCATGGAGACCCTTGCGATCAATACACGGAATAATCTGTGATTTGGAGAACTCAGAGCAGAGTTCATGAGGGACACCATTCGTGGTAGTGAAGGCAAGCATCGGCCGGTAAGCAGAGGTGTTGAGGCGGACACCATAACTCCTTCCTGCCGTAGCCACGAAGCCTCTACAAACTCAGGATGCGGCAGTTGCAATCCATACTTTTGAGTCTTTCAAGTCACATTGCCAGTTCAGCGAGCATCGGTAGGTAGTGACGGATAGGGGCGTTCCTGGCCCACGTGTGCAACCTTAGGGAACCAGGCGAAGTCGGACTTGGATACAGCGAGCTTTCGCATCATGGACCCCCAAACAACAAACGATCATGGATAAGATTAACCTACAAGTCTGAATTGGAGTTATTTTTGTTCTGATCGTGGCTGAAAGCACAGCCTTGGTCCTCGTAACGACAATGGCCATAAATAAGTACGTTTCGGCATAAGGTATCTTTATTCTCTGGCAAAGCCCAGGTCAGTGTTTGTTTTTACTTGATGACAGGCGGGGTCTATCTATGATCGGAAGGGCAAACGAACCGCGTCCTTTGGGTCTTGGAGACCCAACTTGGCGTCGTAGATCGGCCGGTTGATATCGCGATGTCGCCATGGTCAGTAGTATATATTGTTGAAGATTGTACAGCCCCCTTGGCCGAGTTTACGACGTCTAAACGCGGGACAGGGCGTTAGCATGTTGCAAGAAGCAGAAGCGATCTTGCACAGAGAACAAAGCCGGCAGGATCCGGACCGAATACTGACAAAGACAGCACCTACTTGACTCTGGCAAGCATTTCCCATGGTTCAATTGATCGAGGCGACTGGCCGCCCATGGAGGAACGAGAAGGACGGCGGGGTTTCGACGGTGCTGCTGACCAGAGCAGCGTGAAAGTCAAATAAATCGCAGGGAGCCGACGACCGTGTCCAGAGGAACGAGGCGCGGGCTGTCGCCTCTTGTAGCGGGAACAAGCAGTTGCGAGGTCGGGGAGGAGATGAGAGGTAAGGTAAGGTAAGGAACCTAGGTATGTAGGTGTTGGACGAGGTGTGGATGTGGGCGGTGGGGGGCACTTTTGGTGGAGGGACTGGCGCGCGAGACGACCAACCTCCGACAAGACAGGCCAGTTCAGTTCGCGAACCCAGGTTCTAAAAGCACCGTGCTTCAGAGTATCTCTAGTGCATAATTATATGTAAAGATACATGCCATGGTCCTCCCCCGCGGCATGACGCCAACCGGAAGCCAGCTTGTACCCATTATGCAATATCCCGAAGAATAGCCCATCTCAAACGGGTTTAATCTGTGTACTGATATCCATATCCATACTGATAAGCCAAGCTCTGACGCGCCCCCCGATGCCATCATCTGTCTACCTCATCTAGCTCCTTCGATATCGTATCCTGACAGCTCGTTGATACGAGACTCAAGTCATGGCAATAGTTTCCCGTCTGATGTTCCAGAAATACCCAACTAGTTTAAAGATTGCATAAATCTAACGAGAAACAACGTTTAATACGCTTCATTTGCAGGCATCCAGAACCTTCCTTCCCGTCTTGTTCATATAAGAACAGCCTGGGGTCACCGCAACAATCGAAACACAGATCACATCTTGCTTCTTGCATACACCAATCGCAAGCTCTAATTCTTTATACATAGCTTTTCGATTTCCAAGCTAAAACCGTATCATCATCGCGTCTAGGCGGCTAGGGGGAAATCACAGCTTTAGCATGGCTGAAAATGAAACCGACTTGGGACAGCTGTCCTCTAGTCAGCTAGAGGCCCTCAATCAGTACACTCAAGTCACCAACCAAGAAGTTAACGAAGCCGTTCCACTCCTAAGGCGGTCAGAATGGAACGTTCAGGTATGCAGTTGCCGTTCCGTGTATTTCCGGAGACTAACATCAGGTTCGCAGATCGCAATCGCCAAGTTCTTCGATGGCGAGACGGCCGACCCAATAGCTGCAGCGCAACAAGAAATTCCTCGAGCGACAGCACGTCATGAGAATCTACAAGAGAGCCTATTCACCGAGGCAGCGCGTCCCTCTCGTGCTTCACCACGCCAGCGTACCGATCTAGCCCCGCGAATCGTTCCCCAAAGCTCGGTCACAAATCGGGCGCCCTGGCTCTTGGGTCTGCTTCTTACACCTTTCAGCTTGGGATGGAGAGCAGCTTCGACACTCTTTCGAACCTTGATATATGCGCTTTCGTTTTTACCTGCATCAATACGCCCGCGTACTGTAACAAGCAGGATATCAACCGGTTTCAGGGGTACCAATGGCCGGCGACCTCTGATGCCACGGGATACAGCCTCGAGGTTTAAGCGGGAATTTGTAGAGGAGTATGGCGAGAATGAACTGCCGTTTTTCGAGGGCGGCGTCGCTCAGGCACATGACCAAGCTAAGAAGGACCTGAAATTTATGCTTGTAGTGTTGTTGTCTCCTGAGCATGACGACACCGAATCCTTTGTCAAAGAGACCCTGCTATCACCAGAAGTGGTCGCATTCGTCAAGGATCCTTCTAATAATATTATACTTTGGGGTGGCAACGTATTGGATTCTGAAGCCTACCAGGTGGCCCAGGAATACATCTGCACCAAATTCCCTTTCTCGGCATTGGTTTGTCTTACGCCAAAGGAGGGCAGTACCCGTATGGGGATTGTCAAGCGACTCGTCGGACCTATGCCTCCAGCTACTTACTTGTCAGAAATCCGAGCAGCTATCGAGAAGTACGGCGCCGACCTGGACGGAGTGCGAGCTGAGCGAACTGCTCAGGAAGTAACAAGAAATCTACGAACTGAACAAGATTCAGCCTACGAGCGATCCCTGGCCATTGACCGTGAGCGCGCCCGGCAGAAGAAGGAAGCAGCAGCGGCCGCGGCAGCTGCAGAGAAGCGAGCTATGGAAGAAGCAAACGCGGCGGCAATACTCGAAGAGAAACGCAAGCAATGGATAGCATGGAGAGCCACGACTATTGTGGCCGAACCACCAATTAGCGATAAAACCGTGGTACGAGTCGCGCTCAAGATGCCCGAGGAATCGGGTATCGGCCGAATCGTGCGTCGTTTCCCCCAAGATGCCTCTCTGGAGGATATGTATGCATTTGTGGAATGCTATAGTGTTCTTCAGGAAGAGGGCGTAGCGGTTGGTGACAAGCCGGAAGAGTATGAGCACGAGTACAAGTTCCGAATCGCCTCGATTCTTCCTAGGATGGTGTACGAGCCTAGCACGACAGTGACCATGGGAGAGAAGATTGGAAGGTCAGGAAATCTGATTGTAGAGGACATAGCACCGGACTCGGAAGATGAGTCGGACGACGAGGGGGATGACGAAGACGACCAGGCGGAGGGTGGTCAGTAGAAAAGGCTGCGAGGCGCCGAATAGATTATTACGAATGTTGTGGAGATTTTGCATAGCGCTAGAGAATCGATTTCGCCTCTTGATAAAAATTAAACATGATCTTGTAATAACAAGCATTGCCAGATCGTGTATATTTCTGGTAATATCCATCGTGCCGCTTCTCAGGTGCTGGTTTACATGTTGCGATGGTTCAAATGAATCTGCCGGAAGGGTGACAAAGATAGGTCGCCTCTGTCAGACTTATACGACTTCAAGTGTGCTGCAATCTGAAATGCAACAAGATCCTTGTCAGTTGAAGGATATGAGATCTGATGCTTTGACAATGAGATTGCAAAATGGAGCTTGCGCAGTTCAAGCTTTATCTGCAACGACCCGTCCACCCGCCTGTACCAATGATAGCACCTGACTATGAGTATCTAGAGTTGACAGATAGCTCAAGTTATTGGTTGTTTCAACTATACAGCATGCAGCCTACAGATACAAGAATTCCAGAAGAACGGTTCGCAGTGGAGGTGGCGCGCATCATTTCCCTACAGATAGCCTTTCTACATATTGAAACCGACACCCGTTGTTTTGAGATACCCAAGATTCATGACAAACCCCAAGGCAAAGCCAAGACGCGAATGTCATGTGTGTTACCCAGCGGCGATAGTCATAAGGAGGGGTTGATTGCGTAGAGCGATGAGGCTGTGCAACAACGGCCGCTTTACGATGATGATGAAAAAGACGAACGGATCCTTTAATAGTATTTTAATTGACTGACTTGATTAAATGCTCTGGTTTGGATTTTGATTTAATGCACACACTTACAAGTGCCTGCTTTGCCCTTAGCTAAACTTTTCGGTTTCACTTTCGACGTTTCCCCATGGGCTTCCCCTCGACCTGGTAAAAGACCCTGTAAATCTTGGAGCTTGAGCAGCCTAAGTCCAGCCTTAAACCCAACGAGTGGGTGACGCACGGGGCGGTATTAGCGAGCGGCGCATCACGGACCCTTTGACAACTCCGAACCTTGAGACCATTTGCCGACTAGACACGCACGACGACAAGAAAAGAAAAGAAAAAGAGGATATACTGAGATATAGGAAAGAGTCATAGGGAAAGATCGAAATCACTGTATCTTCCGGCGACCCATCTGATTCTCTTCAACTACATACAAGCTATCTCAGAGGTTCAACTCTTTGCCCTCATCACTCAAACTCCCAGGACCAAGACCCTTGCTACTCCCAGACAACGGCGCCAATCGACGCTCGCTCCAATCCGATCCAACATCGTCAGCCCGCGAAACAAAGTCAACCAACCGACATCACCGTTCGTTTCTGAAACTGAGAGCATTGTATTGGATGCTCGGAGCTTTCCCATTTGGGCCTTAATTTCCCTTCATCTTTTTTCGACATAACATTACATCTTAACCTCTTCAACAACGATCCGTTGTCTCTCACCGTCACAACCAGGAACCACTCTAGGTAATTTCTCGTCACCCGCCTCCTGTCCACAAGTCTCCGACTACCCTATCCAAAAAGCCGCCGTTGCGGCGCGAGGCTTCAACGCAGCCATGAAATCCATGAAAGGTCTCGGTGTGAGCAAAATGCTCGGAAGCATTAGAAAGAAAGCAAGCAATGTTTCAAATCGTACGTGTCTACATGCACACGCGCAGCCTTGCGATCTCTCTCTATAGGCTTGAGCGGCGCAAAACAAACAGTGAGCCCAGATCTGACATTCGCAGGAACGTCTGACGGACCCTCCGGAGCATCGCCAACGGGGACGACACCCGCAGGCTCACCTGAAGCTACAGCTCATAACAGCGTGGTATGTCCCGTACCATCGCGCCATCTTGCGAAACCACCCGCGTCGTCTGGACATCGCTGACCAGAACCCAGAAAGCATTTTGCGAGTCGGGGGGAAAGTCAAAGGTAGATATCTTCAGTCATCACCCGTCTCTTGTGAAACATTTTCGCTAATACCATGCGCTTCTGTAAAACAGCAAGATGAGGTCCTTTTCCTCCCTCCTATTGTTGACGCCGCCGAGTCCTCCCCAGCCGCTGCCGCAGAATGCGCGCGCTTGATCCGCAAATACCTGTCAAAAGAATACTACTCGAGACCATCATGGCAATACAATGCAGTCATGCTGCTGCGCATCCTGACCGATAACCCCGGTCCAACGTTCACACGAAACTTGGACCAGAAGTTCGTCGATACCGTGCGCTCGCTCCTGAAGCACTTGAAAGACCCCAGTGTCCGCCAGATCGTTATGGAAACTCTTGACGATTTCCAGCACACTAAAGCATACGACGAGAATTTGACACTGGTTATCTCAATGTGGCAAATGGAGAAGGAAGAAGCCTACAGGAACTACAACGTAGGTTATTAAAAACCACACGCCGAGTCGATATACTAACACAAGCTGTCGCAGGGAGCACAACAACCGATGATGTCGCCAGGCGCTTATAATATTTCCCCTCATCCTCAAAACCCGCATTCCCAAAACTACTTTGCGAGACACCACACAAACAGGCGATTGCCTGACCCTATCGAGCTTGCCAGCAGACTTGAGGAAGCCCGGACGTCAGCCAAGCTCCTTGAGCAGGTCGTTATGAACACACCCCCCGGTGAGATTCTCGACAACGATCTCATCAAGGAGTTTGCCGACCGGTGCTCGAGCGCATCCCGCAGTATTCAGGGCTACATGACATCCGAGAATCCTACGCCTGATAATGATACCATGGAAAATCTCATCGACACCAACGAGCAGTTGCAGACCGCACTTAATCAACACAAGCGCGCTGTCCTCAGTGCTCGCAAGCAGTTGGGTCTTAACGAACGCAGCGACTCCCAGTCCCCGAGCACGACCCCTCAGTTAGTGCCTCAACAGCAGCCAGAATCTCAGTCCCAGACCAACGGAACTGACACCAACCACTATTTCGCCCACGCGTCCTCCTCAAGCTCTGCTCAGAACAACGGTAAGGGCAAGGAGACGCAGTCTTACTCGCCACCCCCGGGTCCTCCGCCAAAGGCAGGCGAAGGAAGTTCGAGCCGGCCGTACGATGAACCTGCCGAGAACCCATTCGCAGACCCCCAACCAGGCGGTTCGGCCCAAACGAACGCGCAGTACCAGTACTCTGAGGAACAGCGCCTTGCAAGCGAGCCCTTTCACCCTGGCTTCAGGCCAACGGAAAGCTATCTAGGCCGCCAGGACAGCGCCATTGGCAAGGTTCACATGCACGGCGCCGGTGCCTCGACCCCATCAGCCCAGCCACCATCACAACAACGGCTGGATGAGGCCTCAGACGATGACGACATCTACGATGCGCCCAGCGGTCCTCCCCCTAAGAGCAAAGAGCCTATGTACCGATATTAATGGGTGGACGAGGTGTGGAGAGACCGGTCTGGTGGCGTTTCTCAAAATATGCGTCCCGATCCATCGAATTTGTTAGAGTATGTTGCATCGCTTAAATTTATGATTTCCACGGTTTGAGTGAGAAACAAAAGGCCAATGGGAAGATGGATGCTTTTGTTGGAAAGGTGGAACATCGTTTTTGAACCGATATCATTATGTTCTCGTACATGCATGAATGGGCTGGCGCGGCGAGAGGCAGATTCCCATAGCGTTCTTTCTGTTGTGTTGTACCTACTATGTTGTTATTCATGTCAAGGTTGAGGCACCAATACCATTTCTCGGCCTTTTCTGCTTGACCTCTTCGCAATATCATGGATACCCCACCAGTGCTAAATTGCATTCCGTCTGTTAATGTTACTGTTGCTTTTGGCGAACCAACATGTACTCCGATGTTTTTTCGTCAACCGACAGAGGAAGAGCATGCATCTTAACCCGGAGATCCTCGACAGCGAGAGAATCACCACACTTGCCGGTTACGACGCCTATCGAAGTAGCAGGGATCCAATAGTACCACATCCCTCTCCGCCGGTTCATCGTTGGTTCACAGCAGGATACTCCCACGATCGCCGCGTGGCTAACAAATCAGCAATTCGGAGTGTCGGGTCGATTAACAGCAAATGTCGAGCTTGGTCAAACACAGATAGAGAGGGGCATACAAGTATTGTTAGGGTTCACTGCAGATGCAAGTCTTAGGGCCCGGGTTACGAACTCGACAACGTGGTCGAGGTCTCATCATGGCTGGTTAAGGTTGTACCGGCCGGACTGAAAAGATGGAGATCACTGGTGATGGCGGACATGGCCCTACACAATACTGTGTTAATATGATATTCCTGCCCAGGAAGTCCAAAGCGTAGCAATTATTTAGATATACTGAAGTGTGTGATAGATTATGAGGTGGAGATGGCGTCCCCCTAGTGGGGTGTGGTCCGATCTCGTTCTTTCTTCAAAGAAGCAATTCTGCTTGTTTATTTGTTTGGTGTTTATCATGATGTGGTGGTTGCAATCGATCGTCCAAATTCCCGGCCCATCTGTGTGCTCGGCCGATTCCTCTTCAGCTGCAGGTTGACAGACTTGAACTTCCGGGGAACGTAGTCGATGCGGTACTACGGACATGCGGTAACTTAAGTCATTGTTAGTATGCCCCAGTCAATATTCCCAGGATCTCGGACTGCTAATGGACGTTGTGATTGCCGTTCTGGGCACGGCCACTAGTTGATGTAACCCTTAGCAGCGTCTACCGAACCAGTCGCATTTAACGGCGACCAACCCATAACCCAACTCCTGTTCGCTCACCTGTACATAGCATGCAATTTTCAGCTCGAATAATATGACAGACAGGATGCCGCGTCTGTCATGAAGCTCGCGATAATGTAGTATTGGAAGGAAAAGAATCAAGGATCAACGAAAATTATGCCACGCCATGCCGTTAGCCGTTGATACAAGCAGGAGGCGGTGACCTATGGCAGGGCGAAGTTATGCCGATATCAACTGGCTCAGCTCTGAGTGATAAATGCAGATGCATGCAAGTGATGCGGTGGATATTCGAAAAGCATCATGCATGCGCAAATCTATTTGTGGACCGTTTTACCCCACCGGTTGACGGGACACGACACGAGAGGGAGAGGGAGCGGCGCCGAAAATTTAAGATGGTTGATATGTCTCGACTGTCTTGAAGGAGAAAAAAGATCGCGAGTCAAGTGTCAGAGATTGCAGCCCGACTCGAGTGGACTCATCAAACGCGGATATGAGATGAAGCTATATCCAGTATCTGGAGTATTAAGAAACTTGGGTTTGTTTCGAGTAAATAAGCTAGCCGTGCCCAAAGAGGAAATCACCTACCCGCTGTCCCCATGCTTCCTTCCAGAATACCTAGAACCGCACCGATCTCAATCTTATTTACGAAGACGGGAAGGGTCAAGGCTTATCATACCTTCCTTGACCAAAAGTATCATTAAAGGAGGAACCAGGGAAGGTATCATCACATAACAGCTGCCACTCGTACCTCCTACCTCTGTAGGTTAGTACCTGGGTAGAGGTAGGTACTTCAAACCAACAATATGCATTGCTAGCTGGAGTCGCCAAGACAAGAGCAACAAGCCCAAGATATTCATGAGAAAGGAAGACTTATTGCTGACGAGACTAGGTAATGCCCTGCAGGACGGCTCATGCAGAGCATCAAATTGGCAAATAGCTATCTACCGAGTCTGAGTACTTGGATGCTTATTCCAGGCATCAATCACCAATATTCGTATGTCGATATTGAAATCGACATAAACCTTAACAAGGATCTCGGAAGAATGCGATACGATTGACTGCTCAAGTCTCCCCCTGCTCCCCGCTGCGCGCCGCACCGTGGTCTGGGGCGTTTCAACACCAGCGATTGGTTCCGCATTGAGACACCATGAGGGGCCCCCGTTCCCTTCAGCTGGGTCCCGGTTTTCCCATTTTGGGACAGTCTTGCGAACGATACTCAAACCTTGACTTTTTTGCTTGTACGACGACTGCCATGGACGGAATCGGGAGGTGCGTGCCCGCTCACGACACGACACGATATGCACACGGAATAGATGCCACAAATCATTCCACTCGGCTCGGCGGTCGTAGTCGGTCCCCTGCTTGCTATGGTACAGTACAGTCTACAGCCAAGCTACCAAGTTTATTAGGTGCTCGTTCTCCTGTGGGCTGAAGATTGGACCCGACTGAACTGGACTATATTGATTTGCTTGTGTACGCAGCACTTCTTGACATGCGTATTCTGTTTCTCTCGACCCGACTCGACTCGATACGATACGAGATACAGCATCATGCTTCATTTATTTCTTAACCTGGTCCCCCGCCCAACGACCGAGATTATGTTGTCATGCCCGTCCCTATTCGCCCAAGATGATCGGGAGAGAAGGAGCTTGAGGCTCTCTCTCCCGTCTGTTCAATTCTCTGAACAGAATGACGCATCATGCTTATGCACACTATCACACGACTCTTGCCTTCATGTACTCGCTGCACTGTACCTGATGTCGTTTTACCCACCGTGTCTCTACATTGAGTACTCTATTCGTCTAGAGGCTTTAGCCGCCTCCGTTTATTGCTACGATTAACAGCAGCCGGCTTTGGCTGTTGTTCTGGCTCGAGCTTTGATCTGTCACCTCCCCGACTTGGACTAGAACACCCTTGTTTCTCCTTCATCTGCACTTCGCATCTTTGCTTGCTTTAGCTTTAACTCCACATGCAAATTTACCCTTGCTTGCTCGATCTTTTCTTTCGCTTCAGAGGCTCAGCCATCTCCACATATCCATACATCCACCCTTAGTGAGTGACTCTGGTCGCTCAAGTTGTCTTGAGATAGTCCAAGCTCCTGTAATTGTTTTAAATTCTTGCTTTTGTCTATGGTATGGCCGGGCGTGCCCTTTTCTTCAATTTGCAGCAAACCTTCCTCCACGGTTCTGAAATCTACCTGCAGCCCAGCCCAGCATAACTCCTTATACCATGACCCCCTTACTTTTGATCAAAGGACATGTACATACATAGTTGATCCTGGCGGTCATCTCTCCACCCCTCCCGGCTCTGCTTCTAAATCCCAGCAAATCAACCCTGCTATGGTTCCGTCTTGTTGGAACCGCTTCGAGGACCCATCCCTCCATGTCGAGCGTGGATTTCTGTCAATTCCCAACCCGCATGAGGCTTGACCGTCGTCCATCCTTCGTTACTTTCGCCTCAACTAGTCTAGTGTCATAAAACAAAGAAGTAGAGTTTACGCCCGGTAGCCATTCCCGAGCTGCCATATTAGGTGGTCGACTTATACATAGGCAAAGCAACGTCCTGTCTGTCATTTCTTTAATTCATCACAAGTTCCGAAATCGATTTCTTCTTTGCCCAGCGTATCCTTCCGGCTCTTTTTCACCTGACCGGACTGGTTGTGCCTTATCATGCTCTCTACAACTGAGCTCCTGGTTTCTCCGCCCCCTTTCACTTTATCGTACTCTGTACCACCAAATCGATCTTGCTTCTCATTTAACTCGCCCAACTCGTCTCATTGTATGGACACTTCGACCGGGACACCACCTTCGCCAAGTCTGTCTTTAAACTGCCTGAGCTCAGAACTTATTGCCCTTGTGTTCGAACAGGTATGCCACAACATTCACAACGGTATAGCCCATCAGGCGGGAACACAATACTAATCTTGCATCTCGTAGCTTCGGGATGTAGACTCGCATGCTCTCAAGTCTGTGCGTCTAGTCTCAAAGAGGTTCGACGCCATCGCTGCACCTATCGCATACCGATACCTGACCCTGAACGAGGCTCTTGTGGCACCAGAAGCCGAGAGAAGACATCCTGATGTCTTTCGCCGCATCTCCTACCTTACGAATCATGTTATAATACCAAGCAACTTGCACTCTGCGGGCATCAATAGCTTATTGTCATGCATCAAGCGATTGAAGTCTGTCCGGTACTGACACCCACCTTTGAATCTCCCGTCTTCTTACTGACAAGGATAACAATAGCTGGCGATATGTGGACGGCGACATTCCCGCCGCAGGCCTATGGCTACCTTCAGATCTTCGCCGATTACACAACTGTAACCCGAATAGTACACAACTACATATCGAAAATCTACCTCTGCGGCGAGAATATGACGGCAACCCGTTGGATACATTTATAAGGTCGATCCCTGCTGAGCTTTTGGCATCGCTGAAGCTTGCCAGCCCAACTCCGGTCCTGTCAACTCGGCTGAACTGTCTGAAGCAACTTCTCGTTCAGGTTCGACAACTCGACACATTGTGCTATGAAGATCGCGGCCAAGGCACATGCTTCAGCTTCTCTCCCGGGGACAAGATGCCTCGTATTAACAACTTACTATTACGATCGTACGACTGGCAACATACAGCCGAGGATGTTGAAAAGCATTGGGACTTTTCTGGAATACAGTCCCTCGAATTGATATCGGTACCCATCTTCAACTTTCTCAAGTCGGTACGTCTTGGAGACTTTTCCGATCTTCATACTCTTCACACGGAGGATTACAGCGCCCATCTGTCGGACAAGAGAGAAGACGCTACCCTAGCTTTGAACGTGCTGGTAAAAGACCACGTCAAAGCACTTGAGGTGCTGAACATTACTTGCCACACCCGATTGTTTCAACTAGATGCTATTGCAACACATCGAAATTCGTTGCAAATCTTACGGCTTAGAGATCATGTTGGATTTTCCGAAGACGACCAAAGATGTCCAACACTACCTCCCAGCAACTTAGCTTATCTTGGGCAACAGCTCAAGTTCGTGCACACCCTCGAGCTTGATCTAGATACAAGGCTATGCGACCCTTTCACCTTTCTACGAGCGGTATGTGCCTTTCCAGCAGTGCACACACTTACACTACATGTTCAAACTATGATTCAACCTTTGGATGAGGTGGCACCGGGCATCGACCGCGATTACGAAGCTGCGATGAGAACATTCCAAATACTCGTACAAGAAAGACTTGGTGCTCGTATTCCTTGGAGGCACATCGCTGTCAACGTCGGGGGTTGGAAGCGAGTCATGGTCCGCAGGCTGGGTGGCATATGGCGACGAAGAAACGACATGGGTATATACGCGGAGAGGTGCTTCGTCCTCGAGAGAGATGCACAGAGTGGAAGGATAGCAGTACGCGAGGAGGTATGCGTAGAGCCTACGAGTCGTGGAGGAACCCCAAACCCTTGAGGGCCTCAGTTTGGCCTATTCCAGACATCACCTACCTGACACGCGTCAACAAGGCATCTACTCTGGTGTCATTATATTGCAGTTGCGTCTGTTTGGCGTGTACACAGGCGCTGTGTTGCGCAGAATGGTCAACGCCACAAAGGCGGTATAGCTGTGGTCTTGCCACAAAGAAAGGCACAAGCCCTGAGCGGAACCTTGCCATCGTCCGCTTGAGCCCAGTAGTGGCCAGCGTTCAAAGGTGCTGGGTTAAATTAAGCCCGTGTCACCAACATTATAATTAAATATTTCTACTCGGCAAGACGTTTAGAGCCGATAACGAGAACAATGACATAATGAATAAAACGGACCGAGTATTGTCTGATCCATAGCATATTATGTGCACGTCCTTGGTATTATTTTTGTGTCTCATAATTTATACTCGTGCAGCACCCTTGGGCCGTGCACTTTATGCTGCATTTACAGCCATCAACCTTGTTTGGGTATTCCCATAACTCTTACTTGTCGTTGTTGTTATTTGAGCAGACTCATGTCAGGTTGTGCATGATACCAGAAACGCGTCGCCCTATATGGGCAATGCATTGAGTAAACTTACAAAGGTACTCCTCTGTCGTTCAAGTTCGCACGTCTTACCCTGCGTCAAGTGTTCGATCAACCAACATGCAAGAATGTTTCTGTGCGATACATTCGTCCCAAATCTCTTATAGTGCTCGAGTACGCTCCCGCTTCCTGTCACAGCATCTTCGTGCCTAACGCTTCCTCGTTCAAGATATCTGTTTTCTCCCTAAGGCGTCAACCTGTATAGACGTTACGGAGACGAACAATCACAAGCTATAGGTTCATCAAAGTACAACTCAATTGATACCAAGAAGTAATCAGAGTGGATTCAGTAATTCCAACGGCCGATTGTTTGTTTTCTTTCAATAACAGTTGTGTCCTGTTACCCTACCACTTGGTACCTGGTGGTGGTTATAATGCCCTGTCCAACATGGCTCTATATGTAGTTCTTCTTCGACATTTGTGTTAGTCCATAGGGTCAGACAATCGTACAGCTTTTTTTTTTTTTTCTTAAACTCTAGTATCACGAACTTGACAATTGTAGTTAAGAGGTGACAGTGACAGACCACATCACCACACAACTTCGCAAGGGCTCTGGACGACGCCACGCGATTTATTGACAAGCACTATGATGACCGCACAAGTCGACTACGAGTTGAGCCATGTTAAGTTCCGCTGATGGTGTGGTATAATAGGACGGTGTTGCATATTGAGTATCATGCACACCAGTAGACTTCTCTTAAAACGGGACGTTTTACAGGACACGATCCGGAGTCTTTGGCAATCGTACGCTTCAGTTTGGAGACTAGAAAATATCACCACGTTACCTTCTAGACACGGCTCACTGAACATTGATTCCAAACCAAAGATATCTCAGGTCTTTGCGCTGACTTAAGTAGTCGCGACGCTCCATCGATCAGCCAGTCTGTCTAAAGAGGCCTTCTCGCTTGACCTTGTCTGCACATTCTATGCCCCGCCCCCTTTGAAAGCAGACTTACAATGAGTTTGCGTGTTGTTACCTGCAACACCACCAGCACAGACCTTCCTGTGAATTGTCAATCGTGGTTTCCCACTCGTTTGGAACTTAAGTTTAGTAATACCGCCAGTACAAACTATTGATCCGTTATACACATGGTACATCCAAGCCTATCGAGGGCTTCACTAGATAGGCTGAAGAAGATATCACAGTCTTGCGTATACACATCAACTGCTCCGCTCGAAAGTCGCCGGCACCTTCACTAACGAAAGCCTTATACTTTGCTCGCTCAAGCTAGCGATCTGGATGTTTTCGGTAGAAACATAGTGGCATCGCGCCGGCCATAAACTGAGCAACGCAATTCGGCCTCGACTGACTCGTGAAGATAAAGCCAACGGTCACCCTAGAAATAATTTGTTCAAGAGATCGTAAAGTCTCGAACCATCCCCGCTCCATGCTGACTCAATTAGAGCCAATAGGTGTGTAAGGAGCTTCATCTCTTGACTCAACGGAAGATCTATTTGGGTCTGCTGTATCTAGACCAACCAGCAGAAGACGGTGAACGCACAGAACACTAAGGATATTCATTCCATAGCTCAAGTCACCATGTACCTTGATCATACACCCTGAGCACCTCGATCTCGTCCTGGTTGAGCAGGGTAAGCTAGCTCCGTTATATAATTGGGCCTAGAGACAACCCCTGTCGTGTGTTGGTCCATCCCTTCTTTTCCCGCGCGGCTCTTCCCGTCCCTTCTCATCAATCAGCGATCGTCATTGGACATACGTGACGCCTCATCAGCCCATCAGCCAAACATTTTCAACTCTTTGAGGCCAGCAATCCTCCAAGGCAAGCTCGAGCCAGGCCGGTCATTTACCGTAGAAAGACGAGCCAGATAGTCTCCTTCTCTCACACAGTGTGGAGCGTCTGTCATGCTCGCCGGCCCCCCGGCCCGGCGGCATTAGTCCCCTTAAGGCGACGAGCAACGCTCAAGCGAAAGGTAAGAAAGTGGAAACCTTGGTATGATCAGACAAGGGCTTCACAGCAAGAGGATGGTGAGGCTAAAGGACCAGTGCCAGAGATTGATACGCTGACTGGATTGGGGCAAGTTGTAAGGATATTAATCGCAGTCTGGGAAGCTTCCTGCGAACTTGACCGATGAGGTGAGACCAAGTAGTGAGCCAGAAGAATCAAACAAAAGGAAAGCGACAACTAGTCAAAGTCAAGGGCTGGAACAATTATAGCAAGGAAGTCCATCAAGAGGGACTGTCGTATGATCGCTTTGCTGATAGTATCTGAGGACTACTCCACTCATCCAGAACTCGAAGATGGAACAAACGACACGGCTGATGGTGGCCTACGGAAACGATGCCACATTGATGCCACGTTAGAAACAGCCATCGTGCGAACAACGGCCGATATCGATGCATCTCTGTTTGGGAGTCAGCAAGGATCTTCCGGAGTCTCGTCTTGGCCTCCCCTAGGTTGGCTTTAACCATGGAGTAGCGCTTCGATGTCCTTCAAGATTGCTGTGGAGCATATAAAACTGCAGCTAAATGCTGCAGATAGCCGGGTCGTTGGCCAGTCGGATCGTGACCAAGCCACGGTCGCAACTCGACAAACACGATTAATCTCAACACTGGTTGGGGTGCTGGCAGCCATGGAGACCAAAAGACAAACTCATTCTTTGGTAAAACACAAAGTAAACAGTGATTATAGCGTCTGGGGATGGTGTACAATGTCCTCGAGTGAGGATTAGCCCCGCTTCATATATTGCTGCTGGAGAGTTTCCAAATAATCATCCAAGCAATGCATAGTGAAACGGAATGCTCTCCAATATACAAGCAAAGACGGCTGTCACGCCCAATTCTTGATATAACGAGCCCATTGTTTTCTCTTCGTGTATATGGCTGGAAGGATCGTTCGCCGTAGAGTCCGTCGCGGGTCGATGCCATAGGTCGTTGACCAAACAGCCCGGTGCCTCGACGCCTGGAAACAGAACATCATGTCTCTTGGGTTTACCACGCGACCGGCGGTCATCCGGCGATTCTTTTTCTAAATCTGTGCACGAGTCTTCAGGTCAGCCAAGTTCGACCAAGACAAACAAAAGAAGATTGGCTGAACCGGGACCAAAGAAGTAGCTGTGACTTTTTGGGGAGGCGGTCTGCTAGAAGAACACACGATAATGGGGAATATTTCCTCGTATCTTGGTCAGTCGCACTGCTTGCTTCGCGTTTGTTGTTTCCAAGCATGACGATAAAGGGAGTTTGTGAACTGATTCTGGTCAAATCGTCTTGTCCGTGCAACGGCTAGAGCCCACACTCTCTCTTGGAAGTTTTCCCCAGCCAGCTTGAATCAGAGAACCCAATTCCACTGGATCTCCGAGCTCGTTGAAGGAGGCGAACGCGTGGCGTCAAAGACCAGGTTGAGACAAAGAAGAAGCAACCAGGGTCCGCGGATACCGTCCGCCTGAATCGAAATCGATGCACATCTTCGCCAGCATTCTATCGCCACAAACGTCCGTGGCTTCTGGAAGCATCTTGTGGTACTTCTCTTAGGCCGGAAATGGAAGAAGGGGGATGAGGAAAAGGTGCCTCCTCGCCCTTGTGACAGTGACGGCGACTCCGTTTGTTCTGGGAAAGAGGCGAAGTTTGGTTACCGAGTTGAAATCGGCAAAGTAATCAGCAGGAGTGAGTCGCTGGTTCAGCAGGCAACCTTTGTTGCTACAGTTGCTCTTGCCGTTACAGTTGTAGCTGATAAGCTGGACTCATTCCTTCCCGCTTTCCCATGGCACCGTCCGTCATCCCGTGACGTCCCGTCACCGTTTGCCCGGAAGCGGAAAGTTTCACTGCTCTGGATCGAATCTCAGATCTTTCCTATCATCATCTCGCCGAGCAACGCAACGCCTCGTCCGCTGCAAAAAGACGCAATAAACTCGAATTCTCTGCTCCCGCCCGTTTCCACTCCCGTTTGCGGAACCCCCGAAGCCATTCCCGCGCATCCGGACCCTTTATCCCACAAAAACAAGCCTCCTTTTTCGACGCCATCATCATCTGCATTCCAGTGACTCCCCCGACCGCTCTTTTTCAAGTACGCTTTCGGTCGAACAAAACAGACTGTGACAAAGACGGTGAAGTCTCTGCACACGCCCACCGAGAAGGAAGCGATGCTGATGCGTCCCGACGGGATGGGAGCGAAGTTGGTTACCTGGTTTGTGGAGCCAAAATAGACAGAAAGCCTCTTAAGCTTCATACTGGAAGAAGTTAAGCTGTGTTTGATTTCCACGGTATTGGAGTCTGGGCACGTAGAAAGCGGCGATATGACAACGATCCCTGAAGAAGAAGGGACAACACCAAGGGCGGTTATCTAGTAGTGTAGAGCCGCAAGGGATGGTTTCTGGTAGGAGTGGCTCCTATCGATCTGAATATCAATCACATCATACCTTACCCGGCCAGAAGCCGTAATGTGAAGACTTCTAAAGTAGATTTCCATGTTCAGATCTTGTTCATTCCCGATTGTATCCAAAGCCCTGACACGTCTTGTTCGCAATCATGTTTTTCGTGTCATCTGACAACAAATGGGTGTCTGAGATAGTACTTTCGCATGAAATTTATTGCATTTCTCCCTCTCCCTTCTTTCGGTAAATGTCTTAGAGAACCGTCACGTTCCGTCGGGACGGTCCATAGTGCTTGTTCCACGTCAAACTCGCGGCCTGGTATGTATAGCGTCATGTCTTGAAACCCTTATTCCACTCCTGTATGGCTGTTCAGTTTCATTTGCGGTACCTCAACCTCTTGTTGGTTGGCATGACAGAAGGATGTTTATTCTTATCTGTGTCCAGCAACAACAAGGCCGTTACATTGCTTTTCTGTGTAAATGTCGTTCCCGTGTCTCATATGTTGGATCCTACGTGCCTGGCCACAAGGTACTGTACGAGCTGGCCTTTTTGATTATGGCGAATAGGGGTTTCCACGAACTCCAGGAATTGAACAATACCAAAATATACAGTCCCTGGGAAAACTCAATTAATGCCACCTTGACATGTTCCTCTTTTGAGAAGGGCTTCCCCGTCTTTTAGGAAGAATTTTTAGTTTTCCACAAAAGCTTTCGAGACAAACTCTACAGAGAATAACCTCAAGGCTCCCTTCTTTGGCAGCTGCAGCCACTCTGGCCATCACAACTTGTTTACATTTCAGCCGCGAGACACTGTTTCTCCTCTGCCTTTCTCAGACATTACTCCTTGCGAAATTACCATGTCTCGGTGCTAATACCGCCCGTAAGTCGAGTCCAAGTCAGCTCTGCAAGGATACTTGACCTTCCAGCTCAACCACTCGTATGACTATGATACTGTACTCCATAACAAACACCCTGAATAAACCAAACACATTATTGACAACGGAAACTTGACTCTCCGCTTCTAGTGACAGCCAAAGGCTCCATTCGCCACGACCCATCACATTCATCACATCAAACATTGATTAATTAACTTACACACCCCCCTTACTATAGTACAGTACAGCTCCCTTCAACTTCGTCTCGCTTGACTCATTTCCACACCCTTCCTCTACGCCAAGTCAAGACCCATCAAGGGCACAGCCCACGCAAAACCTTGCCGCCTCATCACTTCACCAGGGCCTTTACAATCCGATACACGCCCCCTTCCCCTCTTCTCAGTCCCTGCCGGCCATTGATTGAGCTGAGCTGAGCCCCTCGCTTCAAGCTACGGTGCTTGGTCTGTCCTCTATACCCTATGCACGCTCTTTAGTGAAGCCCTATCTTGGCCCTAACTTGAGCCGTCGACGTTGTGCAAACCGGGTCCCTGGGACTAGGGGGCATCCATCATAAGAGAGGAGGGATGCTAGCTATCGTGTTCTGTAGCCCCTGACTCTACCCACTGTAGCAGCAGCAGCAGCAGTGGAAGTATGGAGTACGATAACAGACAAGTGCTGACAGGAGGAGAGGGGGTAGCCCAAAGTATAGTTGGTTAACAACGCAACTGCGTCTCTTTTTGATTGTTGGATCTTCTCAAGTAAAATCGATAACCTTTGACATCGGCGAACTTGTACCCTAGAATATGTTTCGTTTTGTTATTAGACACTTTGGAGGTTAGGTAGATTTTCAGCCGCTTGGGCCCGTGTCATGGTTACTCGCTGTGCCTTGCACTTCCGCTAATCTGCGTTACGGCTCGTGCCTGGGGCGAACCCAACCCATGGAGCCCAGCCCTGACCTGAGTCTCGTGTCTTAGTTACGGTACCGCGCCGTTCCTGAGTGGTACCTTAGGTGGTAGGCATAGAGATAGGTTAGTAGGTACCTACTGTTTATCATGAATAATACAGGCGCATGCTTACTTAGTACCTTCTTTTAGTAGGTACAGCATGCCGCTAGACTCGGATTACTTGCGTTAGTTAGTCAGTATCACCTCCATTGCATTTCATCACCAACAAACAAGACTACCGAGCTCAGACCAGCATCTCATCTGATCTCTGTTTCTGTTTTACCCTGTCATCTCATCATCTACATTAGTATGTGCTTAACTAACCAAAATCGAAAATGTCTTACCTCAACGATGCTGACCACATCAGCCAACGGTCATGTGCTCTTCCCGTTGCCCTTCCCTTCCTTTCCCTGGCCTGATCTGACCTGACTAACATTCCATGTAGATCCCTTTTTCGTTTTGGAAAATTCGACAGGGTATGCCCTACTAACTTGGCCTTGGTACAACACGCAAAAGGGGGGTCATGGTCCGGTGGAGGGAGGGTGGACAACCCCCTTCAGATCACCATATTTATTGTCCTTGGTAGTTGTTCGATGATCCAAGAGTAGAAAAGCGTCAGAACGATAACGGTCACTACCTTACCATAAGGATGTTTATGTAGTAGGTGACTAGGTACGTAAATAAGATAAATACAGACCAGCTAGCTACTACGTAACTAACTAACACGCAGTAAAATAAACCGGCCCAAAACGACTCATCTCCCGTTGTCCGTTGCCTCAGCCAGCCATCGTCCAACAAGTACAGTCCAGTCCAGTCCAGTCCGACACAGTAATGCGATACGATGCAATGCATCCAACAAGTCGAGACATTTCAAATTCGCATTTCTAGCTGCAAGTCAAGACTCCAGACTCCAGATCACAGCTCTTAATGAGCGTCAGCTAATATGGATACTCTCTCTCTCTCTCTCTCCCTTGCCCCGCACCCCTCCTCCCCTCCTCTCCCCTTTCTTTCTTTCTTTCTTTCTTTTCCCATGAATCTCTTCTCTCCTCGTCTTGGGTGCAGCTGCTCGACTTTCTTAGCTCAAGAACCCTGGATAAGAGTCAACTTGGAAGAAGTCGTCCATGGCGAACAGTAAGCCAAGCCGCTGCAGTGCAGTACAGTCCACTACTACCCCGCTCTTCTCTTCCATCTCTTCTACTCCTTTCCCTCCCCTTCCGTGACTTAAGTCAAGTTGTTGGTTGATAACTGGATTATGAACATCTCTTAGTACTTCTTTTTTTTCTTACAGACATGCGTCTGCTCGGACTACGGGCTTACCTATGTACTTTTCTAAAAGTTTTGTGCTGTAACTTAGTACATAGACATTATTGTATTCCCTCAGCTTTTGTAGATGCCACTATTTACTACCTTGGTACCTACTAGGAGGTACTTGAGTAGCAAGCAGATGCTTCTCCCGCTCCCATGCTCCGTCCGGTCTGTGTTCTGTGTGTCCAGTCTGTCGCTTTGAACCAAGACCAAGAAAATCAAAGCCTGCAGGACATTCGAGCAAAAGGCAAGTCTCACCATTGAAATCTCACTGCGGTATCTGCCGCGTATCCGCCGGGAGTCTTCGGGTAACACCTGATGAATTGACTGAGCTGCCGACTGTACCCCTTCACTTAGTCCTGTCACACACACACACACAAACACACACCCTCTTCCCAGCCCAGTCTCCATCTTCAGTGGGCAATCACCTTAGGTACGGTAGGTAGTCATTCTCTGAGTTGGCTGTCTCTCTACGCATGCCTACAATCCAATCCCACTGCTTCCCCGCCCCATCCCCTCTCGTCTTCTCTCTGTTTTCCATTTCTCTGGCTCTGAACTTCACCGTTCTCTGCCTATCTATGCACCTTTTCATAGCCCCACCTTATCCTGTGTCTTGTCTTCCAAGGCTCCAAGTCCAGTCTACCTATCATAGGTAATATCAGATGTCCTGACGTTCCTCTATTCCGTGTCTTGACTGTAGTAGTAAAGCTTCGTCACATTTAACACAGCACAACACAGCACAGCACAGCACAGCACAGCACCTCCAACAATGACTGTCAATGTCACTAGCAGCCACTGTTGGTTGCGCCTCTTGATCTCAGGCTTGCCATTGGGTGTCTGGCTCTCAATACCCCTGTAGCTGCTTCTGTATCCCCACCAAACCAATCATCAACTAGGTACCTGACATAAACTGAGTGTGAGTTAGTAACTTGGGTTACCTACCTAAGGTAGGTAGGTACCTTAGGTACTGTTCTGTCTGTATGTCCGTCCTGCCCTGTGCTGCCCTGTGCTGCCCTGTGCTGCCCTGTGCTAGCTGTGCTACACAAAGAACCTAACGAACATTGCGACACCAGACTCGACAAAATGACTGGCAAGCATTATGCAGCTCGTCAGATATCACATATCATACAATACTATCGTGCTTCGACGACAGTGCTGCAGCCGTGTTGGCATTGGGATTTAGTGTTGGTTTTGGCTACTGTGATACTCTCATGTACATAAGCAAAAAGCAATGGTCAACAGACATCTTCCATCACACCCCACATCCTTTCAATAGCCCCAGGCTCTGTCGTGCCTCTTTCTGTGTCATACATCTCTTGATAAACACTCTCCAACCCTTCAACAACGTCTGGCATTTCTCCTTCAACTCGCTAGCTCCTATGCTCACTGTCCCTAAATCGTCCCCTTTCCACCAGTGCAAGCTCCCTCTTTCGTGCCAGCCGACATCAGTCGGTGAAGGGACAAGACACCTAGCCCAAAATGTAGAAACGTAACAAAGCATCAGCGTGAATCAAAAACAAAACCGTATGGTGCCGTGAGGCTATCCGTCTTTCCTGGTAACACATATTTACCAACCGATTAAAAGGAATACAGCCACTGTTCCAGTCGTTGCTTTTCCGGGCAAACCCTCCTGCCCCATGAAGCGAGCAAAGTGACAAAAAGACAATGCACATAAGTCAAATTCCAAACAAGAAAAACCATCCAGCAAACATAAAAATAGAACGGAGGGGTAGTTTGTTGCCAAACTCGCGTCTTTTTCTAGGTCTTGATTTTGTCCTGTATTGTTTTCGCGCTCCCCCTCCGCTTTTTGTTTTTTCTCCTTCCTCTCGTGGTTGCACTCCTATTTCGTCCCGGCCAACGAAAACGTAGGCATGGAATCAAATGGGATAGGGTATTAAAAGCAAAGCAATTGTCATCAGCTTGGGCAGCCTTCCTGAGGAAACCGACACACTTCTCAGAAAGCGTTGTCGTGTTTCGTTCGACTCGCCCGTTGACCTGTCCGGCAGCGTCAACCCTCATTCCATCAAGTCGCTAACGGCTGGCGTCTTGTCGACCACTTGGCTGACCTGGTGCAGGTCGATTAAGCCTGTCGATCATGGTCTTGTCGATGTCGTTTTTCTCTACCAAGTTGCTCAGACTCATGATCGATGCATTTCCACCTTGGGATTGCTGTCCCTGTCTAGCGGGGGTAGACGCACCACTTGACCCATTCTGGCCTGTCGGCGACCGACCGCCGGGTGCAGAAGTTGCATAACTACCACTCGCCGTAGCCTGAGGCAAGGTGCCACTCGTTGGGTTCCGTGGGCTCTGTCTCGCGCCTTGGTATGGCGGGTATCCAACTCCACCTGGGCTACTGTGATTAGAAAACTCGGCTGGAGACCTTCGTCGTGGATCTTCGTCTACAGCACTTCGTGGGGGAGGTAGTCTGTAAGCGTCATCCTGTTCCTCCGAAGTTCGACGACGCCGTCGTCCTGCAAGCTGGCTGCCGTCGTCCGTTCTCGCGTCGCCATAAGACGAAAAAGATTCAGTCGGTGACTGAACAGGCGCGTAATAGCTCCCTGGAGGCGGCGCAGCACTTGAGTGCTGGTAAGCAGCATGGGGCGGCGGAGGCGGGGGATTTCCGGGTGCCAAAGGTTGTCCATAGGCACCGAATAACTGTGTGCCTGGGGGTACACCTCCTGGAACCGCTGACACAGGTATGAAAGCTGTCGAGCTTGATGAAGAGACAGGCTGGAAGATGCATTCTTGGTTCATCCTAGCACAATTCTGACACTTTCCGCCAGGAGCAGTCTGATATCCGCTGCAGCGAATCTACAGATGGTTAGCATTTTTTTACCAATAATGGTTCGTTTTCCATAGCGTTGCGCGAATCACAAACCTTTCTCTTCCTGCAATATCGACAGGCAATTGATGTTCTTTGACGAGGGGCTGCCTGCGTCAGAGGAGGTCCAGCACCGGGCCCCATTGGAGGGTACTCATATACACCGGCAGGAAGATGGCGGTAGCCATTTGGCGGTGGAGGGCCTGGAGGGGGTTGTCCGCGATAGTAAGCATAGTAAGGATCCTGCCCGTACGGCTCTTGGCCGTATGGGGGTCGGCGGTCATCGTAGTAGCCACCTCGTTGATCTGGCGGCGGGGGAGGATAGGCTGAAGATCGAGGGTCGGACTGTGGTTGTAGAGGTGGAAGGTACTGTTGAGGTTGGCCTGGTGGAGGCTGTTGACCAGGGGGCGGGTAGCCGTTGACAGCATTAGGAGATGCATATCGTGGATCTGTAGGATAGCCACGGCCTGGAGCTGCAGGCGGCGGCCCGTAACCGCGAGAGTCATGAATAGAAGGTAGAGTGACTGAAGTAGCCATGTTGCCTGGTGGAGCGTCGGAGGGACGCTGGGCAGTATCAGGCGGTAGAGGATAGTGTGACTGGGTTCGAGGGTGACTGTCGTCGGGGCGGCTTTGCTGGGGATAGTCTTTTCGATAACTGTCGTCGGCCATGCTATGTTGAGGCGTAAAGAGCCGCAGACAGACAAATACGGTCAGCGGCGATGATGCCAAATGCGTGTAGTTGAGAGTATTGAAAGATGCTTTTGCGAACGAGCATTTGGTGGGGGGATGACCCAAGTCCAAGATGGAGCGGAAAGGAAATGATCAAGTAATTAGTCCGTGTCGTCGAGATGCTGCCCTCTTCTGCCTTGTTGAGTCGCGCGTGTCCTGGCCCGATTGTAAAAGACCGGCGATGACCGATTGCTGCAAGTCAAGAATGAGTAAGTGAATGAATGTCTCAACGGGAGATGACAGTAGATTCCACGAGGTCTTAGGACCGCAATCCAATGCCTGACGGACGTAATGTTTCCCGAGAGGCGGAGGAGGATAAAAATGGTCTCTGACGTGGGCGGGAAGAGTGCGGCGGGACAGGCCGACAGTTATAGCGAGGGAGGGAATGGATGGGAGGAAACTTCGATCCAATCTGATCCACAGCGTGGGAAGAGCCAGGAACCACCCAACCGTAAATGGAGCCTGGGGTTTTGGGGATTGTGGGTTTGCGCGAGAGACCTGGGACTGGGATTTGAGACTTGGGACCGGGTCTGGGGGTGAGAAAAGTAAAAAGAAAAAAAAAGTAAAAGAGGGGGGCACTTCAGGGCCCTTGTTTTTTTTTTCCCTGTTCTTCTACTCGTCTTGTCTTGGGGGTGCGGAAATAGTCAGGTGAGAGACAAAATACGCTCTCCCTCCCACTATCTCGCTCGTGGTGCGTCTGCAAGAGGAGATATCCCAAGCGTGCGTCTCCGGTACAGGCGAAGACTGTCAGGAAGACAGCTGGCTCTCCCCCTCCCTCTCTTTCTTCTTTCCGCTGTATTTTTGTTTCTGTGTCTCTTTCTTTCTTGTTTCTCTCGAGATGGCTCGGCCACAAGACCTGTTTGCAAAAAGTGCGGTTGTCCTGTTTAGCTGTAATGAAGCAGAAGACTCGAGCAGTTGCCAAGCAAGCCTGTGTGGTTCGTATCGTGTGAGTTGACAAGAGAGAAGAAGAGGAGGTTGAGAGTGGAGAGTTGAGTATTTGAAAGATGTGGTGGTGAGTGAAAGTTAAGTTAGAAAGGCGCAGGCATGAACCCGAAGCCTGGTAGGTAAGGTAGGTAAGGTGTACCTGGATACCGCCTCCAGCTGCTAACATGGACCCGTACCAAACTGCCTACAGCAGGTGCATGCCGTTGCGGCGACAAGGAAGTGGGGAAGTGCGCGCGCCAGAGGTACTACAGGCGTCAGGGTGTGCGCCTATCTTCTTTAGAAGGGTAAGTTTAATACTAAACTAAATGTGCGAGGGACAGGTGCAGGTGAAGGTGCAGCGCAGTGCAGAAAGAAGGAAGGAAGGGCACCTCAGTCTAGGGTGGACAAGTGGCGGAGACCAGGGCGGGAGTAATGGGGCGGATAGCCCGGTGTCGTGCCGTTCCCAGGGAGCCGGCCCCAGCCCAGCTAGCACCAAAACCACTTTGGGTACAGGTCCCGTCGGGTCCTTTATTGCACTGTAGTCAGTGGAAGTCTAAGGATACCTGGTAGGGAGTTGGGTGCACAACACCGTAACCCTACTGTGCTTTGCCAAATGTGCTTCTACGAGCAGTTTAGGAGTACCCAGATGAACTCGAATGGTTAAGCTGCATGTACCTCGCCTTGCCTTGCCTTGCCTTGCCTTGCCTTACCTTACATTACCTGCGGATGAGATGAAACGACAACTAAGCCAAGTTGAGTACATCCATATCACAGCAGATGCGAAATGGAAACCAGCTAAAATTATCCACCCAACATAAACCACTGACCTCATAGAATAGACTACGACAAATTGATGTGAAAAGGAAGAAACAAAGCACAGAATCGGGTCCAGAGCATTTCTGGCGTGAAAGTCAAAGGCCAGAAACCCAGCCAGGAGACGAAATGACCGCCTAGCTGAGCACGCACCAGGTATAGCAGAGTGGATTATGTATTGCAGTAACAGTAGTGACGGGTACGGTGGTCTTTAACCCTGAGCCAGGTAAGGGTAAGGCTAAGGCTGTACCCAAGCTACGTCCTACGTAAGAGTAGATACCTAGGTAGGTAGGCACTTATAATAATAACAATAACACGAGCCACTCGTAGCCTCATGGTCACGGACGGGCCTCGAGGAACGGACCGTAAGCGATTGGGCTGGGATTGAAGTCTTTCTTTCTCTCCTGGACCGGGGTATCTCTTTCGATCGATTCGAACAGATGACGCGGTAAGATGGTGCGTTGGTCTTTCTACTTGATGCACTCTAGCAAACAAATGAGAAACAAGAAAGAGGTTTTACGTGGCGAGCTGGGGACATTTGGCGGCGTCTGAGGCTATCGCCTCCAGGTAAGCTACCATGTAGTAGAAACCGGGTCCGTCGTTTGTCGCGTCTGGTGCCTTCTGCCATCAGCATGCTGAGCCTCAGATCAGCGCTTTTGCCGCTCTCAGAGTGTAGATAAGTCAAATACTTCAGCTAGATGGAATGCCAGTCAACCACATCTCAACGGGCACGGCGCCTCCCTCCCTCACATATTAGAACCTCAACTTAGCCATATCTTGTTTTAAGACTATTGTTTACATTATTGGCCACATCAAATGCTCCTCCAGTCACAATAGACTTTTTATAAATAGTGTGACACTCTTTGACCTATTCCGTACTTTCCACAGGGCAGTGGACCGAAAATAACTTATGGAAGCACGATTCGACAAAGCCTTTTGACACTCTTTCAGATGCGCCAGCCAAGCAAGTGGCCTGGCCCGAATCCGGTGGGAGATCGCAAAGACACGGCAATTCAAGGTTTAATGCCTGTGGCCGTCAAGGTCAAACTGCTGTAAGGTTCGTTTGCCGCTCGCCGCCAACCGGCACCGTTAGAGTGAGCATCAGTCACAAGGCCAACGGATAGCAACATGCTGCAGTTTGAGTGAAGATACAACAGATCTGAGTCATACAGTACAGGCCAGTATATTGAATAAATCTGACAGCACTCTATAGTATCCATGTCGGTAGAGGTCGTTCCTTTCCTATGGCATGAATTGCTGAAGAGGCTACGATGGTCAACACCGCCAGTGAGAGCCGATGGCACGAGGTGCCCGGTTGAAAGGGAGGGCGTTTTAGCGCGGTAGTTTGTCCCAGTAGTATGGAAAGGTAGTTGGGATAGGTAGGTCCAGAACAGGATGTCGAAGTGAGGTCAGAGCAGGCCATGCCAAGCTGAGACACCACCAGAGCAGCACAGATCGCTGTAGAGAAAAATTGCTGCTTCTGATACGACGTCAACCAGCAGCGTATGCTCATTTGTACACACATAGCCCCAAGAGCACAAAACCTCGGCACAACCCATGACTATGAAGTTTGAACCAAGAATCGGCCATTGCATGGCTGACGGTACCTTACAGCAGTCGAGGGACTATCAATCAGCCGATGCGGTAGCGACTCTGGCGGCGATAGGTCCGATCAGGGAGGCACCGGCCAAAGCCAGCTGAAGTTGAGACCTTGAAGTAAAGCTCTGAGTGTCTCACGAGGCTAAGACGAATCCCGTATCCCGCAACTGACATTACTTATCCGTACAGTGGATGAAAATACTCTAATAATTGAAGACGCGGCGGGTCCGCTACAGTAATCGAGTAGGCACAGGCTCCGTAACCTGGAAAACAACAAGTGGAGTGGTTGATCAATTATGCGTGTG
This sequence comes from Fusarium cf. aywerte, assembly GCA_011034095.1. Taxonomy (NCBI): domain Eukaryota; kingdom Fungi; phylum Ascomycota; class Sordariomycetes; order Hypocreales; family Nectriaceae; genus Fusarium; species Fusarium cf. aywerte. The sequence continues at coordinate 123,106 of WETZ01000052.1, forward strand.
CGTACTGTACGTGCGTTGTGTGCGTGTGCGGCAAGCATTTGTATGTGGGCCTTGTCCAACAATGAAAAGCAAACAAACATTGTGCGCGCTGAATAACATGGTTTAAAAAAATGAGAAGCTGATGGAAGGCCCGTTTGGAATGGTCGTTGTCGATGAACGTACGTAAGAGCTGGTAGAAGGGCACCGATAGCCTGGAAATGGCCGAACCTATCAGCTATTAGATCTGCCATGAGCCCAAAACTGACTTACTAGAAGTGGTCTCAACCTAGGCCAAGACGTCGTATCCAATTCCAGCCAAGTTATGGATAATATAAGAAGAGCTGAAAGACCGGATTCGGGCTTGACTTGGTATACCGCAAAGAATATCTCGACGCAGTCTGTGTTGGTTTATTGCTGGTTTCGTAACAGCAGAGCTTCGCTGCCCGTCAAGGATTGGCGTAATCTGCTAAGGGTTCCCAACCTGTCCTTTCGCTTGGGAACAAGGACAGAATAATAAACGCTACTAGGACGTTGCACTGCGGGCGGAATGTCTTGGGATTTTTGGAACCCTGGGCCTTGGGCTGCTGCGTGGTCTGGGGTCCTGCGCTTGTTCCCGGCGGGTTGCAGAGACGGCCGCAGGATGCATTACCATTGTAACAGGGCGTGCCAGATATGCCGGGTGTGCAGAACAAGCCAATTGCTACTGTTGTCCCTTACCCAGGGTGAGCAAGAGGGGTCGCTGTGGATCTGCCTTGAACAGTGATGACGGGCGTGTGCCTATACCAATGTTGAGAGGCGAGAGCAACCAAACCCTGGTAACGGTCGTGGGACCTGGCTGGAACCTCGGTGCGGCGGATTCGAAGCCATGGAAGACGATAGTGGAAATGGCCGACGCAGTTAGCTAGTGTCCCATCCATGCGAATGCCCTTGGTACATTCATGCAACTTGACTGCTCTTCGTCACGAAGTTATCGTTAAGTCTCGCATATACCACGCTCGAGGTCTCGTTATCTTCGAATCAGCTTTTATTATCATTCTTGTGGTCAAAAGCCGTCGACTGCACGGAAATCAGCAAGACTAGCAGAAACAGCATAATTTAAGTGTCTGTCCGAATCTCTTGTGCGAGGTAGGATGGTCCACAGAGGATGCAGCTCAACAACAACCATATCGAACAAGTAGGTGCATAGACCGTTGCTTCTTTGAGAGTATGTCGACGTGACAAGGCGTTGCTTATGAGAATGAGTAAATTGGTGAAGGTGCATGACGACTTTCCGGGATGGCGGGAGGAGGTCAGGTTTTGCCAATGATCGCAGGCGGGCTGCACGGTGCTGGGTTACCTGGGACGGTCCGGCTTGCGTTGGTATGGATGCTAATGCTACTGTACTGTCCGCACAGTACAAGGGTATGGTTCTTGGGACGCTGAAACGCTGGCCCCCCGAGCCTCTCCCCATCCATCCCTCTTCCTCTCTAGCGCCAGGGCTGCTGTTGATGCACAGTGGCTACTGGCGAAGCCGCTGCTGCTGTGTGGCAGAGCCGTGGGCTCCATTACAATCCGTAACAATAGTGTCGGTAAACTTGTATTGTTACTTCAAGACAACAGGAACTTAGCATTCCTTTCAAGAGCCTGAATACAGTTCTTTCCTCTAGAACTATTTATTTCAGCCAGTGTCATTCTGGTAATAATTGTGTATGCCAAATGTGAAGTCCTGGCTAAACCATCAGAGAGTTCGCGACTGAGCGACATGACGTTCATTATACAGTCAGTGGCTCGTAGACTAGAGTTTGCCGCTGTTAGATATCAATAACAAGTACGAATATGTTCGTCGAAACATCTTGAGAACTACCATGCTTCTTGAACACAGTGCCGTTAGCAGAGAAATATGTCATTCAAGTGAAGGATAAGCGAGAGCCTGATGCGCGGGCTAGCAAGCACCGAGTCTCGTCGTCTCACCGCTATGAACGCCATTGAAAGTGCAGCCAACAGTGAGTTAGCTATCTGGTTGTATTGGAATATGATGCAATGCAGTACTATAGCGCTGTCCCACGATGGCATATAGCTTCTCGATCGTACTTTCAATCAGACATTGAAAGCACATGTTTGACCACAAACCCTGTCATACACATATTAGGGTTTGCTCGAATTCGCATGGGAGTACTGTTGAGCTGAGATCTTTTGCCGCCCATTTCCATTGTTTCGCCAGTTCGCCCACCCAAAGATAGATGAAGTGAGCAGGAACCGGCTACGCACCGAGTTGGTACAAAATCTCAGCCTACAGTCGCTCTATCTGTCTCACATAATGCGACGCTGCTAGGTATTTTCCGTTGAAGTCGAATGTGATCCAGTAACTCGCGGTGCTGATGCTCCCCAATATATCTACATATGGTTATGTTGGCAAATAAACCAACGGCACTAAATATGGCGCAGCGCTTTCTTGAGTCGACACTGTCATGCAAGGACTCTCTTGCATTGGATTGTCTGAAAAAGGGAATACTTGTAAATCGCGGTGTGCATACGATGCCGAAGGCTACCCTGCGTCGTCTAATGTTGTAAAAAATGTATGTTGTCAATCTGGTCAGAAGAAGGCTTGGCAGCAAGATAATGACATGTCTTATTCGGATGACTTGTTCGTTTCAGCGTATTTCACTGGATAGGAGATAGGTTGGTAGAGTGCATGCAACCGCAGGCTGTAGCATTTTGCTAGAATATTGACAGAGGCGACACAGGAATAAAATGTCGGTTGTTGTCCACTCCACAAGTGGCCCATTTTTGCTGGGCGATATCTATCAACGCAAAATGCAGTGCGGTTCAACCCGCAACTCTCAATAGCGCCGGACTTGACAACCAAACGCACCGTAAACCCTCGTCTAAACACGAGGGCATCCAGTATCGACAGGCCAGTAGCCAGTAGCCAGTCTACCAGTCCATTCGCTCACCATCCCTGCTTCATCACCCATGTGCCCTTAGTGTCTTTCCCTTATCCTTCTTCAGACTGGTGCCACTCCTTGACAGGCCCCACGGGTGATGAGCACCCACACGACCAAGACGACTCATGCAGGTCGACGACACTTTGCTCCATGCTCACTCATCAGCGCCATATTTGGCTCGGACAGACGACCAGTCAGACACAAGAAGACGCACAGTATGTTTTCAGACAAACCCAGCAGAACGGGTGCCTTGCGGTTTACCACGCAGTAGATCGGGCCATGGCACACGGCACACGGACAGAAGCTCTGGTTTGCATGTCCGATGACCCCTCGGAATTGCTCTCCTTCATGTTCACCCCTCGTGGCTGAAGGCTATTTTCAGTTTTCTTATCCATTCCTCCACATGGTCCAAAACTCTTCGCCAGAGAAACACTGAGGGTCATGCCAAAGAGGTATTGGTGTGCTGATTTGCTTATGTTTGATCTCAACTTTGTACTCTTGAGGTGGTGCGGAGAAGGTATACCGACGTGCTCAAATTATGCTCCGCCAAAACCCCTGGCCGTGATTTTGGACACTTCCACCCGTGTTGGAGTTACTTCGATTGTTGGGAATCTGAAGGAATATTGTTGTGGACGGCACGATAGATTGCCTAACTGCTCACTCAATCCGGTTGCGGAGTTGAGTGAATCACATCGTAAAGAATAATGAGATGCAGACCGACATGTCAAATCTCCCGACATGACAAGCCTGGGGTTAATCGCAGCTATTGGCCAGATGGTCACCAGACCGCACCGAATCGTTGGATGCTGGATCGTTATATGTCTCCATCACCCGTAGCCCGTTGCGTGTCACGAACGCTCACTGTGGAGTATGGCTCCGGTTCTCTGGAAACCGGAATGGAATTTTTGGCGCTATCAGGGACGGTGCTGGTACCAATAAACTGAACCCAACCAATTAGAGCTTAAAGTTTCCCTCTCATCCCTAGCCACATCCAAGGCACGGGAGCGGCGGTCCTTGGGGCATCTTTAGCTCTGAGCAATGAAAGTCTGTTTTGGAGGGGGTGTCCCGTGAGAGACTACGCTTGCGGAGCTTCGAATAAGTCTACGGACACTCATCAGCTGAATGTTCACTGGAGGCAAAGCGCGAAACGCGACTGTAGTGCAATTGCATCCTTCGTCGCAACATCCCGACCATCAGCGTCATGGATGGGATGTGCCAACAAGTCGCTTGCGTCAGATTGCTGGTATCCATGATGTTCAGAGGGCCGAGGAACTAAAACATTCCGTTAAGCACGGCTGGGGGATTCGAGGCATTGAAAACAGGAACCAGACACGCCAGCGTGGCCTGCTTGTTTTTAAGCCGCCCACAGAGAAGGCTCCTCCCGTCCCGTGTGCTACGCCCAAACCCTCCTCATCATGTCAGTTCGCTTCCTCATTCGCCAATTGTGCGATTCTCGATGATGGCCTTCACAGGCAATGCCAACCAGAAATGCACGATGTTACGCTTTCGCTTGCTCTTGCAGGGCCATATGCGTCTTCGATACGTGCAGGACGTCCGAAACCCACACTTTGGTGGTTGGTGGTTGGTGGTTGGTGGTTGGTGGTTGGTAGGCTGTGCTCGTAGTGATGCACGCAGCCTTTGCCAGAACTGGGTTGTTGACCGCCAGACGAGAGCAGGAAGCCTTAATGTTGGTCAACATCTTTGTTGTTAATCCATGCATTGGCTTTCGGCACTGACGAGGCCGCGGGACGTTCAAAGTGGTGGACTCGGCTAAATTTTGAGCCACCGCCAATCCTCTTGCATGCAGCAACAGATTTGAGGTGCATGGGGGATCCTGGGCCGTATTATCACATATCAGTTGGCCAATGCTGCTGGAATACGGGTAAAGAATGAATAGCATCGATTGAGGTGAGCTAGAGATGCTGGCTGATATACCGGTTGACCTGGAATGAACCCCAATTTTGCCTTTCAATTTGCCGGTAAGCAGGTGGTGGGCTACGCATTCATAACACGATTTAGTATGGCCAGCGAGGAGTGCCTAAGCTGACACATAGACTGTTTTCTGGTGGGCCTGGGGTGGTGTGGTCGGAGCCATACGGGGCATGCGGCTTCTAGGTGCGCGTCGGGCCGCAAGGGCTATCCCGCCTAAGTAAGGGAAGGGGTTTGAAGGGAGATAATTTTGGCCAACCCGGCAAGCCGCGTCAAGTCTGCTTCACGTGAAAAGGCTCCAGGACTTCCTTGAAAGGACAGGGGCAGCAGCTCGGCAGCTCGTTGTCCGACGTGGTATACAACTATCGCTAATTGATTGCTGACCTGGGGCAAAGCTCGGCTGTAACATACTTCAAGAGGCGTTATGTGTCCCGCCTTGTTGTATGGTCAGTTAGTTATAGCAGTTCCACCGTGTATGCCAGTCGCCCAGAGTTGATGTTCAGCCTGCAGGAAGCGTGATGCGCTAGATCCAGACGATATGGAGTGTATGTATGCCAGGGTGCGCATTGACACGACACAACGCATCAATCTGGAAGTAGAAAGCTAGCAATCGCAGGACAACGGCGCACGCGGATGCAACCCATACACTGGGCTGAGATGCAACCTTTATGCCAACACCGTTGAACATGGCATGTCTTCTCCATCAAAAGAACAAGAGCAGAATGTTGGCGCTGAGGAGTTCTGGAAACTGCCATTCCTGAAGTGATAGCTCAAACGGGCGGAGCCGCTCAAATCCCTGTCCAAGACCATCCATGGCATGACCTGAGAGGGAAAATTGTATCGAAAACTGACTTATCAGATCATAGAGTCTGATACGGTAAAATGTTGGCACCTTTTCTGTCTCAAGATGACAAGAGAGGCTAGTCAGGGAACTGGAAGGCAAGGCTTTGTAGTCGAAATGAACGACCTCTAGGCGTCATCTTCAAACAGGATTGCTGGTCGGAGAGTATGTACTGTAAGAAAACTGCATATGGCGATCTGATCCCCCGGCGTTTCTGATTGTGCCTACTCACATGACTTTAGTGAGCTGCAGCAACAGGGACCACTGAAGTGGGCAAGACCTTGACAGGTCAGATTGATGCAGATGCACAGCTAGGTATTTTAACGACAGCACATATCCTGGAAGACATACGGGATATTGGTGAGGAATTAACAATATACAGAGCACAGTTGACTGAACGCATATGTACGATCTCCGCCGCCACGTTCTTGCGTACCGTCGGGTACTTTTTGCTCCAATTGAGCGACAAAGCGCCATAAGCCCGAACGTCATTAATGCAAGGACAGCGATGTGGCTCATAAAAGACAAACGAACTATCCGATAATTTGCCCAGTAAAGGATCAAGGTAACCGGGAATTGAATAGATAGAATTTGTAAGTTTGTTGAACAGGCGATCATGGAGTAGGGAGACAGGTAAGTGTGGGTTGGTGGAGAGGATCTTGCCTACTCTGTACCTATGGCGAAAATGATAGTGACAACCCGATAGGAAAGAACGTTTGATTTCGACATCAACTGCCACCTACCAATTGTTTGTTCGGCGATAAATCTTCCTGCGCAGCGCCTTCGATGGGGCAATCCAAACCTTTTCATAAATTTATGCCTGAGGCAGTCAATCTCATATTGCTGAAATTCCATCTCTTTCAAGTTCGTATCTTTACTTCACCCTCCGCCCGTGCAACATCCTCCTCCAATCTTGGCCAAAAGACGTTCCCCCGTTGCGCCGTTAGCGGATATTTCTTAGCGAATATTTCTTTTGTTCATTTCCCCATTTTTTTTTCTCTTTTCCTCCTCTGTTTCTTAATTTCTGTGTCTTGGGCTACGAAAACTTCCCCCTTCAAACGACGAAAAAGGTACATGAAGAGTACATCTGAACTCTGTACAGCCAAAAGCTTTATCGCTTTGCAGTTATTTCAACAGCTGCATCGTAGTGTTCTGCTATACAAGTGGAACGTTGTTGGGATGTTATAACGAAGGGTTAGACGCAGGAAGTGCAGCTTGAATGACATTTGATCTGTGGCCAGCCTTGTCACTGAGGAGCATTCAAACGGCGACATTTTCCGGCAAAGGAAATCAAGATTGCTGATTCCGACAGGAGTCCTTTGTCGTGCTGCTAAGTTGGCGCACGACCATGTTGCGCACGACCATGTTAGCACTGATGCATGCCTCATCACACCGTAATTAGGCCAAAGCAAAATGAATGGCTGTTGGTGACTGGAACTACCAGACAGTCTCAGAACAACAGAAAATCAACCAATAGGTGAGATATTTTTTCTGCAGCATTGCACTGTACAAATCAGCGAGGGAGGTCAAGGCCGATGCACCAATTCATATCAGTGCATAGCATTGCAGCAGGAGCCAGATGCGCTACAACCAACATCGATCACATTGCACCACACCCACCGACACTCTGCTTTTCTACGATCAAATAGCTCTGTGACACTGCGATGCAGTACTATTTACTGCTTATGCTTGCGAAAACCTGGGGTTGGTGTCAAGACTGACATTGGATGGCGGCGTGGACTAAGCCATGCTCGCTTGTCACAACTGAGTTCCATTTCAAGGGCCCACTTCGATTGACCTGGCTCAGGCAAGGCCCGGTCCGCCAATCGCACACGTTGAGCTACTATCACGTGAGATGAAGCGTATGCGGAAGACCCCTGCCTGCTCGGGTAGACTGCATGTCTCCCGCAATAAGTCCCAGTTTTACTCAGGTGCCGTGGCTTTAATAGTCGGGCCGCCATACCTTAATAAGACAGGCGAGGCTACCGCATCATGGATATTGACTTGCGACGCGGACGGGGAGAGAGGGGTGGGTTACATGAGAAAAAGGAAAAAGAAAGGAAGGGAAACAACGAGAAGATAAAAAGAGGTAGGGGGGAAAAGGAGGGGGAGGAAAAGCCTATCAAACAACCACCCTTTCTTTTTCTTTTTAATCGGTAAGTATGTTTCAGCTATCTGGCTACCGGGACACAAAAGGTATTATGCAACAATGAATATCAAGGCGGTAGGACAGACAAAAAAAAAGGAGGAAAAAAAAAAAGAAAACAGGGCAAAAAGAAAAACGTCAAATGAAGTGTCAGGGCCAACGGCGGTTGCAGCTGCGTCCATCCATCAAAGCCTGCCACGTCGCAATTTTACGGCGCCACGGTCGCTGGCCACCTTGCGCCATCCCGGGCTGCATGTCATCCTACGCCGCCAACACCATGGATAGGTAGGTATAGAACCTAAGTTTGTACTGGACTCAACCGTACCGTGCCGGACCGCATCTACAGTACAGTGCGAACTTACAGGGGTACAGGAGCCGATCCCTTTTCCGATACTGGAAGAGAACCCGCAGTCAGCCAGCCCCTTGCAAGTCCCCCTGTTCGGCAGAGGAGCATGTCAATTGCATCAATTTGAGCTCTACCCGCAGCTCTCAATCTAATCCGATGATAAATTAAAAGTGTGTGGAACGAGATGTTCTTCTTTCCCCCTGACGTTTCGTCCGGGTCTGTACCAAGCAATACTAATTTCAAAAAACAGCAAGAAAAACGCAGCGTACAGGTACCCTCCCACACCACAAGACCTCGCCTAAATGCACGGCAACCTGCAGGCTGAATAGTGCGCGTAGGCCTGGTCTCCAGTGCCATTGTGTGAGGAGATGAACTCCCGTGCGCGAAAACACGCCCCAGAGTCATGCTTGCTTCGAGCGCACCTCGCATGTTACCTTTGACAAAGGGTTTTAATGTAGCAATGTTATTCGATCCAAGGACTGCGACCCACGCTTGGGTAGTCAGTACCCCTTCATCAACGGTACCAGATAGCAGGCAGTGCTGAATGAGGATGAGCGCTTAGTAGCTCAGGTTATTGGAATGTTAAATGCAGTGGTATTGCCAGGTTGACGAGATGGACAATGAGTCCTATAAGAAAGGTGCTCGCTCCCTAGTCGTCAAGATGAGGTGGAGGCTTGGGCATGATTCAATTGAACTGCCTTACCTTTTGCTACATAACTTATCTTCTCGCTCACTCACTTTGCAGTCGCTTAGCCTGGCTAGGTACACGACACATTCATACAAATAATGATACACCCGTGCTGTCTATGAGGTGGCAACCAGCTCTATCTGATACGCACAGCACGGGGAAAGACATCGTTGTGCACATTCGCAGCCGCCGAGAGACAATGGAGTTGGTGTTATCCCTTGCAGGCTCAATGATCAGCGCTGGCCATGGTGAAACCACGCCCTTTCTTCTCTTTGGGCTTTCCGCATGTTGTCAAGACTCACAAACTTGGAGTTGTCTCCTCGTATCACCTGTGTCATCAACTGCCGCTGGGCGCCGCGCGCAAACGAAGCTACAGGGCTGGTACTAGTAATATAAGCTACCTACCTATGTACGACTACTCTGACTACTTGACTATTGCGTTCACACGGGTAACCGCTCTTACTGTCCTATCTCATCCCTACAGTTATTGCACCATTAATTGTTTGCCCGGCGCGCTCGTGCAGCCGAAGGATTGAGAATCACCCCCGACTCAGTTCCGACTTGGACCAGCCACCTCTGCGTTCAGTCCATCGATCGAGTTGGGCGTGCCCAAAGAGTTTATTGAGATGAATTTGTGGGTGCTATACAAATCATAAAGTGACAAGTTGAGGGGAGCCAAGGAACAACAATTCGGTACTCCATTGCACGGCATGACACTGTCCCAATTCAGGCAGGGGCATAAAGAGCGCTACAGTACTGCAGGTATCCTTAGTCCAACTCTCGGCTCGGGGACTTCGAATGCGGGGCCCTTTCCTTTGTCGTTGACGTTCAGTCGCGGAGATATCCTCATAAGTCTGCGACACAATGTAACTGCCCGAAAACTCCCCGCTTCATTTTGCATAAGATGGCCCAACTGGGCGAACGACAGACGTTTGTCTAACAAGCCAGCAATCAAATTTGGCTCTCCGTGAAACCACACACCGTTCTCTCAACAAGCACATGTTTGTTTTATGAGACAATACTTGTTTATCTTCTTGTACAACTTGGTCTCTGTTACATGCGCCACCAGTAACAACAACCTTGCCACCATGTCCGACATTGTATCCGAAAATCAGGCTTACTTTGGGTAAGTGAGCATCTTTGTCTATTACTGATCGACTAGGTCATGTAAATGAGCATCGAGTGCCTTTGCCTCATAGCAAGAACTTGTCATGTTTGACGCTAGCGACCACATATTATTGACAGCATTGATAACTTCCATGCGCTGTGCGGTTCAGTGCAGTTCATTGCTAATTCGGCGCTATCATAGTAAGATCGCCAACGAGTACGACCAACGCAACGCAGATGCGATCGTGCAGTTAGAGTACAGTATCCAGGAGAGGGTCCCTTTCATTGGCATCAAGCAAGGCGGCAGATTGCTCGACTACGCGTGTGGTACTGGTATGCTGTCAAGGGTGAGCATTTCCTTTTCAGGACTAAATCAATACTGACGATGTGTTACAGGTGCTGGCACAGCATACGAGTGAGGCTATTGGCATTGACCTTTCTGAGGACATGGTTGGTGTGTATAACGCTCAAGCTCAAACTCCAGTCAGTGGTACCCTCCATTAGAGAGTACAAGGCTGTTGGCCTGCTTTCGAAGTCTCCGGGCATAGCAAAATGGTCTAACAAAGATACAGGGCTCTTCTCGACATGCCTACCAGGGCAATTTGGCTGACCCTACAGATGCCTCACCTGCGGCCTTTACAGACGCCAAATTCTTTGACTTCGATGTCGCAGGTGTGGGACTCGGGTTTCACCACTTCGACAAACCTGATCTGGCGTCCAAGAGACTGGCTGAGCGTCTCAGGCCTGGAGGCGTGCTCTTCATCATCGATTTTGTCGCCCACAAGATAGACTCCAAGGATGCTGCAAAGCGTGGTATCGCACACCACGGCTTCACAGAGGATCAGATTAAGAAGATGTTTGAGGACGCTGGTCTTACCGACTTTGCCTACCAAGAGTTGCCGGAGCCTATAACATTCAACGATCCGATGGGCCATGGTCATAACCACGGTCACGGCCACGGGCATGGACATCATGGTGAGCACAACCATGACAAACACGAACACGGCGAAGGCCACGCCCATAGCCACGGGAAGAACAAGAGCCAATCTATGACCAAGCGAGTGTTTATCGCCAGAGCATCGAAGCTTTAGTGAACTGGCAGTCGCGTGTTTTGTTATAGAGAGTTTGAACTTTAGTGGTGCAACATGATGGAAAGGGTCTCCTGCCATTTGGAAAGCACAGTCTCTCATTTGTTGCGCAGCTCAGAAGTGTGGCCGCTACAGCAGCATGCCATTTCGTTATAGCCAGTCAATTGATCCCAATATCCAATATGCCCTAAAAGTTTGGCACTGTTTCCTATACTACAAGCAATACAGAAAGTAGCATATTGTTGTCCATAGACATCCATACATAGGCTAGCCACTCGAGCGATTACAAAGGGACATGGCAGTAAATCTTCATCCAGCACTGGAATGAAGATGCGCACTCAATCTCACGATCCAAACCCAATTGCAATCCAGAAACGGCCTAAGTCCCCTTGGTATCCGGTCATACTTATAAAATACGCCCGTTTATGTCCGTAGGCTACTACCAGTCCGGTGGGTGTAACATAACTTTTGATCTGCTGACCTCCAAAGTAGAGACCGAGTCAATGTCCGAATAGCCTCCCTTTTGAACATCCCTTCACACCCTTTTGCCAGTTGGACCGTCCCGTCCCGTTCTTGCAGTTGGCCGGAGAAAGTCTGTTGATAATGCGGTGTGCGGGTACATTCTTCATCCGGAGATAGCTAAGACGCTTTTACTGTCGAGGGATACCGCAAACTTTGCTTGGCGCATTACTCGAAGGACTCGGACTGCGCTATGCGAAATTAGCCATGACGTCTTTGAATCGACAGGTTGAAGGAAGGGATGAACTGGACTGGCTCGTCCGGTGCGGCGCGATCCGGTGTCTGGGACTGAGAGATATCATGTGCGTGCCGCCCTTCTCAGCCTCATCCGTGTTTATAGAGCTCCAGGGCCGACTGAGTTGTGCGACAAGGTGTTGTGCTATTATAGCGCTTCGCTACACTCCCTTCATTAGAAGGTATTCGGCTAATATTGGTAAACTAGGGTGAAACGCTTTCGATTGTTGAAGGCGGTGACACCGAGCGGAGGTTTAGTCATTTCCGTCGACAACGCCAGTGTAAGGAAAGCCTCTCTCTTTGAGACCTGGAGTTGTCTGTGCGAGGTCAACTTCGATTATTGAAACATCTTTTGGTGTAATGACTGATGTAATGTTGTTTGGGTCTGATCATCGGGAGATTATGTATTACCATCTCCGGACTAGGGTGACGTGACTCAGTTGTCGGTGCGATTAGGGAAGCGTATCGATTAAATAACTAATTCTATAGTCTAATAAATCATCAAGTATAAGACACCGAGAGATTGTATGTAGAGCATTGGCTAATTATCCTGACCGTCAAGTTCAACCACAAAGGCGCCACCCAACAAGAGAGCTGGCTCCTCGATTCTATGGTGTTCGTAGCTTGAAAGGCGTTAGCAAAGTCGACATATGTAAAGCAACTAACAGGCTACAACTTACCTCAGAGTTCCAACACCGCCAGCTTCAAGCAAAAAGGTTGGACCTTCTGACAACTTGTAGCCGGCCCATCTCATGGCAAAAGCACGAAGGATGTGTCCGTGAGCGACAAGCAAGACGTCGCCACACTGATCGCTTCCTTTATCCATGGCTGGCTTATGCCATTGCTCTCGAATCTCTTCGATCAATTGGTCAAGTCTCCTGGTCACGTCTTGAGGGCTTCTAATAGTAGTGTTAGATTGAGAATATTGTTGAAATACCATAGAGTGGTATAGGGTAGAATGGATCGGGCTTGTACTCACTCTCCACCTGGACAACCGTCCTTCCAGATGTCCCAAGACCCCTTGATTCCCTTTTCAGCTCTGATCTTACGGATCTCAGGTGATGTGATGCCTTCATAATCGCCGTAGTCCCATTCCCGGATGTATTCTGTGACTTCAACCTCGGCCTCACACTGTAGGCCAGTCCCATCAGGGGCGCCGTGTGGTGTCCAGGGAAGAGGACGATTCAATCCCAAGTTGAGCAGTTCAAATGTGCGTTGGGCGCGCTTTCGGGGTGATACATAGCTTTAAGATACGTCAGCTTTGGTATCTTCAAGAGTGATGATGTTCATGACGTGGGACAAATGACAATAGTCAAGGGTCGGTGTCTTCATGAGATGCATAAATATGAGCACGGCCGAGATGACGTTTCTATTGCATGATGTGCAGAATGCCCAGAGTCTGATGTATGCACAGAACTGGCAGAGGAGTAAGATTCTGCGACTCACATATGAGCGATCTTCTTAGGAGATATGAGACGATCCGGGCCAACAAGAGCCTTTCCTGTTGCTCTCACACGCTTCTCACCATTTGAAGTGAGAGGGATATCAGTGAGACCAGTATGGCGACCGTCAAGCGACCACTCTGTCTCGCCGTGGCGGATGAGGAAAACACGAGGCGTCGACATGGTTCAAAGCTCAATGACGGGGATTCAATGGCGCACTTGAAGCTCAACCGGGAGATTACGGAAGAAGTCTTCTGAAATGTGCGAGAGCGTCCGAGAGGGTCTGGACTATGTTAGCACTATTCTTCAAGTAGTGGGCAGGAAGATGACCTGACGTGAATATAGCCTGTGATGATAACCTGTTATGGTGGGGTTAAATGGACCACGTTCAAGGTTTTGGGAGATGACGTTGAAGAAGCAGAAAAGAATGTCTTTCTATAGTCCACACATCAAGATCAAGTCAAGAAGTGAGCCAGGTATGAAAACGAGACCCGGTCAAGATGAATGAGAAGAGTATGAGGGAAAATGGAGTATCTCGAAACTTGCTTTTGGTGTTGCGACGGATGGATTACGTTTGAGTGACAAACCCCGCTGTACAGTCAGTCAAGTACAGCACCTACTCCATATTACCTAGGTACCACAGGGAGGGGCAAATCCTTTCGCTGGTCCCCATTGACGTTCTCTCAGCGCATTAGTTATTTAGTAATTCGTTATTAATAGTAGATTCTCTCAGGGTATAAATGACAGCTATTGTCTGGCGGCCGCTGTTGCTGTTCCTGACAGCTGTGGTGGGATGGCCGTGATAAACATTGAGAGTTTGCATGAGACCTTAGACAAAGCTTTCATTCAGACAACAGTTTTATCAATTTGAGAAGCAACGAACAAGTACAATACGTATATACCCTTGAATGAAACAATTAACAAATAATTTGTCTGTCCATATAAGTGCAAGTCACTTGCTGTGACAATGGAAAAGAAGCTTGCCTGTCGTTGCTTCTCTTTAATCCCATTAGTAGGTACCTGCCTACCTTCAACCGTCAATATTCTAATGTTCTTTGTTTTTAACTACGGTGCCTATGTTCCTTAAAGAGATAGAAAACTCTATTACCCTATCAAAATGTCAGCAACGGTAATAACCTTACCAATTCTTACCAAACATCGTTTTCTCTCCCTATCACCATCATCACTCTTTTCGCTGTGACATCAGCGACACTTCACTCCCCCGCGATGCCCCTCCTCCCCACACTAGCCGCTGTAACTTCATCTGCACCTTGCTTAGTCAGATTCATCACCAATTCATCACTCGAGATCCACCCGGCCGTCGCCCCCATCCATGCCCGCGACGCCGACAATCCTGCCTCCGTAGCCCGGTACCGATCCGTCTCGGAATTTCCCCAAGATCCGCTGTTGCCGACTCCTACTCCGATCGAGCTCCAGATTCTCCCTTCCACGCCGAAATTGTCACCTTCACAGCCATCACTGCCACGGCCGAAACTAGATTCGACTGATTCTAGCGTTTCGATATCGACTTCGGTTTCTTCAACCCACTACCGATTATCATCTCGACAGCGTAAAGCGCTGTCGGAGCAGGTCTGGCGGGAGTACTGGTGATACCCTCATACACCATACAAGACAGCCTTCTGTTAGCATAGCACAATGGCTATTCACCAGTGGACACGACAGGAAAAGTTCAAGCGGGGTGTCTGGGCTGTTGCTTTCGCAGCGTGCATTTTTGCAGGAACCATCACCGGCGCACAACTTAAGACAGACAACGAGAAGAAGGAGGTAGGGCATGGCCTGTTACTCTCACAAACCGCCCACTAACGATTGAGACAGGCCATACAAGAATTTCGAGCGACATCACCCAATGAGCAAATCGCTGCTCTGCTTTCTCAACGAAGGTCTTTAGTTTCACAGAAGGCAATTCTTCAAAGAAAAATTGACGCTTTCGACCTCCGCGTCAAGGAGCGCGAGGCTGAAAAGGCTAGGAGAGACAGCGATTCATCATAGTGACGACTTTGGAGTCAACGCTGTTGTATTATCATATTGTAACTCTGACGAATATTGCATTAGAACCTAAATACATGGACTGGCGTTAGGGGTGACATGAGTCTGGTAATTATATTGGGACACTTTTTTGGCCAAAGGGCACGAGAACAGATGAACGAGCCAAGAAGTACTCCACGAGTAGCATACCAGCTATATCAAAATTTACATTTTATTGATTGAGAGTTACTTCTCATGTTCTCCCCTGCGCCTGACGGATCATGCCATGTTCCTATCCGTGTTGATTCATCGATTCATCAATTCATCCCCTTGCCTACGCCCAGGCAGTAACACTTTCTACGTACGCAGTAAACTTTCATTTCTTTGCTCGTTTCTTACTCCACGACACCCTCGGCAGAAGGCAGAGGAATAGCGCGGTAGAGAAGAATAAGAGCAGAGTGAGACTCACCACCACCGGCAAGAGTCTCGATCTTCTCGGCTTCAACTTCTGTCACCTTGTCGTCGTTGAACCACCACCACTTGCCATCCTCCTCGCCCTTCTTGCCAGTCTTGGGGTCAATAGGGGCGGCCTTCTTGACGTAAGAAGTGTAATGACCACTGTCCGCACTGGCACCTTGGTGTGTTACAACACCTCGGAGCTCGTAAAGGCCAGACTGGTTGGCACCATCATCATCGCGCAAGTCAGGGTTGATGAGCGCATTTAGCTCCTTCTTGGCCGCAAGAATGGATGCGTTTCTTTCAGCCTCGATGTCGGCATCTGTCTTGTATGTCTCGCCCTCCTCGCCCATGACAGTGTCTCCATCCGCCGACTTCTTAGCCTCCTCTTTCTTCTCGGCCTCCTTCTTCTCCTTTTCGGTAGGAAGACCAGCACCACCAGGAATATCGCCAACGTCTTGGTCGTGAGTCTTCTTACGTCGCTTACGAGCGCGCTCAATATCCTCCTCGTCCTTGCGAATCTCGCGAACCTTGTCGCGCACGGGAATAAGCGCGCTCTTCAGTTCATCGGAACAGAACTCAACAATATCGAGTTCCTTTGGGAAAGTAACTTTTCGCATAATCTTGGCCTTTTTCTGCGTCTCTCGTTTCCAGAAGAAGCGCACAAAGTGTACGGTCAAGTATTTGGGAGCACGGGAAATCTTGGAAGTCTTTGTGTAAGTGGCATCGCGGTCTAGAACGTCCGACCTCTTCTCAATCTTTTCCTTCAGTGCGGCGAGAATACCGTCTCGCAAATGGTTTGTTGAGCTATCGATGTGGCAGTTGAGTTTGGCGAAGCTCTCCTTGTTAATGATGGGCTGTTCGCCACCGTTGCGGGCCTCCTCCTCATCGCACTCCATTACCGAAGAAAATTCACCGGACATATACTTCTCCACAAAGGATGTCTCGGGCGTATTTTCGCCAGTGACTCGGAGCTTCTGGTTGAGTTGCTGCACGATCTGTGACCAAGCCTCCTCTGCATCCTGCTGGGCATAACCTTGTCCTGTCTTTGACTTTTCCGCAAATTGGGGGAACACGGCTCGTAGAGCACCCAGGAAGTTCATGGGAGGAAACGAGTCTTGTGTTTCCCCCATCCTCTTGTACAAAGTCGAGAGTTGGGATGCAAGATCCATGTTTGTGCCGGTCATCATGAAGTTGCTGCTGCCGCTGCCACTCTCGGGACTATACTTGACAAGAGCATCTTGGAGCTCGGGAATCAAGCGCAGAGTCTGGAGGGTCGAGTTGAGATAGCATGTGTTTCCAAGATTGATAAGACCAGCGGGAGTCGCGCCAACTTGCTGAGCTTGCTCAGCTTCTGTCATGTCCTCAACAAATTTTATGGCCTCCTTCGGTCGGACAAGCTCGCCACCTCCAGCGCTTGGGGTGCCCATCATCATAATAACTTGGCCAGGCTTCAAGCCTAGCTTGCTCATGTCGGCATCGTCCTTAAGCTGACCACCCTTGATCAGGATCTTTTGGCGTTCGGGCTCCACGTTGGTCAAGCTGAACATTTGGAGCTTGAAGTCCTCGCCGGTAGAGCTGGGGTCGATCTCGACATCGTGTTTCTTGCCCTGGTGTTTCACCACGACTGTTGAGGATCAGCAAGTGTCTTCTGCGGAATTATCGTCGAGTTAGGGCGTAGAGTAAAGGACTGACCTGAAATGGACGACATGATTCTGGTTGACCGGAGCTGGATGTTTCGAGGTGGGGTGTAGTGAGATTAGGTGGCCGAGAAAGAAGACGCTGTCTATTCTCCCTCTTTCTATGAATCCCAAGATCTAAAGTAGAAGAAAAACGAACAGAAGGAAGAGAGAAAGTCAAGATTGCATCCCTGTGCTCGCAAGTTTTGTTTGTAGGGGACGAGGCGTAGAAGATGCTAGAGATGCGTCACCGAGTGGTACCTGGAGGAAGGCGACTTGTTAGTGGGGAAAGCGGTGTACTATTGTTTCCGCGGGGCCAAGGGATCAAGCTGTGGCTGAAGACTGGTCAAGCCACAAGGAGCTCTCCCATGGAAGCTCAAGCTCTCTTCCACGTGAACTGTAGGTACCTCTCTCCAAGGTTCCCCATCCATCACGGCCCCACCTAAAGAGACCGAGACGTCAGGCATGGCGACGCCTCATTAACAACTGCGCCTCACATTGTTGAAGCTCCAACCTCCAACGTCAACGTCGACCGACCCCGCCGAGCTCCGTGTTCTCCATCAACGTCTCGATAGGTCCTTCTGCCAATTAGTTTGGAACGTCCTAGGACGTGTTTCTAGCCATGGTATAATGTCATTGCTATCTCGCGAACCTGACCGCAAGCTGACAGCTATCCCCCGCTTAGTCTCAATCCCTCCGACCTTACCTGCAATGCGTACGCAGCAGCTTGACCGCCGCGCTCACTCTTTCCAACTTTGCATCTCAAACTGCTGAGCGACACAATGTTCCCGAGATTGAGGCACAGACATCACCCGAAGTCCTCCTCCAGCCCTTGACCATTGCGCGAAACGAGAACGAGCGTGTCTTGATCGAGCCCAGCATCAACTCCGTCCGCATCAGTATCAAGATCAAGCAGGCCGATGAGATCGAGCATATTCTAGTGCATAAGTTTACAAGATTCTTAACGCAGCGTGCAGAGTCGTTCTTCATCCTGCGGAGGAAACCAATCAAGGTCAGCCACTGGTCATGCCATGCCGTTGACCTAACCCCCTGACTGACTGTTGTAGGGCTATGATATCTCTTTCCTGATAACAAACTTCCATACTGAGGAAATGCTGAAGCACAAGCTTGTCGACTTTATTATTCAGTTTATGGAGGAAGTTGACAAGGAGATCTCCGAGATGAAGCTATTTGTGAGTACCAGACCGTAGTGTAAAGCTAAAACTAGATGATGCTAATCTATCTCCAGTTGAACGCTCGAGCGCGATTCGTGGCCGAGTCTTTCCTTACACCCGTGAGATTCACCCTTGATCGCTTTCGTTAGAAAACGCTGACCATCTGTAGTTTGACTAAACCCTCAGCCTGTTTGAGGCATGGGGTTCGCTTGGGTTTATCAGCTGCCGCAACGTTCGATTGGTTAGGCAAATGGTATCGAGCCAGCACTGGCCTGCAGCGGCTCTGAAAGGCGAGCTCCATGCTGTGGTGAGAAGGGAGGTTTAAGATAACGATATTACCTAGACATAAACTTTACCAACCATACTGAAATGAATTGCGAATCTTTCTAGAAGCCAACAATCCTCTTTTTGATGATAGATACCTGCCTAGGCAAGGTAGGTATATAGCTTCAGCTTTCTAACTGTAAGGTCGCTATTGGGGCTGGCCATTGATATGAGGTTCTAAAGTGAGACAGAGGCAAGGTCTTGATTGTCTCATTGTCGTGAATAACGACGTCCTACATGTTTTGAACACCAACTCCTCCATCTTGAACCGGTCATCAATCGTATATCGTCATTTATCAAACCAATTCTTACTGTCATAGTCGTAACTATAACCATGTTGTTGCCATCATTTATTTTACTTGTTATTGGATATTGCTAAACTCAACGGTCACAATGCCAAGTGAATCACAGTCAGTGATCTGCTGGGAATAGGTGGGTGTACGTCTCTTTCTTCTGGATCTTTAATCTAACGTCTTCCGTTCTGACACTGCTGAAAGCTGCTCAGCACTGTCATAGAAACGCGAGACAGGTAACTCATTTTTACCTCCTAGAATCCGTCTCGTTGCCTCGTACTCTTGCTTCTTGCTGCTGGCTCTCTTCTTGCTCCCGCACCTCGCAATCGTTCCTCAACTTCCGACCTTCAACATTCTCCTAGAGGCTAAACATCCCGGTGAAGGTATTCAGCCTCTCGAAATTCGCTCGACTGGTTCGGTTCTCTACCTTGCGCGACTGTTTACCTTCTCATACCTGCTATTTCTTACTTTTACCAAGATCTTTTTGCCAACCTACATCCGTCCTCGAGCCTGCAACCTTTACAACCCTTCGCAATCAAGAATACCGAAGAGGCACCCTTGCACGAACAGCAAAGCGAACATCTAAGTGTACGTCAATACTCACCTGGTTGCTTCGATTTTAGTGCCCAGGCATTCTCACACTCTTTCACCTCTGCCTTTCTTATTCTCTTTTGCAAATTTCGTCATTTCAATCTACCACATTACAGCACTGACAGTCAAGCGCACTTCAGGTTCTTGAAGCCAAACACTTCTTTTGTCGCTTGCCCTTCGGTGTTTCCAATTGCTCTCCTTACTTCCCTTAATTTTATTTCTCTCGCTTGTTTCCGGTTTCTTGCTTTGAGCTCTGTGGCCTTCTCAACTGCTCGAGCCACTTCGAACTGCCTTCCAGTGCCAACCACTCCATTCCTTGCCCATATTGCTCTCAAGATCACCAACACTTCCCCAGTCCCTTCTCTCCTTTCACCTTTCACGAATATATTGTGGCCGTTAACTTTCATTGTTATCTGGACAAACCGTTCGTTCGAAACAATTAGCGCATACTTCTGAATGGTACGTTTCTCTTACCCAACCGCACCTCGTCCCGAGCAAGAGAAAAAGAATCTTCCGATGAGCTTTGCGGCTGGTCAATGATGATGATTTACTAACGGGGTATTCGTTTCTAGCCTTGCGACTCTACTATGTCGTATCATACAGACCAGCCTTCGGGTGTGCATGATGCCTACCAACTTCAGATGGCTCATGGAAATTCCGCATCCCAGCACCCGGGTCCTCTGTCTTCCAACCCGCCTTTTGGTGCCCCTTCTTTCCAACCTCAGGCTGGTCAGTTCCCAAGCACTGCTGCCTGGCACAATTCCGAGTCTGCCTCGCAAATGAACCCCAACTCGAACTCCTGGATGCCCTCAGCTCACCAGGTTCTCAACAATGCCCTCCAGGCAAGCGGGTTTGGCGATGTGCAGGCCGGTATGGGAGCCAAGGGTACGTTCATCCCAAGTGATGGACCTGTGCCGAATGACTTGGAACCACCAGTTGCACCCCCAAACAGCCCTGCGCAGGGCGCTCCTGGACTCGTCATCCCGGTTATGCAGCTTGACTCTGTTGCTCTGGCTCCTTAGATGGGAAGCCAAGCTCAAAGTGCTGGCACCCATATGGCTAATAGCAATGGTGTTTTCAACTGTGCAGTCAGCAGCTTTGTTCCATCAACTGCCAGCAACGCTCAGTACTTTGTCGCCAATAGCTCTTCACAGCTCGTGAACGGAGCCCCTCAGGGGATGCCTGTTGTTGCGAATGGCGACACTCGAGGCCTTGGTAGCTCCGGCATTGCCAACCGACTGCCTCACGGAGCTCAACTTTATGTAAGTTTTAAGTCGTCCTTAGGATCTTTTGATGAAATCTATCCTGGTCTTATGAACATATCACTAACCTGGGGGAATTTTAGCCTAGCCGACCCGTTCAAAACACAGACTCTCGCAGTGTCGAACCAACCGGCCTGATTTCTCCCCCACACGGCCACAGTTCAACATCTCAGCCTGGAAGTCAACATTCTGCTCGCTCGGATCATGCCACTGGTGCTCAGAAGTTTTACACTCCCGTTCCGCCCTCGCAGGATCCTAACGTTTCTGGTCTACCTCAGAGTGTCTCTTTTCACTCTTGCCTCTCCCTAGTGAGTCCCGGCAACACTCCACGCCATCTCGGCGGCGAGCGTGTGAGTGATTCACTGTCTACTCCCACCTCGGGCCACAACCACCATCGTACTGAGCCGCGCAACTACGCGCCCCGAACATCTGGTCAGCCAGTTGACAGTTTGCCCCCTCCTCGTTTCAACTTGGAGTTGCAGACAATCCCCAGCGCTCATCACACCTCACCCCGCGACCCATTTGGAAGCCCTGAACGTGTCGAGCCGAGTGCGCTGATTCCATTCCCGAGTCTACCCCCTCCTGTCGTTCAGCACGCGATGCTCACTACTACAGTGCAAAAGCCGTTCACTGGCAACAAATCTCACAAACTACATGAGCTGACGGCTACTTACTCTGGTCTTCCTACTCTGGAAACAGCCATGAGCTCTACATTTTTCCCATTCATAAACGGTCCTGGATCGACAAAGCCATCTACTGCTGGTGTTGTTCGCCTCAAGAACGTAAGTCTTCGACAACATGTCACAATTTTCCTTGTACTAAACTTCCTAGATACCGTTTTCTACCAAACGTTCCGAGGTTGTTGCGTTCATCGGCCGCAACAGTCGAATGTTGAACGATGGCGAGGAGCCCATCCACATCATCATGGATCGAGCCACGTCCAAGACCATGGATGCCTTTGTCGAGTTCATGACCATGGAGGACGCTATGCGCTGCGCTGAAAAGCACCACCAGTACACTCAGGCTGGCCGTATCAGCCGTCTGGGCGAGCGCCCTGTTGAAGTTGAGTTGTCGAGCCAAGCTGCTCTTATGCAGGAACTTTTCCCTCTTGCTCGTGGCGTATTCTGGGATGGCGCCAACCCCCAGATTCTCCCCACTAACAACAACGAGCCTTGGGTGAACTTCAAAGGCTTCATCTCTCCTGAGGAAATGGTTATGCTGGTCAAGCACGTAGAAGTTCCCCATCGGTCTCCATTTTCCAAGGAGTGTCCCCAACGCCCCTACGAGTGTCTCATTAGCACCTTGCGCAAGTTTCCCTGGTATGCCGCGGACCATGTTACGATCGCTCAACGTGGTGCTATGTACAAGGCTACCGTCAAGCTTCTTCGTCTACTCAGCCGATCGGTCTCGCAGCAGGATGACCCTGTTAACCTCAACAATCAGCTTTTCCAGCGTGTTGTCCGAACTGCAATGGAGTGCAAGGGCTTCACCATCCTTCAGAAGGACAACATTGCATTCATGGTGCAGATGGCTCCCATGGAGCAGCAGCGCCGTCATGGCCAGCCCATGAACCCCAACTCTTGGGTTCACCAGTACGCAATCGCGTGCAAGCCAGATACTCCCCTCGATCTTGTTGACTGGTACATCCGCCTGATTCGTGAGCAGACCACTCGTGATATTCTTGTTCGTCCTATTCACGAGCGCACCTCCATCCAGGAGACGCTCAAGGCTACTGATGACTACTGGGGCTATTTTTACCACGAGGTCAACTATATCCAGGGACCTCAGTTTGATGAAATGTCTCTGGGGCAGTGTGCTTACCTCGAGCTTTCTGCTATCGAGCGAATTCTCGGTCGTGCCCTCGGCTACAACTAAGGGATAAACAAATGCAGGTTTACTTGCCAGCTTTCATCTCGCTTCTTTTCTATTTTTCATTTCGGAGTTCTTTTTGCATTTCTGCATGTCGCTGGATCTGGTAAGCCAGCAACAAAAAGCTTTGGCCTTTTTCTCAGACCTAGGACGCTTCTGTTACAAGTGCCAAGGTGCCCTGGAGCACTACTTCATCCGCTCACATTTGGGGCTCGGCATTTTGTCGACTCACCACTTGATGTCAAGGCTAGAGAACCAAAGAAGCCGGGGGAAGAGTTTGCGGTGCACTAATACGATGGAATTGGTTTCGGGGGCGAGGATGGATGGCTGCCAAGGTTGATATTAAAGGGACCACGAGCATGATTTGGAAGTTGGGGCTCATGACTTGTTTTTTTTTTTTTTTTTTTTTTTTTTTTTTTTTTTTTTTTTTTTTTTGGTAATTAAGTTCGCTAGGAATACAACAAGACATAAAAACAGCATGAAAAATTCTGATATTTTAAAGTGAATTTGTGCTATTGTCATTTCACCTTTCAACATCTAACGACCTCCTGCCTAGACATCACGAGCCGCTCTCTGTCTTGAGGTCAATTTGAGAAGCACTTGCCAATTGCCGGTTCTACAAATATCACGCCTGGTATGACTTAAAGTAAGTAAGTACAAATTGAACTGGTGACATTTTCATAGATGGCTGGCAGGGTGTGTGCATAAAGAGTAATTAATTTTGAACATCAGAATGGATGGATGCCAGGGTACAGGGTACTGGCTCCCTACTGGCAGATGTCTTTTAGTGCTGGAATTTTAGTGAAGCGGCCCCTAGAGCTCTCCTAGCCTCATCCAGTGTAAGAGTTTAATCGCTGTCCAATTAAAAGGGGGCAGGCATTAAATGCTGCAACGGCACTCATGTCCACTTGCCGAAGCATGGAACACGGGCACCTTCACGTCTCGCTCGCTCGCCCGTGAGGTGGTTCAGGTACAGTACCGACCCTAATAAAGCGCCTGGAAGCACTGATTGTGCTATTGATGCTGAAGTGAGGCTATCTGGAATTGCACCTTTGAACTTGTCGTCTCCCTTAAATACCGTGGTAATTAAATACTTGTCTACCTATCTGTCCATTCTGTTTACCCATATGTACCTTGCATGAGAACTCGCTTCATTTCTGAACAAAGCAGATCATCAACAAGGAGTTTCATTTTCCCGTGTTTGCTCTTTTCCTTATCAATTGTACCGGTCAGGCCTTCCCGTTGCCGTCTCGCTTGGCTGCTCTACCAAAACAATCCCTTTCAGGACCCGCGTTGGACAAGACTCGTCAAGTCAGGTTCATAAACAAACATCTGGCGATCCCTCGCATTGTATTGTCACCACCCTCATCATTCTCTGGAACTAGAACAGACCAGACCATATCTACCTGACTATAACATCACATCACATCTGCAAATATGGCCGCTGAACAGGAGAAGGTAGCTGCTGCTGCTGCTGCTGCAGAAACCCCAGCAGCTCCCGCTGTCGCTGAGCCCGCCACTGAGACTCTCGCAGAGGCTTCTGACGAAAAGCCTAGCCAAGCTGAGACTTCTGCTCCTGAGACACCTCTGACCAAGCTCAATGGCCGCCTTGAAGAAATCCTCAGCAAGGCGCAACATAAGGAGATGTGGGGCGTCCAACTCTCCAGCGTCGACCATATTCCTACGATGGTGGTTCTCCAGAAGTTCCTTCGGGCCAACAATGATGACCCCGTTGCTGCTGAAAAGCAGCTCACTCAGGCTCTTGAGTGGCGCAAAAAGATGAACCCTTCTGCATTGGTCACTCAGACCTTTGACAAGAGCAAATTCAACGACCTGGGCTTTGTTACTGTGCACAACGGAGACAACAACAAGAACACCGTCATCACATGGAACATCTACGGTGCTGTCAAGAGTAACAAGGCCACTTTTGGCAATGTCGAGGAGTGAGTGTCTATCCGGGTATTCGTGCGGGAGCTTTACTAACACTGCTGCAGGTTCATCAAGTGGCGCACTGCCATCATGGAGCTCAGCGTTCAGAAGCTCAAACTAGATGAGGTCACTGAGCCCATTTCTGAAGGCGGCGAAGATCCTTATCAGATGATTCAAGTTCATGACTACCTCAACGTCAGCTTTTTCCGCGTGGACCCTGCCGTCAAAGCTGCTAGCAAAGAGACAATTTCCGTCTTCTCCATGGCGTACCCGGAGCTGCTTTCTGTCAAGTACTTTGTCAACGTCCCTGCCATCATGGGATGGATGTTTGGTGCCATGAAGCTCTTCCTTGCTCCTGCTACTATTCGCAAATTCCACCCCATGACCTCTGGCACCACGCTGGCTACGGAGCTAAAGAGCATTGCTGCTTCACTGCCTAAAGAATACGGTGGCCAAGGATTTAGTGTCAAGGAGGGCCAAACTGTCTCGCTGGCTGAGACTGGTGAAACTTCTATCGAGTCTGCTGCAGAGAACACCATCATTGCCGAGCCTGTGGTCCCTTCTGAGCCAGCCGCCGCTGCGCCAGCTTCCACTGCTGCGGAGGCAGACCTGGCTCCAATCCCAGCCCCAGTCGAGGCAGCAAAGGAAGAGACTGCCGAAAAGGCCGTTGAGCAAGCCGGCGAGAAGCCTATCGAGGAAGCTCTCGAGAAGCTTACTGTCAACCCAGCCGATGAGGCTGAGAAAAAGGAGGCTCCTACCGCCGCTGAAGTGGAGAAGAAGTAATTCATTGTTTGAGTGATGCTGCACAGGTGGAAAGAAAACTAAGATAGGGCAGTGGAAGAAGCTAAACAACCGTGTGGTATGATACCCTAAACAATACCCCCCTTTAGTTGTTGGGAGTGAGCCTATTGTGCAGAGTATCGCTCTAGAAATATCTTATTCTCAAATATGTTTTCAGTTGAGCCTCCCATTCCATTGATGGCAGGCAAGCAAGTCTTACTACCACAGTATCGCGCATGGTCGTACCCTGAAGTGTATCGAAGAGTGTCGAGAAAATCTTCGGGTTTTCAATACTTTGTGATATGACGTTGGCGAGTAATCTTATCAGTGATTGTTTGTGGCGCCTTGTAGAGAAATCGGCGGTATGGCTATCGAACAGTCATTAGTTGACGAGGACGATCTCGGATATGGTAATGATACTATCGAGGGCTCAGAAATGGAAGTTAGCTGTTGTCAAGAAGATACCACCTACTGACCTAATACCGTATTTCCTGTGGCCTTGAAACCGTATCCAACCCAACAATGCATGTAATACGTACCTAAAAGGAAGGTATTTTGCAGCTCCTTCATGGTCGCATATATGTATTGTGCAAAAGCGAAGTGGCGCCGACGTTGCGGTGGGCTGAGGATGTAGCCCAGTTTTGCTCCCAAAAATGTGCCCGTCCTAACAATATGTCATCTGATCTATCGTATGTGCTGCTTCAGATAGAGTTAACAGATAAACTGCAGTGAATTCCTTTAAGTCTCATGGGAAGTGAAAGAGTATACAAGGTTAAACTGGCGGCGGCATGGAGGAGTCATAGCGGCGCCGGCGGAGGCTGATCTGATTCCTGAGATGCTAATATGTTTGAAGATACCTTCGCTGACGGACATACTGGAAATATCTCCAAGTAAAGAAGCCACGATAGAACATCATAATACAAGCCATAATAAAGCTGGTTCAATCCAGCTGGCCCGGAGTCCTTAGAATGAAAGATTGCCTTGGTTGCGCTTGATCTGCAGGGAACTCAAGCCCGGATTAGACCCCGTGACTTGGTGATCCTCAGGTTACATAGGCTCTCGTTACAGATATGCCATAGACTATTGGCGTTAATTTAGTCTCGATCGTTGAAACGACGCGGAAGTTGAAGTAGCTATTGGAAGATCATAAATACAGCATGGTGGTTTATGTTGCTGCAAGGGAGTGTCATCTACTGGACGACAGGATCACAAGTGCACCCTAAGGCAATATGCTTGGCCATAATCTTAATGATGTAAGTTACAGGCTGGAATTTTCGACTCTATTTCGAAGAGTAAAGTTTTATTATGAAATTCGTTCGAGCGATTTTAGGCTTGCAAACCCCTCTCTCTGTCGCGTAGTGTTGATTGTTTGGTAGTCCGTGAGAACCTCAGTACCCGCCCTTTTCGGCAGTAACTCGCGCTCTGGCCCCTGAGCAATGCAACGTCACTCGCGAGAAACTTCCAGAATATTAGGACCTTTTGTATCGGAACGAACACAATCATTTTGATGGGGTATGAACATTGCTTCTTTGTTCGATGATCATGACTGTGCTTGCACATGCCACTTAGGGCTCCCGGTAGCGTAGTCAACGAGTCTATCTCGGTGTATGCGAGGAGCGGAACAGTAAACTTATTCAAACAAGCATCGCAGCCTTCCTGGAGTGTCGATTATTCCGTTGATTAAAAGAAAACTATTTGCATCTCATTCTGCGAAAGGTAATGGTATCTGAGTCAGATATCGTCAAGGCTCAAAGTGGCAAAGTAGCACACGGTCGTGAGATGTTCGAGACGGAATCTGGAACTCGAGCAATATAGATTGTGATCAAGTGCAATTACATTTTAATTATAGCCATAAGATTTGATGTGATTCTTCCAACACCATCGATAGTTTTGCGAACAGATTGCATTTATAATGATCAAAGTAGTGTTGCGCATATCGTCTCAGGCGGTCCTTTTGTAGGCCCTTGGTCTCGGTCTAAGAAACTCGTGTTTATCTTGCCTTGCGCTGCCTTACCTCGAAAATCAACCAGCCGTGCTCATCCTCGCATCCAATTGTTGATTTTCCTCCTCCCTACCTCAGCTCAGCTCAGCCCAGGCCTTGGGGCGAACAAACTCAACTCCCTTGTCCCTCCTCCCAACCTCCAAATTCTCTCTTCCTCCTAACAACTACATCTCCTCTCGACTGCACCCCGAGAGAGACATAGAGGGCATATTGTGTGTATTACACTCACGCACGAGACTTTGTTCTCCACTGTTATACTCCCTATAACACCTTGACTTCTTTTTTTACCCTCATACTTTTCATCGCCCCTCCTTTTCTCTTATAGTCTCTTGCCATTATCCGTCCGTCACGTCTTGACCTGGCCACTTATCCCACTTTTTCCTTACATCAACCAAACGACGCGACCAGGAGCCAACAACAGTGTTTGTTTAACTCATCTTCAAACACCCCAACTCCTGTCTCTCCGTTTATTTGTATCGCTGATACGCGTTTTCTTGACAATTCAAGAGTGATTCACTTGCCCTACATCTATTAAACAAGGTATGTATTTCACTTCTTTCTTTGTGCCCCCATCTCATATCTCAGTACCTCAGTACCTACCTACCTTTCTTACACCAACTCGACTCCTGCTGTACTAGACACTCTCTCCGCATTCTCTTTTCGGTCGCTGAATCTGATCCTTCCTTCCTCCTCCTTTTTCGGCTGTTATCTTCCTGCCTTCCTAAATATTGGAGTACGTACCAAGCCTCTTAGTCTTTGACCTTGACCTGGTTCTTGCCTGCCCTGGACCAGTCTAGGTTGGACCGGCGCGCGCGGGGGGCAAGCACCATCCACTCGCACTCGACCTTAGTCGCCCACTCTCTCCTTCCCAATCCCACTCTCATCTCTGAGCGCGCCGCGTTTGCTTCTCACTCCATTTACCTCTTCACACCCTCTATCCTTCGCCTCTTTACCATTTTCTCTCCCAAATTCTATCAACCACAACGTTTTGTCTTTTTTTCTCTTTCATTTACTTCTTTAATAAAAACTGGGACATCTCTTTCTCACACTTTTTCCTGCAGACCCCGAATGACTTCTTACTTTTAAACATTTCGCGTCAAAGTAGTCTACTATACTTGAGGCGACCTCTTTTTCAGCCAACATGGCACTCGTCTTAACCTCCGAGGGCGCCTTTGAGGTAGGCGTCACGGATGATTCCTCCTCCAATGTCGCGTCAACAACTTCTACACCTCCTACCACCGTTGCCGATGAAGCCAGTCTTCACTCTGAATCGCCCAAGCGCGATGTCGTTCACGTTGCACTCGAGCCCGAGTCTCCTGAAGTCGCGCTCACCACATCCGACCCGATCGAGCCTAAAGAGCCCGTCAGCCCTGCCGATCCACCGCCGCCTGCCCCAATTCGCTCTCGCCGTAGCCGCTTGAGCGCTCCCGTATATAATTTGGTTCAATTGAGTGGTACAGCCGGCCATGGAAAGCGACGCGCCAAAGGCGACATTGTAGCCGACCGACGACGACGAAGACGAACTGTTTCTGGCCCAGTATTGCCTGGGGACAGCTTAGCAACTTCCAGCCCTGCTCAGGGTGCGACGCCTGAAACAATCCGAAGTGGCATTAACGCGCTGGGAGTTACACAGTCGGCCAGTAAACTTGATTCCCCGCGCTCTCGTCGCCAAAGAATCTTGGAGGAAGACTTGCCAAGTAGGCGTCCTTCAACGCGTCGCTCTAGTGCTATTGCGCCTGCTGCAATTACGCCCATCAACAAGAATTCCAAGGTCACTAAACGCAGTCGCAAATCGCTGGACGCGGCCGAGACGCCAATGTCACGCGAGCTTAGACGCTTGCAGGATACAAAGGAGTTTGCCCACATCGACGAGCGACCTGTGATTCAGAGCGTTTGGTCCAACGGAAAGTTTGTCGATCCCAAAGCTCGAGCGCCATTGTCAAAGAAGAAGGCCGAACCCGAACCAGCAGTCGAGGAGCCCAAGGAAGCCGAGCCAGAACCTGTCAGCAGATCGAGGAAGCGCCGAGTGAAGAAGTATCTTGACAAGGGTCTTTATGCGGGCCAAGATGCCCCTATCGACATATCTAAGGGATTGACCGTGGCGGAAAAGAAGAGTCTTGCTCAGCTGCCCGAGCTTATCCCCAGCGGTCGCGTCAACAAGACGATGCCCCTACCCATGTTCACTGGCTTGCGCATGCTCATCGAAGGCCGTGATTTTAAACTTCCTTACCAAGTCTGCCACCCTCTTCCTCCAGGTCAACCTAAGCCTGACGAGTGGAAGAAGATGACGAAAAGTAAGTTTAATGTCGAAGTTGCAAGGTTGGTACTAACATGCTCTAGATCGATTCATTGGCGAATCCAAAGACTACTGGCGAAAGTCGCCCCACTTCCACGACTATTCGTCCAAGTGTGTCTGCAAGCCGGAAGATGGTTGCGGCGAGAGTTGTCAAAATAGAATTATGCTGTATGAGTGCGATGAGCAGAATTGCAATGCTGGCAAGCAGTATTGCACCAACCGTGCATTTGCCACTTTGACGGCGCGACGCAACCGGGGTGGAAAGTACCGAGTGGGTGTTGAGGTGATCAAAACCTCCGACCGTGGATATGGTGTGCGAAGCAACCGATGCTTCAGACCCAACCAAATCATCATGGAGTACGCTGGAGAAATTATTACCGAAGAGGAGTGTGAGCGCCGCATGACGGAGGTCTACAAAGACAACGAGGTGAGTTACCAGATCGTTCCTGAATCCTGATTGGACAGCCATACTAACTAGGCAAAGTGCTATTATCTCATGAGCTTCGATCAAAACATGATCATTGACGCCACCACAGGAAGCATCGCGCGTTTCGTGAATCACAGCTGCAACCCCAACTGCAGAATGATTAAATGGATCGTTTCCGGACAGCCGCGAATGGCCCTGTTTGCAGGCGACAAGCCCATCATGACAGGTGATGAGCTGACATATGATTATAACTTTGACCCTTTCTCAGCAAAGAATGTTCAGAAGTGTCTTTGCGGTGAACCTAACTGCCGTGGTGTCCTTGGTCCAAAGCCCCGCGAAGTCAAGCAGCCCAAGACCGACCTCAAAAATGCAGTCAAGGGTGTCGTAAAAGCGGGCAAACGAAAGCTCAAGGAACTAATCGGTGACGGTGCCGATAGCGGCAATAATGTGAAGAAGCGCAAGATCCAGCCTGCAAAGGGAGTGAAGCGAGCCATCTCAAATGCCGGCTCCAAAGTCGCCAAGGGCGCAGCGACTGCTATCAAGAAAGGGGTTTCGACAGCAACGATGACGGCAAAGAAGGCGGCTCTGGGCTCTAAGTCACCAGCAAAGCGACGCGTATCTGCAGGAGCGGTTCTTAAGAAGACGACAACAAAGCGAGTTATCCAGACCTATTCGCGTACGCCCCAGAAGCGAGCATCCGGACGAGCATCGAGCGTAAACATCGTCGCAGCAAGCAGAGCAAAGGGCTCTTCAGTAACAAAGGTGACGACCAAATCTACGACCAAGACATCTGCTAGTGTCAGAAAGGTATCGTCTCGAAGCTCGACACCCCGAAAGGCGTTGGGCATTACCAGAGAAGCTGAGATTATGGTGGCATCTGACGATTAAAGGATTGAAAAGAGATGATGACGTTGGGACTGAGGTTTACGTTTGCAAATAAACGAAGCATTCTGACGGACCCGGATAGCTTTTTTTTGGGTCAGGCAATGAATCAGGGATGAAGAGTGTGAGAGACAGGAAACATGGGTTCAGGATTCGCCGCGCTTTTCCCGCGATTGGTGTTACTATTACTATTCTTTTATCTGCGGGCGCCAAGGCGTATAAGGGAGGTTTGGCATTGTACATTACAGGGAATTGGTTGGTTGGTTGGCTGGCTGGCTGTTATGGACATGTGTAACTTTGCTTATCTAGTTTTTATGCCTTATTGTCAATCAAATATTGTAATGATGCTTTCGAGCGATACTTTTGTGACGATCATATGTGCGATGAAGCATTGACCGAGCATCAGGGTTCCTTTACAGTGCAGTATAGGAATCTGACATGCATTCTGCTGAGTGCAATTAGGTCCGCCACATGGGTAAAAACAGCCTGGGCATCACTTATACATAATTGGATATCAACATCGAACATCCCTCTCACGCTTGTGCCTGTCCACAGGCGCAGCTGGGCGAAAATAAGGCAGCGGAGCTAAACTCGGGCTGTCCGTGCTCAATCTTTCCACTTGCAAAGGTGAGACGAGACCAAATGTGCATTACATCTATGAGCAGTAAACCAGACCTTGTCCTTTGGACACCTGCAAGGGAATGAACAAAATAGGAAGGACGTCAAACCTCTTGGTGAGACAAATATCTGTCTGTACTAAGCTTAAGCCTAAGCTTGCCTCAATGTCAGTCATGGCCATACTTGATCACGTCAGCAGAGAAAGAGTGTGTGAGGGTCTGACATTTCGAAATAAACAGGAGAGTACTAAGGTCGTAGTTTGAGTTTCTGTTACTTGGAGCTTTCGCCTTGACTTGCATGCGCCCGGAGGGCTGGGAAGCAGTGGATGAGACTTGGCAGCCACTTCAGCGCAGTGTCCCAACAATTCCAAGGGAGAGAATAACTGCAAAAAGGTGGTGCAGATGCTAGCGTACGTGAATCGAGATGAATTATCGTAGGCTATGCAGAGAATACAGATGGAGGGTAGAGAGGGCCTGCAAGTGTGGAAGAGCCTCAACTATTCATCTAGGAACGCGGCTGTCTTAGACGAACTTCAGCAGGTGTCCAGGTGAGACAGCACAACCAACAGCGCTGCCGCTACTTCTATCTTGCATTACAGAAGCCTCCATGTTGCCCAGCTTAGCCGCCAGAACTTTGTGCTTATCTTCTAGAAGACACAACATTACCCTGAACATAACACAGATGAACACATCGGCCACCCAACTCTGATACTTGGTGGGCATATAAGAAGTGACCGGCTAGGTAGGATGTCTAGTCCATTCCAACCAATGGCGAACGTGTGAAGGCTGTTTTTTTTTTTTTTTTTTTTTTTTTTTTTTTTTTTTTTTTTTTTTTTTTTTTTTTTTTTTTTTCTTTCCCATGCAATTCTTCTTTCCTGTTCTGAATGCTGATGTGACTCACTGTTTTCCACGTTGCGATGTTTCCTTCTTGCGCTTGTAAAACCGGCACCGCATATACTACAAGTCTACTCCGCCACTCTTTTACATCCTTTGCCTCGAGCCCACAAAAGCTACGCGCTGCGCCAAACCCCAGTTGTATCGCAATACATTCAAGGACAGGCAGTTTACCCCCATCAAGTGCCAAAGCTCCCAGATGCTTGTGATGTGATTACAGTAGAACAACAGTCAATTCGCGAGAATGGCAATTTCATGCATGGGCAACTCAAACTTTTTTTGTTTATTTTTCCGATACTGCTAACGATATTTCGAATCTATATGCAAGCGAAAACATGATAGAAAAGAGAGAAAAGAGAAATGGGCAAAAGAACAAAGCAAGAAGCACAAGAACAGGAAATGTGTAAAGGACATAGTCAGAACATAAATGAGAGATAAAATCAATACAAGATCAAGAATGCATATAAGAGACAGGAGTAAAAAAGCGAACAGACATATCCGACAAGACCACAGCCAAAACATCAAGAGAAATCCCTACCCGATGTCAGGGGGACAAGAGATATTGAAGGAAAAGAAAAGAATATCAAAGACCGCATGATCGATTATCACGACCCTGTATGCTGTCGTCACCCTCCAGACGTGAGTCTTAGGTCGATGTACCGTTATCCATCATGACCTCTAAGTTTTGTAGTATCCAGTTCTATTGTATGCTGTAACCCAGCGTACTTTAGAATGCATCAAGTAAAAGAAAGTGATTGCTGTGTGTCTCCCTCTTCGCTGCTTCTGTCGTCTCAAGGATGGTCCACATGGCGATGAATGACACCAAAGCTGTAATGTTGGGCGATTCAAAGCTGAGGAAGCCATGGTCGGTATCAAGATGGGACGACATTTTCTTGAGGCTTGCTCTGGCCTTTCCTTGCTTCAACAATTCTTGAGTTGGCATGCTCTTTGAAGAGGATGTTTATTTCTTGACAGAGATAGCATAGGTGCGGCACGCCGAATTGTAAAAAGCCTGGCATGGAAAGTGCTGGCATTGTTGCCCGCAATTGAAGGTATTCTCTCCGCCACAGTTCATACACTCCCAGAATTTGACGGTATTCATGATGATTAGGATTTGGGGAAAAGTAAGAACTGTTTAATCTCAGTGTTTTCGGCCGAAGTCTAAGATGGTGATTGATGTATCGTGCTGAAGATGCTGGATGAGTTGCTTGAGAGAATCCATCTTGAGATCAAGATTCTGTCCCAATTTATAATAGTCAACTGCTTCCATACGAAGCATAGACGAGGCCTCAACAATGCGAATTGTGATTCATACACGACTGGTTGCAACGGGGGCGGCCAAGCCTTGCCGTTGTAAAATCCACAAACACCTGGTGCGCAAGCATGATTCCCAAATCTTACGCAGAAGAGACCATGTTGAAGTACCGGGCATGTTGAAACAACTGTGATTGTGCGTAGCTTGTGTCCATGCGCCATTGCGAAGCCAGTCCTTGCGAAGCTTCGAAGGGCAGGTGGGTAGCAAGGGACAATAGCTATTTCAACCCAGACGCTATTGGTCTTAGTTAGAGGCCATGCTCGTGCCTTACAAACGACATGCTGAATCGACAGACTGGACGACAGCGCTGCGCGCTCATCTGGGCATTGACCAAGAGGGGTGCAGGAGGGAGGATGGGAGGAAACACCGCCCAGTCGGTATAGTTCAAGAGATGAAAGGCTGCCATTGGCAGAAACCTGGGTCGTTTCGATTCAAGGTCGACAGTTCCATGCATACTGTAGTCTGATCAAAGAGTGAGAATCGGCGGCATGTTTGGAAGGTGTTTAGCCTCCACGGCTCTTGATTGCCAACATCCGCATATGACCACACATTGTGGATATGATAGCACAAGGTTGGACCTACTTTCAACCCAGGTGGCTCTGAAATTTCTTGTATTTGTTTTTATGAGCACGGTCAGTGAATGACAGAGGGGTGCGAAAAGAACTGTCGTCTTTCAACCCTATGGATGGAGGGTGCTAAGCCTCAGTATGAAGCTCAATGCTTGATACATGGCCATACTCTTGATAGCGGGAACCTGAAGCGTTGATCTGCCTTGTATGTTATTTCCGTTAGGGTTTTGTGGTTGACTCGGGCTTCTTGAAATTTCGCGTGCATGTTGTTCTCCGGCGCTGTAAGTGTCCTTGGATATAGAATGGATTCACAGACATGAGGTGGGGCGGGCATTCCTAAGAACTAACCATGGCTGAGCAGTTAGTCGGTCAATCAATCACACAACACTTATCTGCACAGTATCAACCTGACAAGGTAGATGGCAGTCTGCAACAAAAATAAAAAAGCAGGGCGGAAGGCCTTTGCGGGGACGTTCAAACGAGCAAGAACTGAAGTTTTGGGTCATGAGGCTCTGCTGATGGCCGTTATCGGCAAGCGATTGTTGTGTAACGCTTGAAGCTGACGCTCCTACCATTTGTGATGGAAAGAAGGCTTAGGAGTGCACATTCTCTAAGCGCCGGTGGTCGCAGAAAGGCTGTACCACGTGTCAGCATAGAAGTTATGCATCTCTTATAAAGGGTATATTGCTCAACTGAAGAGCATAGCCTAATACACCTATGGTGCTTCAGTGTTGTAGACACAACGTAGGACTTGTGCATAGTTCGCCAAAGCAAGGCAGAATCTGTACAGACACTTAGTGATAGCAACATAACAGAACAAATGTACTTACTCCTGGCTTCGCAGTCCATATGTCGTCGACATTTTCGCGCAGTATAAGCTTTCCAATGACCGAACCAAGGATCCTTCTTCTCGCTTTCTTCAATTAGATCAGTTCCATAGAGACTCTGTGAACGGCAACTTGCCAGATAGGAAAGAAATTGCAGGTTTGTAATTGGAGGAAGATTGAAACATTCGTCTCTCTGCTCATACTAAAACTCATCCGGAAGAGATGAACCTAAGACGAAGCAAAGCAAAGGAGAAAAGAAAGGAGGAAGGAAAAGAAAAAGCTCGCAGAGGATCTCGAGGAAGGATAAGAAAAGGAGGGGAAGTTCGGCTGAACTTCTATATCATGTCGAAGGACGCCTTGCTGCAACCGTCTGTAGAAAGCCGGGTGGATATGCAAATGGTGTGGAATAACTCGAGAAAGAGTACCCCCAACAGAGCCTTGGCTTGGGTCAAACATGCAACCAACAGTACAGTTGTCGCAAAGGAGCAACGAGTGATCTCTCAGACCAATGAAGCAACATTATTTGGAGTATGGAGGTTTATCATGCAGACAATGTACTGTTGCGTCGTCTTTGACCAGGGTATGCTGACTTATGATTGAAGCTGGAAGCAACTCTTAGGATGAAACCAGAGCCTTAACCGTATTGGCAAGCACATCAGGTTGTAATACTTAGCGGGTGTCCGGTATCTCCTGATAACCTCCGCGAGTTGACTTTTGCAGAAGGGGTATCGGGTCTGGCGATGGCCTATTGATAAACAGCCAAGAATATATCAACATATAGTTGAACCGTCTCGGTAAGGACTGGTCTGGTTGTTGCTCGTGGTTGCAGAGCCTGCAAAGACCTTGAGTCGGAGAAATGCAGTCTTGTGCAGATAGTAGAAAGTTCGTAGAGGTGAGAGTTGTTATAGTCGGCGAGTACGTATACAGGTAATGGAACCTACCTACCTGTCGAGGATGCACGAGTACCTGAGAGAGACGCCTGAGACATGTTGTGTAGAAGGCCACGGGTCGTCAAAATAGGAAGGCGTTCGTCAAGGCAGATACCTAGGTACGATACCTACCTAGTTACACATTGCCTAAGGGAGGAAAGTTGGGTTTGGGCTATCTCTGAGGCTAATCGTGATGGGCTGGGCTGAGCTGCTTAGACTTGTGCCTGCCTTAGGTACCTACTCAAGTAAAGAGGTAGGTGAGCCCATCAACAACACTACCGTACCAACCTTAGTACCTCCTAACATGGACCCTGCTGTCAGTTCCGGCAGTGTCGTAATATTCTTGTCTCGAGGTGGCTCAATCCCAACCTGTTAATGTCAAAGAGTTGATCCCTGCTACGCAATCACAGAAGCGATCCATCATTGATTGGGTAGCAAGCCCCTGCTTCGAGAACCCTACTTTGCCCTGGACGAGGCACTAGCGGGAACGTTGGCATTGAAAGTTAACGTCGTGTCAGCAAGAAAGCTGTCGTAGGTCACTGTTGAAGAACGGAGCATGCTCTATCTCTATCTCGACCTCAGACTCTGTCGCTGTCAATGATGACAAGTCTAAAAGGGGCTGGGTACTTGTTTTGAAAGTAAGTAGATTGTCTTGTAGCCATAAACTCTGACAATCTACAAACTGTTTCGAGGACGTTTCACCGTATAAAAGACGGGCTGCGATTGACATGGAGCATAGAATCAACTGTGAGATGCGAAAGTTCTTGAGCAAGTCTTACAAACGAGGCAGATTCGCAGCGAGCCGTAGCCAATTGTTTGAATTGAGGCCCTCGCCGTCGCCTCAAAGTCATCTACAAAGGTTATAGCATTAAGAAGCATTATTTAGAGCAGACAATAACATATGTTCGTTTCTGCATCAAGACATTGAGGCTTGAGTATAGTCAAGTGAAGTTTTTCCTACCTGTTCAATGTGTTGTTGGTTGAGCAGCTCGGCTCTGGGGAGAGACATCCAGCTATCCAAATCAGATTGAAAAGTGTGGCACAGTTGCTGGGGCTGACTACCTCACCTTGAAGTCAAACAACCCTCGCAAAAGGTGAACAAGTTCATCTAGAGTTTATACTCTTCCGTGCATGAGTTACCATTGAGTAAGAAAAGTCCTTGTATAGTGGTTAATTTCATGAGATGAAAATTAAATATGCATTTACTTTTGCCTGAGCGGCAAGTATAGCAGATAAAGTTGACAGCGCGTCGATGCTTGCCTTCAAGGGGAGATTTATACTATGTGCAATATCGGTCGTATAAGAAAAACGTCGATAATTCTCAGACTAGTAGAGATATGGTTGAGGAAGCCTACCTAGTGGCCAATGAATAGTGTTTAGTTGACAAGAACACTATTAGGTGTAGCTATCGGACCGTGAACCTTTATATACGAGTATACCTATGTCTAAGTTAAGGATTATCAATGAGCGTCCAAATAACCTTCGTCAATTCACGCAATCAACAAATCGAGAAACTTAATGGGATGGCTTCTCCTCCTGCCAGGTATATAATTCGGTCTTTTGCTTGCCATTTCGGTTTTATTTCTCCCCATATTGTATAAGCCATTCCTGTGCACACTCGTATCTTCAGCTTATATCGATTTCTATCCTAAGACACACAGTGTGAATACACATTCGAACAAATGGGAGTCGTCAAATTAGAGACCCACTCGGTCGAGATGGGCTTGGCAAGTGAGACTAATACTACCAACACCATCTTCAATGCGACGACAGAAAAAGATGAGATCATTACACGCCCACCACCAGTACTGACGCGCTCCTGGTCCTTACCTGCTCTTCCGACTAGGGCGATCGATACTCGTGCGCTACCGGTACTGGTGCGCTCCTCGTCCTTCCTTCTCACCACGAGGACTGCGAGCCTAGCCGACCCAGACGTCGACTCTGACAGCTCGTCTATCTGGACCATCGCTTGGAGCAATGAGATGCCAGGACCGGCCACCAGCAAGCGCTGCGGCACGCGATGGATTGCGCGACTGCTTCCTTTTTTCATGCTGCTACTTGTTGGCTATGCAACATACGATGTTGTAGTCTATTGCTGTGGTATGTATTGGTCTTCCCTGCAATCCCTTTCTCCCATGCGAACTAACAATCAATAGTCAAGTACTTCCTTCAAAAGAAAGGGAAAGTAGCAACCGCGGTCATTCTCATTGTTCTATACGCGATTTTCCTTATCCTCATGGTCGCGGCCTACATCCGGTGCTACGTGACCATTCAATTTAATACTGGCTTTGTGCCATGGACTGCCGAGAGGGAAGCTGTCGAATCAGATCGAAATGGGCGATCAACAAACGGCGGCGACGTTGAATCACTACAATGGACTCCTCCCGATACGAATCCCGATAGTCCCGGACTCGAAGCCTTCTACAGCAAGGATATATTTATATGCGAGAGCGACGGACTTCCCAAGTGGTGTTCCGAGTGTAGGAGCTGGAAGCCTGACCGGGCTCATCATTCGAGCGAGTATGGCCGTTGTGTCTACAAAATGGATCATGTATGCCCTTGGATGGGCGGCATCATCTCGGAAACTTGTAGGTTCCCTGCACGATACTCGATGCAAATCGGCTAACGCGTCAACAGCATTTAACTTTTTCGTCCAGTTCACATTCTACTGCGCATGCTATTGCATTATAGTCGTAGCTGCTAACGCTTACCTCGTGAAACTGTGGTTGGGGGCCGGTGACACTATTGATGCTCGAACCATTGTTGGATTGGCGTTCGGTGCTTTGTTTGGCTTGTTTTCTGTCACCATGACTACCACGGCCTTACGGTTCGTTTTCCAGAATATCACGAACGTCGATCTATTCAGGAAGAACCAGACATTTCGGTTGGCAGTTCGAGTTCCTACTGGAACCCGATCAACTGACCGGTTTTCTACGATCACCTATCCTCTTTCTTTCCCTGGGGAGGACTCCAGAGCCCCTGGAACAGCACACTCCAATGGCGTGGACCAATCAGATGGCGCTGGCTCTATTGCAACAAATCGAATGGCAGCTAGGGACCAACGGGCTAAACGCACGTTCGCCATTCTGCAGACGCAATCCGGCGAGAACCCCTGGCACATTGGATACATAAAGAACTTCAAGAGCGTCATGGGAGAATCTGTTTTTGAGTGGCTACTGCCTTTGCGACACTCACCATGCACTCGCCACGATAGTATGGTGAGCGATTATGAGTTTGGACCTCTTGTGGAGGAACTGAAGAGGCGGTACGGACTTGTTGAAGGGGATGCCGAGAAGGGTGCGAATGAGACGACATCAAGTTAGATACCCGAAGAATTACAGCATTCGAGATGAGGAATTCAAACAAGAGACGGGAAGGGAACGGTATACGTAATGTTCCAGGGGGTGGATCTGGTAACATGCCTAACTTGGGCAGATATTATATTTAGCTTAGCGTATAATTATTTTCCTATTTCTCTATGGTTCTATCGAGGACTGATTTCATAGTATATGTATAAGTCGAAGCACAGTCAGTTGTCTACTAAGTTAGACTGCTGTTTCCTGATGCGCAAAGCAGAAACGACATGCAGTGATTGCGAGACCACGTAGAGAGAGGGCCTAGTCACAACCTATAACGACATCCTCTGAAGAAAAGCGCATTCATAAGGGCAAGGATATTAGAGTGCTGTGCCAAAAAGAACATACAACACCGGGGATTCGCTGGTCGTCACCGACCCAACTACTAATCCGGCGCTTCGTAGCTTGACTCTGGGAGAGCGGACGGGATCCCGTATTTTCTACGAGCTTTGGTCGTATGTGTTGTGTGAAGCCGTAGGCAAGATTATCTTCTTGGACCGTGGGAGAAGAGAAGGGGTTTTGCCAAGCAAGTCTAGGTTAGGCCAGGTTTCCAAGATCAGAAGTCGAATTATCTGATAACGAGAGTTCATAGAGGATTCAGGATCATAGACTATATAGAGAGGAAGTACTGAATTATAGATATTTCCTGGCATAATACATATCAACAAGTCTGTGAGACAAACAACACAGATGTTGTTGTTGTTGTTGTTGTGATGATGCAGGCTCGATGAAATCCATGACGTTAATCAGAGGCGCATGCTCTCAATCGGATATCTTGACAAAAAGCCAGATACGAATGAGTAGATACTCAAAGCATGATGTATTGGCTAAATGCGCTCATTTCTGGTTGAAGACAGGTAATCTTTACGAGTACTTTAAAGCAGCGTTGAAGCTGGCTTATACTTCTGTAATCTTTTGGTAGAAGGAAGGGAAAGCAGGACGTCTAAGAGTGGATCTTTCTGCCCATCTTAAGCAAGTACATTGCTGTGCACTAACCTATCACATTTCGCGTTGCTCCTTTCATTCACAACATCTAAGTTAACTACCATCAAAACACCATCCTGACATTAACACTTCATCATCATCATTTACCCTGATCCTCCGAATATTTCAAGGGAGACAGAGCTGTTTCAACAAGGCCCTACTTAATCTCCTGCAGCTGTGCCTTGCCTGCAACTGCAACCATCCACAAGACTGGGGGAAATCTCGTCCGTGCAAGAAGGCTGGCTACAGCGACCACCTCACAACGCCTTGCAGTTGCATTATGCAAAAGAGTCATTCGATCTTGAACACACAAGACATAATACCAATCAGCTGAATGGCTTCCTCTCCATTTCACCGTCCCTTCAGGGCTTCGTCGCCACTGAACGAAGGTGGCTGGAGACGCTCACAATTCACATATCGACAGTTCTCGCAGCTTGCTTCATCCAACACGTCAAATCCGCTGCGTGTTATCGCCCATATTGATCTAGATGCTTTCTATGCGCAGTGTGAAATGGTTCGACTTGGAATCCCCGAGGACAAGCCGCTGGCCGTTCAGCAATGGTAAGTTCAGATGTTTTTGTTTATTCAACACCAACCAGCATGCTGCAATTTCGTCCCTGTTCTTTTTTCGCAGCATCCTCCCACAGAACAACACATTTATTCACTCCTACGATCTCCAATTTGCTTTAATAACCCGAGAATCGAGCCTGTCGCTATGATCTAGCATCCGGATGCGATCGTGATTGGACAGTTGCGGTGCATTCTCGCCCAGGCTTGCGTCGTACTACCATCTACCAACGGTGGGAATCGTCATTGAAGGAGATCTTGAGAAGATCAGCCCACAATCAAGCAGCAGGGAACGGGTTTCACTCTCAGCACTCGCCACGATGTAAATCATGGGACCATAAACAGATCTGTCA
The DNA here is from genome assembly GCA_011034095.1 of Fusarium cf. aywerte. Taxonomy (NCBI): domain Eukaryota; kingdom Fungi; phylum Ascomycota; class Sordariomycetes; order Hypocreales; family Nectriaceae; genus Fusarium; species Fusarium cf. aywerte. Next base: position 164,711 of record WETZ01000052.1, read on the forward strand.
ATCGTGATCACAAATAGTGATGATACACATTATCTTCCGCCGCAACTTTTCAAACGTCTGATTCTTTCGTTTCTTGAAGATCACGGCCTCCCAGCATGGCCTGTGTAACACCGGGACTTTGTCTGATCCTTGTTTTTGGTACTATCGCTGCAACCTCGACAACTATATGTCAATCGTCAAATTAGTCACGGCATTCTTGGGGGATAAAATGATTGCTTGCTCCCTTCAGCGAAACAGCCTTGTTTGCCCCCTTGTCAGCTATATAGACTCTGGATGACGAACTCCCGAGCAGCCATCTACACTCACCTGATATTGGCACCAGGACTAGACTGACGTTATGACAGGCAAGGACTTATCGCAATCAACTATCCTGCTCGCGAGTCTGGCATTGGACGCCATTGTAATGTCGAGGAAGCAAAGAAGCTGTGCCCCGAGCTTATTGCACAGCATGTCGCCACATGGAGGGAAGGCGATGATAAATGGGCATATCGTGAGGACGCCGCTGCCAATATCGCGACGGACAAGGTTTCTCTCGACCCTTACAGGCTTCAGTCCAGGAAGATCTTGGCGTGTATCAAAGATGCCTTGCCGGTCGACGCACAGAAGGTGGAAAAAGCAAGCATAGATGAGGTCTTCCTTGACCTTTCGGCCCAGGTTCATTCGATCCTTCTAGAGCGGTTTCCAGAACTCTCGAAACCTCCCCCATATGACGATCCTACCGAGACGCTCCCACTTCCATCCATTGCTGCCCTCGACTGGCAAACAGACGCGTTGATTGATCTGGACGAAGAACAAGAAACGATAGATCCGGATTGGGATGACGTGGCTATTCTCATCGGCTCTGAGATTGTTCGTAAAGTGAGATCTGAGGTGCGACAGAAACTGGGCTATACATGTTCAGCAGGAGTAGCCAACAACAAGCTTCTCAGCAAGCTAGGCTCAGCTTATAAGAAGCCCAATAAGCAGACTGTCGTGCGCAACCGAGCAGTGTCTGCTTTCATGTCTGGGTTTAAAGTTACGAAGCTTCGAAACTTAGGCGGAAAGCTTGGAGAGCAGATCGTGTCAACCTTCAACACCGAGAACGTCACTGAACTATTAGAGATACCTTTGGCAACCATGAAAGCGAAACTTGGTCACGACACGGGCTTTTGGACCTTCAACACTATCCGCGGCATCGACACTAGCGAGGTCAATTCAAGAACTCAGATTAAATCGATGCTGTCGGCCAAGTCCTTTCGCCCTACCATCAACTCTTCGGAGCAAGCAACACGATGGTTACGAATTTTTGCAGCCGATATATTTGCTCGGTTAGTTGAGGAGGGCGTTTTAGAAAACAAGAGACGGCCAAGAACCATGAATCTGCACCATCGTCACGAGGGACAAGTACGATCGCGTCAAGTTCCCATCCACCAAGGCAGAGTCCTGGATGAAGAGAGTCTCTTCGAAATAGCTAAAGACCTTCTCTCACAGATAATTGCGGAAGGAAGAGGCGTATGGCCCTGTGCAAACCTCAGCCTTAGTGTAGGGGGCTTTGAAGACGGCGTCAAAGGCAACATGGGCATCGGCGCATTTCTTGTCAAAGGGGAAGAGGCAGAAGCGTTTCGTTCCTCCACATCAGACAGTCGCCCACCTTCCACCGGCTCTGAGCCCTCCGCAAAAAAGCGCCGCGTAGAGGACGGTGGCATTCAAAGGTTCTTTTCAAAGAGGTCCTCGACTGACCACGACAGAAGTCCCTCAAACGAATCACCTGCCCCAAATGAAAGCACCAGAACCGCGCGTACCCTATGCGAGGATGCCAAAAACAGCCTCAGTTTTGCTACTCAACACGAACATGAGGCCCGCCATGAATCCGACCTCAACTCGCCTCAGTCTAAAGCATCACTGTGGGATGCAAGCGCTTCCAGAACTGAAACGGACCAGAAGAAGCAATTTTCGATCGATCCCCTCAAATGTTCTCGCTGCGAGGCCAGCTTTGCTGACCCCGAAGCGCTACAGAGCCATGGAGACTGGCACATGGCCAAAGATCTTCAGGAGGAGGAGGAACGTGTCAGGCCTACATTCGCCGAACGACAATCTACTGCACGCAACTCTGCAGCGAAGACGCAAGGACCTACATCGAGACGTGGCCGAGGAGGTAAACTTGAGCAAGGCCAAAGCCGGCTCAAGTTTGGTTGACTGGATCATACACAATGCGAACAGATACCGAACCTATCCTGGCTTTGTCTCTTTGGGTCGGGGCTGCAAGCTATGGCCAGCCCCGCGAATTGCCTTGCAGTCTGTCTCTTTTACTCTGGATCATACCACAATGATGTGGTCGTTCTGAAGACTCAAGGTCTCGGTATCGCCGGGGCAATGTGGGCTTCCGCCAACGCTCAGCGTGTCGAACAAGAGCGCAGATGCACTGCATAGGCAACTATCGTCATCATACTCAGCACAAAGTTGCACCATGAAACCTCGACCAAGCCATTATAGCAGTGGCGATACGCCCTTTCGTCCTTATTGGACATTTGCTAACCCCCCGAGGAGACAGACAAATGCAGAAGCCGGGGAGGATGCACTCGCCTGGTCACACAATTTATGTCAAAATAGCCGAGGTGGTATGGCAGGCCGACATAACAATGCGGACAGCCGAAGTGCACATCAGGGGGACCTCTGAGAAACTACGTTGTACTGTCAATACAGATCGCTCATGAGTTTCACATCTCACGGGGAACCGGAAGCATGTCGACGACATCAATCTGCTGATGTATCTTGTATCGAGAGTATCAACCATGATGACAAAGTATTCGACTTGTGGAGTGCCAAGACATTGACACGCCTCGGTGTCGAGCAATGATTGGGTGACAGAATTTAGGCATCGAACACATGGTCCTGGGCGCAGACTTTGGGCTTCAATTGGTGCAAGCATTGCTACCCAACCCACCCTACGAAGCGCACCCGAAAAGCCAACCGTCAGCCACTCAAACTCGGAATTGGCCTCAAAAAGCTCGAATGCAGCTGAGGCAATGCTGGAATCTCGCGGCACACGACAAGCATGCTGCTGCTGCGGAAACACGTTGTCTATCATTTGTGGGCGCAATAGTTGAAATTCACGCTCAGCGACAACACTGTGACAGGCACGGAGGAGCAGGGAGCCACAGGAGTAGAGATGCCCAACATTTCGAGACATTTGGGCAAGAACAAATATTGCAATCGCAAGGGAACGAAAGTACAGCTTCTCTCAAGATAGGTGACGACCAGCAAAGTAGAGTGACAATGAGCTCCATTTGCCGACGTGTCGCTTAAAGTCGAGATACGATACTGAATCAGCACATATTGGGAGTTTCGAATACTTCACCTGAGATATAAAGCAGCACCGTGAAGTGTATGATGAGATGTGACAATGGTACCTTGGACACTCATTTTCTCGTCCACCGTCTGTCACTTTTGCAAGGCGAACCCATGCTTTGCAGACCACGGCCCTTCTCAAAAAAGAAACCTTACTCTCAACCCGGATAGCAAGACGTCATAGTATTGCTAACCGTTGTTTCTAATATCTGAGCTTTTATCACCACATCACATCACTGGCCCCAACATCCGCCGCTGATCCTCTGGAAGAAAGGGAGTTTCATGTCGCCTGTTCAAGTTCTAAACGAGGTGTCACTGCTTCGCTTGCGGGCGATCGTAACTTAGAGCACGGCGTATCGCCATTACTATTTCAGAAGAAGGTTTAAGTGAGCGTTGGGCATCGTCGAAACAAGGGATAGCCTTGTTCGCGATATTACAGAGACAACACAGGAAGTGTCATTTGCCGCGCGTGCTTTTGATATCTGAATTTGTTTGGCTCTCAATAGCTGTCTCCAGACGCTTCACATTGCGGGAGCAGGGAAGATCTAGGTCAGTTTCGAGCTTTAATCTGAACTGCGACGGGTTCGATCTCTAATAAACGACGGGGTCGAATCGATCTTTCCTGTTCGGATTTTTGGGAATTGATATTTGAGCCAGATTACTCCATAACTGACGCAATTCCGCGGTCTCTGACACAAACAAGGGACAAGCCACGTTGTGACCTGGACGACAAAATACTTTTATTTCCTGAATGGGACAAGACGGGAAAAAGAGGCTTACAGTGCATCTGTCACACCACCACACGAGCGCTACATCACGACTCACAATCTCGACTGATAGACTACAAATAAAGTCCTAGAAACGGGACTTTGGACCAGCCATTGCCAAAAGACTGTGCCACGAGCCTGGTCACCGAAATCAGATTTAATTGACAACAAGCGACATTCGGCAGAGCCGCTACCGCAATCATTGATCATTCATTAGCATACGGCGGGTTGCGCTGTGACTCGCCAGCCAAAAACCGTATCATTCAAGAGTCACAAGAAAGAGAAGAACTGGAACTGAAACACAAAGCCTCATTCTCAACCAAAGGGTTTCGCCCAGCCTCCCGTGGTGCCCAAGAGTCATCAGTCACCGCTAAAGCCAAAGCCCAACCTCAAGACAAGAACCTGACCCGGCAAGGCAGAGCAGTCGCCGTAGGGCACGCGCAACAACTTCCGGAAGCCCCAGGCGTGCCAACCATATCTGGCTTCGGTAGCAAGGCAGTCAAACGGTCCACCAAAATAGGTCGCCACTGGATGCAGGGTTGTTGGCAGCACGGAACAGACAAGGATCAGGCTAGCGAGGATCAGGATCAGAATCAGGGCACCCACGCACCAGACCAACAGCGGCAGCTGCAGATCCCGCATTTTGGTGTTGGGTTCGGTCAAGGAGACAGACAAGCTTCCGTCGAGGTCACGGACAGTCCCAGACAAGAACCAGCCGACTCGTTCGCAGCCCAGCAGCCCAAGGAGGAAAAACCATCGTCAATAGACGAAAGATTAGCACAGTCCCCGTCTGGCCTCGAACAGCCGGTTCATCCCAGCTTGTACTATCTTGGCTTGCTGCAAAATCAGAACGAGCTCCACCACAGACATCACGCCCAACAATATCAGGGTTTTACTGGTGACGACCCATCAATATCAACTCACCAGCAGCCTCAACCTCTAAGCCTTGGCCAGCATCAGCATCAGCATCATCAACCTCCCGCATGTTCCTCGCCACCATTAGCTTTTTCTTTCCCCTTTCCATCACCACCAGCATCTGCACCAGCAACGTCTGCCTTCGGACTGGCTCCTCCTCCTCCTCTACCTCCTCCTGCAACTCCACCAAGGCCACCACCGAGACGGCGCTTCCAACCAACGACGTCTCGCCGTCAGCAGAATTTGTCCCACTGCCGGTCCAATTCAAACCTGAGCTCAAGCTCAAGTAACAGTGCTAGTGCCAGCAGACGTCTGCTGGCCTCTCGCTCTCCTGCAAGTCACTCTGCCAGTGGGAAAACCCCTCGTCAGCGTCTAGCACCACCACCACTGCAGCCAATAGATTGTATAGACCCACAGCATACGCCCACCGCCCACCACCGCCATTCGCCTTTTCTTCCTCCTCATCCTCACCCTCCCGCTTCTTCTCTTTCTGCCTGTTCTATCCTCTCATCTCTCTCCACGTCGTCTCCCTCCTCCCCCATTTCCGGGTCTATCTCCTCTTCTCCCGCTCTTCTGTCGACCTTCTCTCCCATCTCCTCTTCCTCATCTTACCAAACTTGTTCGTCGGTCCTATCCTCCCCACACATCAACATGTCGAGATCATCCAGAAACCCTCCCCCAACCGCCGCCGGCACTGGACGACAAAACGAATACTTTGTTCCTCGCGATGGCATCGACCGTGAAGTCATCTCTGCCGACATCTGCCGCTACTTGGGCAACGACGCTCTCGTGCGTCCCGGTCACTACGAGGTACGCCATGAATAGTGAACCCCGCCATTGCGATAGTACAAATGGCTCACAACAAAACAGAATCCCCAGACAGGTCAAGCCGTGCAAGGCTACTACATCACTGCCTACAGGAATCTAACAACTGTGAGTCAGGCATCGCTCCATCAACACTCAGTCACAAACTAAACATATTCTTCCAGGCTATGATTGAGGACCTAAAAGCAGATTCTGCACGATGGGATAGTGAAAGGCGTGCGCAGACTTCACGCAATACCTCCGGAGGTACTATTGCCTCGAGAAACGTTGGCGTACCGCCGAGACACTCATCTAACTCACCTGTAGTGCAATACCGCTACTCGGAAACGCATCAGTCGCGTCAGCACCATGGTCCTACCGAGGGCCCTTACTCGACCGACCCTTACGCTCGTGACTCCGGTTTTGATGGACCTGGCCCCAGATACCCAGGAACAGGTGCTCCTGGTTACACTGGTGCCGCCGGTTCATATAGTCAATCCTATGGTGGCTCAGGTAGCGGTTTTGCCGGTTACACCCAAGCCCAGCAATCTCCTCCTCCAGCGGATGCTAGGTTTAGCTCCACTCCCGCAGCTGCCGTCATGAACTCGGCTTACCAGGGTGGCCAGAGCCCTTATGTGGACGTCGGAACAAACCAAAGGCCCAGAGGATATGATGCGTATGCTAACCAGGCCGCTGCTGCCGCCGCCGCTCAGCAGCAGGCTTATGCCACTTCTGCTCCATCGCAACCAGGTTACCCAGCCACTGCTGCTTACCAATATTCAGGTCAGGCTCCTCCTGCGGGCTACACGATGCAGCCCCAGGATCCCTTCTATGGTCGTGGTGCGTATAGTGGAGGACCCATTGGGCAAGTTCCCATAAGGATGGCGTACTGATTATCGAGCTCTAGCAGGTCAACCAGCCCAAGGATATACCCAGGCCTCACAGTATGAAGAAACCCCCCGCACTCGCGCTTCCGCGACACCAACAAATACTCAAACAAATCCCAGTGGCAACAGCAGCAGCCGACGTAGTGAACGAGAGAGCGACAGGCATAGCTCTGACCGTCACCATCGCTCCAGCCGCCGGTAAAAGGTGTGTTTCCGGAGTACCAAGGCCGGATCTTTGTGCCCTTCCCTTTGCCTGAGCTTGACGAGACGCCCCGACGTTTTCGCGAGTGTGATGATTTCTGCATAATGACCGGATTACATGGAGTACGGCTTATTTTTTCCCCTGAAACGACTCTTTCCTCCTCTTTTCTGTTTCTTCCGGATATAACCCCTACAGAGGCTTCAGATTTCTTTTCTTTGGCTGGTGCCACCACCGAGTTGCAAGTTTGCATCTCAACAGGAGTTTCCCACTGGGAAGGTATCCCATTCCGTCTTTCTGGAGATTGATTCTATCATCTACTACCCTGGATTCCCTGGAGTCGATAATACCCTTGGACGTACCAACTATTCTTGCTATCGATGATGCCCTGGATACACGAACTGGACCTTCTAGAGCGCATACCCTTGGTGCCTTTTTTCTTTACTTTTTATGACGACCTTGCATTGTGGATGAGCCTTACCTGGAATGACGACCTCATCGACTACGCACACTATTGCCACGCGGATGAGACCATGCTGCATACGTTTTACACTGGGATACGGCGCTGGGTTGGAAAAGGAAAGGGAGCCATCCCTTACCAGGTGGATTTGGGGTGGTATCTCATGTCACATGGCCTTGCTGTCCGGATCCGCCCTCAGGGGAAGTATTCTGTTTACCGTTCTCCCTGGATCTGACTGGTTCTTGCTCTTTTCCTCCAATGTCTTTGGCCCTCGGATTCTTCGATACGAATCATCGTCGAAACGCGGCGTCTATTGAAATAATAATGGGCAGAGGCCGGCATCCGGACAGCGAGGTGAGTTCGAACGAGCTTGTATATATTAGCCAACCTTTTCAAAGGATCTTTTGCTTCCCCTGTTCCCTCATCCCCACTCTCCTTCTACTGATGGACTTTCCATGGATGTTGTCTTGATATAAATCGCAAAGACACTGACTTGGCAGACTTGACGCAAGCAGCTAGGCGCGCAAAGTTGAAATACCTGGACACAGACTTCTACTGGATCTACCTGGACTTGGATATACCTTTTACAACCCCTGGCAATTGCCTCTATACATTGCCGAGGAATGGACCTAATTCACCAGGATTGTACTTTTGTCTGGATGACTGCCCACCTCAGCCGAGGTTTGCTCGTGTTCGTCACTGACGATACTCGCACTCGTTTGCGTCCGCAATGGGTTGCTTGGACCACACAAAAACAATCAAGAACCAGAGCATGCCATTGCACAGGAGTCAAGGTAACATGCGAACAAGGTGATTTCAATGACTACCTACCTGGAATCATTCTCACTTCACGCCATGGGACCACAGCTTGCTACACTATTCTTTGCGATATGAGTCGCTTGTTGTTCCAGGTTCTACGGAACCCGTTCCTGTTTGCACTGGTTTCAGGCTGCTTTGAATCCTCTGGATTAGCTCAACTACTTAAAACCTGGACTTTTGCTACACCTCACTGGCCATTTGGTAATCGTGACAATTCGGTATCATGGGACCCTCTTCTCGCAGAATTCTACCCCGGAATCACTGGTTCAACATCGCGTCAACTAAGAACAATACCATGTCATTTGCAAGCAACACATTGTTTTATCAAGTCGCCTTATCACTGGAGCTACTCAAGCCTGGAGAACTGGACCATCTTGATCCCTATTTTGGAGCATACGCCCTTGGGTGGGCAATGCCTGGACAGCAGTTTGGAAGGTGCAGAAGGGAAGGTTGATGGGGTTTACAAGCGGCATTTCTGTTGTTTACATGACTTTTCTTACCTGGGACCCATGGACGTGTCTTCTCTGGCCGTCATGTTGTATTGTTTACTGTCGCTTGCACTGTTTGTCAAGATTTTCTTATTGATTGGAGATGCAAGGAGTTAAAGAGGTTATTTGTTTTTATCGAGTTGTACCTGAATGTTGGAAAGAGATGAGGGTTATGAACTATTATTACTGCAAAAGCCTGTTGTTTGGAATACAATAGTTGGTTATGTTACCATGGGATAGTCCCGTTTGCCCCGGAGTGAGATGAGAAACGTTCTCCAGCTTGTTGCCCTACAAGACACCAACGTGCCAGCCAGCCTTGCCTTGCCAATCAGTACCCCAGCTTTGAGAACATGTAAAGGCTCTGTCGCCATGCACGCTCAATGTTCCGGGTCCAGAAACCGACGGTTCCGACGTTTGTAGGGATGATAGGAGTGAAGCCGCTGGTGACTACAATGGGCTGTGTGGTGATGCCTGGGAAGCCTGTGTTCACGTGCAGCCGCGGGTTCCGGAGGAGGCGCTTCAAGAATGCCATCGTTAAGAAGCATTTCAATAACAGCACGGACCCAAACTTCGCAACGAGCCGGATCGTTGGGAAGAGGATCAGCATCCTCAAGGACGAGTACCTCCGAATGGTCTTTGATCATATTGTCCACACGATCAAGATCCTGAGATGCGATGAAGCCAACGAACCGACTTTCGTGAATATTCTCCATGTGGTCCGGAGAATTGATGATATCGGCCATGAGAGGCAGTGCAGTTTGCGGATGATCTTGGGGAGAGGTATCTGTGACGTAGTAAAGGTAACCAGCTGGTCGAGGGAGGTTGGTCCGGATAAAGATCTTGTGAGCATTTGGGGTATGCTGTATATGAAAGACTTGGTAGCGAGATGAGTTTGAGCTGTAGGCAGATATGATGGGTTCTGGGTGACCTGTGATAGTCTGGGCAGACTCGGGGTTGACTGGGAAGATCATCTTGATATAAACAATGAGCGTGAAAGGGTGCTGGTGATTGTGTGTGCTGATGGCTCTAAGGAAGCAATGAAGCGTGCTGAACAGTGATTGAGTTGGTCGACTATGCGGTCGACTGCACTTGGTTTATATCGATGGGCTCAGAGCCATCAGAGACTGAGGTACCAAGACGCTTTGCCGAACTTATGCAGTGAGTTATCTGGTGTCCTGCGTGAACCCGGTCATATCATAGCATGTGAGGCATTGGTAGGATAGATTGATTCGAAGTCTGCGGGCGGCCGAAAGCTAGGGAGAGGAGCTGTACTGCTCCGGACATGGTCTGTTTTTGGTGTTGGCACCGACTGATGGGTGTACATCGTCAATGGCCAGAACTGCGTATAGGGATACGAACGGCCATTTTTGCTTTGGACTCTGCCATTGATGATTGATTTTGATCAGGGGATATCATCGCCTGGACGCAGCAAGAATCTATCACTATTAGAACCTATACTACCACCTCATTGATGCTTCATCCTATAAATGCGCTTACTCTCTAGCACCAGGACTGTGAGTTATACGACATGGTCTTATTGGTGACTTGTATTGCACAAACAAAGCAAACAAGGTATGGCTAGGTGATCCTATATCGTACCAGCATAGCTTGGCCGAAGATTCAGCAGGTGCTGCATCCGACAACAGACTCATGCTTGGTGGAGGTACAAGTGCAACCGCACAGAAGTCCGTTTGTTTGACGTCGCTAGCCGTGGAAGGAAACTCGACCGGCTTGTGAGAGGAAAAATCCGTGCCGTTGTCGTTTGCTGTGTTTCTCTCCCACAAGTACGGGTCCCTGAGTGGAGGGTCAAGACGGGTAGCTACGTGGGCTCAAACATAGGCTCGGGGCTTGTCAGGTTGTTTGCTGGCACAGAGAAATGTAGAGATGGGGGGTCATACCATGTTTGCAAACCAGACCGCAGAAAGAAGCAAATCGAGGCGTTTGTGTCACAGCCTTGCCATATCGCAATCAAGAGATAGTCTGGGGGCATGCGTGGGAAGTGGGACACGCTGTGTTGAACCGAGTCAGACCATGGCGGAACAATAGAAGCGTGTCATGATACGAGGCAAGCTTGAGCATTTTCAGCTGTCTTAGATAGATGTCAAGGCCGACTGCATCTGGCATGACGGAGCCTGAGCTTGGATCGGTCGGTGTGACTGCAGCTTCCCGTCACGATTTGCGCGTGACCGCTTACACTGTCTCAGGTCTGCAAGACAAATGGATAGGCACGACTTTGACAGTGAGACTTGAAGATACTCCCATTAAAAATGTTCTTTCATCGGGACGGTAATAATTCTACAAGCCTCGGTAATCGTACGTAAATGCTGCAGGTGCTAGTATGGAAGGTGGACATCATATATCAAAGACTGCCTGTAAGATCAACGTTCAAGAACGATAACTTGAAAGAGGGCAATGTATTGAATCGGAGCAGTATGAGAATAAGGAGCTTGCTGGTAACTTAGACGATGGGGATCGCTGCTGTCAAGTCTAGCAAGAAGGTGATACTAGAGTTATTGAGGCTTGAACTCCAGCCCCGCCATCTGTCTGACCTTGTTCCTCTGGGTGATCAGCGCAACTATACCAAACGACCTCTTCTTCCAGCCTTCCTCAATTGGCAGCCTTTCTTCCTGAAGGAAAGCCTTGGCATAACTGCACTCGACGCTATCTCCTGTGCCAATAACGTTCAGAATTAAAGCGATCTCAGCACATGCGAGATCATGCTCGAAAGCCTCATATTGAACGTCTGGGTTATCTGCTTTCTGTCTGGCGATGCGCTTCTTGCGGAATTCAACAAGATCATCAACCGTAATAACCTTTCCATCCTTTGAGCTAGCAAGAAGGCCTTCAACAAGGTCTTTCTGAAGAGTAATATTGTCGCCTTGTTGGTGATCTCGCCGGGTCAAGGATATATCATGCTCAACTGTATTGGGCAAGCCAAGCTGATCCAAGTTCAAGACTCTGTGTCCCTCCGAGTCAAACTGACCAGGCTTACGCATACCAAATCTTCCCATGACAGACCACGGATCCCTCACCGTTTTGAAAATCTTTTGCACAAAGGACCTTTTGATAACTGGATCATCATGAAATTTTGAGGGTGCACGTTCTTGGAAGATGGGATTGGCAAAAGCAGCACCAAGAGGTTTGGAGAGTCCAACGGCATCCAGCCCTGCCAGAACCTCTTCTACACGCACATTTCGGCCATCTCGGGGGAGGTAACCATGGTTTGCGAGGCTGTTGATGAGAGGACAGGGACCTCGTATGTCGTTAGGGCCTGAAGGGCAATATGCACCTTTGGCGAGAGTCTGCGTTGGTGAAGCCATTCTGTATCACCGTGGACTTTTTGCTGACAGTCTCAACAGCAGCACAAAAGAGTAAGAAAGCGAACAGGGAAAGTTGAAGACATATAGGAAATAATGAGGGGGCAACATCATTGACACAGACCCTTTCGTTTTACTTTGCGTGGCACCATACCATGCATCCTTCAATATGCAGCCTTTGAAAGTGTCAGCCACTGAGACAGCCCATGGCTCACACTATTGTCACTAATGTCCCTACTGACTTCAGCCAGCCTCACGCTCGGGCACCCAGACATGGGCACAGCAGTTGAATTCATGTAACCCGTAGTTGGACTCAGACAGTCTCACTCTTGTCTATACGCTTTGACCTCTGCCCTATCGCCCGCCCCAGTCTGCACCTCCAGCTTCTGCAGTGTTCAACCGGGATGGCTTTTTGACAGTGCTAACAAGCTTACAAGGTGTCGGTCAACATTTTCTCCGGATCGGCCGAATTTTATCATGGGTTTCCATTGTTTCTGTAGATAGGCCTTGGGATAGGTACAAGATATTATACTATACTGTAAGAAACTATCCACATAACGCTGACGTTGCTGGGCTTACATATTACAAGCCTCTGTGGTCGGATTTGGTGGAGGATTAGGAGGGCGACTGCAAGACCAGACAGAACTGCGCGTAAGACACGGAAACGCGAGTGATTACGGCCAATGCATTATTAATATAACGTTTCTCAGTACACTTGCATATCGTCATGTCGTTAAATGTTTGCTGAAAGCACAACTTCACAACCCCATTAAGGATTTCTTGATATACCAGCATGCGTTCGTGTACAAATGAGTTATAGCAACCGTCCCAACCAATACCAGATAACCTCCCAACTCTTCTTCATTGCAAAGAAACCCCTTTCTTATTGTGCTGCAAGAAAATTTTATCTTTGACTGGCGTATACACCAGTCTAACTTTCAAAAGTCATGGTCCCACGATGTTCATCAATTTATTTACTTCCCGTCCGCACTACACAGCTTTCCCAGGACATACAGATAGACTCCATTAAGATAAAATTCATAGCTTAGAGCCGTCAGTTGAAGCTGGTATACTTCAAAGAGAATGGCTCTGTGTTATGTCTCCCAGGCTTTGCTTTGATATCCTCCGAGGGGGAAGTTCAACTCAGCTGAACATCGGTAGTTTCGAGACCAACTGCTTACTTCCTGGTTACCAGGTTCATCTCATTGACTACGAATGCATAATTCTCGGGTCCCTCGAAATTTTAATTCGTGCTTAAAATGGTCATATTAGCTGCAGTGATCAGTTTTCAAGCGACCAATTACACAACACCGATTACGGACAACAGGAAGCAGATATCAACATCTTCCAGCCAACCTACTAGAGACAGGGAGTCGACGTTGTACAAGTACCTAGGAGCTGCCTCGGTCTTGCCCAGCTTGTAGTCGCTCACAGGAAGAGTCGTTGCGAGATAGACCAGGTTATGGATGTACGGTGTGTTTACTACAGAGTACTGATACCTTCTTTAGAGAATGCTAGCTACTGCGCTAAAATAGGTCAAGAGCATCTGTACTAGGGACCTTATTACAGAGACATGGGTAGATACTTTCGGCGAGCTTGTTTACACGAGAATAGCCATTACCAAGGCTGGCACTGAGTGGCTGCAATGCCTCCAGCAGCGGGATACAAGTACAGTACTATATCGTTTATGAATGCAGAGCTAGCATTGGTATTTTGTAAGTAAGACAGCTCAGCTTGCCATTATAAGTATTATTTACCAACGCATTCACATGTACGATACGGAGGTACATGTGCTAGTGGAGGACCGAAATTTGATATTGCACTGTTGCTTCCCTAACTTTAAGCTTAGGATATTAGGGACTAGGTATTTAGCAGCTGAAAGAGGTTAATGCAGCCAAACCAATGTCTTAGAATCGTATTTCATTTCCCTCTGCAGTATGTAGTACCCTGTCAGCTGATTCGGGGATTCAAGCTAAGGAGAAACATGCACATCAGAACTTGAAGTACAATTGCGCCAAGTTTGATTAATATAATCCTTTTCATGCATAGAAGATTCTGGCGTCCTTTCTCAACATTGGCGTGAAGAAATGACGAGCGTGACGTTGGAGGAGGGGCGCTTGAAGGGACCAACAATTTGGAGTTTCCGCATCTGCAATAACTTGACTTGCTTGGCCTAACTATTCTGAGCCAAAAGCGGTGAGGAGATTGGCGGGGCACTAACGATGATGGTGCTGGACCCTGCGATCCTGACTAGGTTTTTTTTTTTTGGTGGTTTATTTGTTTTGGCTATTTTGGCAAATTCATGCTGCTGTTTCATGGGTATTGGTATTCGGTACCTACTATATATCTTCATGTGACCAACTCTTTGGTGAACTACTAAGTCAGATTAATGCAATGGACCAAGATAAGTAAGTACTAGAGTATAGTTACACGACAGCTGGCAGTAGGTATTAAAACATCCCACTTTCTACATGGAAGTCAGGGATCATTTCAGGGCCCTTGTGGTTGGTTGTCAGGGCATTATCCTCCGGCGGGGAAAGGCCCCCGCCATCTATGGAATCCCTCCAAAACAAAAAGTCCCGACCTAAACAAAAATGAGTCTCGACCCTAAGAAAGTGATCGCCAATTGTTCCCCTACTGTACCGTCTATGGATAATCTCGTGCTTTGCTCGTGGCATGCTCGTACTCAGTTTGGGGCTTACCATAGGTAGTTGATCAAGACGCCCAGCCTTTGTACGTCGTCAAGTACCTTATTCATTGGCTCAGAATATCAACCTGATTGGACTCGAGATTTAGTTTGTTGAACACGAGAACCCTTGCGTTTATTGGTTTTGACAGCTTCTGACATTGATCGTGACTTCCCTCACCTCCCTTCATCTTAAGCCATAAATTTTATGTGCCTACCTCTTAGGTTCCTCCTTCCGTAGATTGTCAAACAGTGAATGACTGTTGACAAATTATCTAGCTCCATTTCATCACCGCCTAAACGTCAACTTTTCTATCCTTGAATTCTCTTTCCTTCGTCTTCTTTAATCGTGTTATGTTTCCGCTTTTACAGCACATCTTACTCAGTACCCAGAAATCCATCCATATCAATCCTTACCCAGATTTCATCATCTACCGAAAGAAGGAAATAAAAAAGACCAGCCGGACCCACTGAAAAAGTCAAAAAAGTGTGCGCCTGTTTTTCTTCGCTGCTCCAGTTCAATTCATTTGACTCCGTTCCGACGCCGTCTCCAGCTTCCGCCGCCGAGTGACCGAACTGCGTCCCACACACAAAGTCGGACTTTGAACTTGGATTCGGCGGATAGAAAACGTAACTGCTGAGGGTCAAGGAGACGAAATCATCAAGTCAGTTTATCCCATTTTGGATCAGCCCTCTAATCATTTAATTTTCGCATCCTTAAACTAAAAAGAGTCAAGTTTTCTGATATCCCCTAGTCTAGCACCGACACTGGTGCTGTACTGATACTGGTACTGGGCCTAGCACTGGAGCCCTACCTTGCTCAGTCCCAATCAGAATCCCCAGATCCCATCTTTCCAATTTTTGAGCCCCCTGGACACTCGCACACACGGACGGCCCTGGTGCTACTTTCTCCCGACTACAACTTTTTGGGCCTCTGGCATCGTCCATCGGGACCTAATATTTCCCAGCTCTTTGCAAAAGGCAAGCAGGGAAGAAAAAAAACCTTGTTATACAAAAAAAAAAGTCATTACGACTTTTCGAAGGCGAACACCTTTCGATCCCCGACTTGAGACCGCTCTTGCATCACACCGTGGCTCGTGGCCTTCCATTTCGGACTGTGAACTAGCTGAGGTGGACTTTGTGCTTTTCTTTTGGGTGTTGTGCTTTTTGGGTTGTCTCTAAATGCCCCGCCATCCGCCATTCTTATCCAGACCTGACAGATCCTGATTCCGCCTCTTTCGTCCGCCTTTCTTTCTACCACACACTCCCATCCTCTTCGGCCTCGACGTCGATTTCTCTATATATCCACCCTTCACCATGGATACCGCCGCCGTGAGGTCCTTGCTCGCCGCTAGCTTGGACCCTGATGCAGACAGCCGAAGGCGTGCTGAGATTCAGTTGAAACAGGTGCGTCTTGCATTTGCGTCTTTGTGTCGAGGGAATGTCTTTGTTGTGGTTGGGTGCCCTTGGACATTATGATGAATGACCGTCTGCTTTCCTATACCCGCATCATGGTTGGCTCGCATGCTCCTCGTCGCTTTGTATCTCCTCTGCGCCCAATACTTCACTGCTCAGCTGCCTGTCCCTCGCGCAAGGCCCAGATCACAGAGAACCAGCATGCTGATTTACATTCGTGTGACGTCTAGATCGAAGAACAACCCGGTTTCCTCGAATGTCTTCTCGATATCCTACAAGCCGAACAAGAGGCTAGCGTTCGTCTATCGAGTATGTTGATCCAATATTCATGCCCTCTATCCAGGCTCTTCCAGTCGCTTCATTAGTCCAGTCCTGACAATGTCCTACTTCAGCTGTAATCTACGTCAAGAACCGTGTCAACCGTTCATGGTATAACAACGAGGGATACTCTACCGAACCCCCCGCCAACCCGATCCCCGAAGATGAGAAGGCTCGCGTGCGAGACCGCCTTCTGCCGATCCTCGCTGCATCCGAAGGCCTCGTTCGCCAGCAGCTCATCCCCGTCCTCCAGCGAATCCTCCAATATGACTTCCCCGCTCGTTGGCCAAGATTTATGGACTTCACCCTCGAGCTCCTGAACACGAATAACCCTGGCTCTGTCCTCGCTGGTTTGCAGTGCCTGCTCGCTATTTGCCGTGCCTTCCGTTACAAGTCGACTGATAGCGATGACCGACAACACTTTGACCAGATCGTGGAGGCAAGCTTTCCTCGTCTTCTAGCCATCTGCAACGAGTTGGTGAATCAGGAGAGCGATGAGGCTGGCGAGATGCTTCACCTTGCTCTGAAGGCCTACAAACATGCGACATGGGTATGCACCTACCGAAATACCAGTTCCGCCTTGCAGGAATTTTATACTGATCTTCTTCGTAGTTGGAGCTTTCTCCCACGTTGCGACAGCGCGATGTCAACATCGCTTGGTGCACTGTCTTCCTGCACACAGTCTCCAAGACTTGCCCTGCCAGCGCCATGCAGGGCGACCAGCACGAGCGTGAGAAGCATCACTGGTGGAAGGCCAAGAAGTGGGCTTTCTTCAACTTGAACCGCCTCTTCATTCGGTACGATCGTGCACACTTCCTCGACATTGGTGAAAGCATACTAACTCATTACTTCCAGACATGGCAACCCTGCCAGCCCGGGCAAGGGCGAGGAAGCGCTTGCTTTCGCCAAGGATTTCACCGCGAACATTGCTCCCGAGATTCTCAAGCACTACCTCCAGGAGATCGAGAAATGGGTCGCCAAGACCTCTTGGCTTAGCCGTCCTTGTCTGTCTTACACTCTGGTCTTCCTTGACGAGTCCGTCCGACCCAAGGAGATGTGGGTACACCTCAAGCCTCATCTTACCAACTTGGTTACTCATTTTGTCTTCCCTGTCCTCTGTCTCACTGAGGAGGATGTCGAGCAATTCGAGGATGAGCCCGACGAGTACCTTCACCGAAAGCTCAACTACTTCGAGGAAGCATCTGCTCCTGATGTCGCTGCTACGAACTTCCTCGTTAACCTCACCAAGAACCGCCGCAAGGAGACCTTCGAGATCCTCAAGTTTGTCAACGCAGTTGTCAACGAGTACGAACAGGCTGAAGATGACAAGAAGAACCATATTGCAAAGGAGGGTGCTCTGCGCATGATTGCCACTTTGGCCCCTGTTATTTTGGGCAAGAAGAGTCCCATCGCCGACCAGGTTGAATACTTCCTTGTCCGTTACGTTTTCCCCGACTTCACCAGCTCTCAGGGCTATCTCCGTGCTCGTGCTTGCGACACCATTGAGAAATTTGAGCAGCTCAACTTCCAAGATCAGAACAACCTTCTCACCATCTACCGACATATCCTGGATTGCATGGCCGACCCTGCCCTCCCCGTCCGTGTCACCGCCGCGCTCGCTCTGCAGCCTTTGATCCGACACGACATTATCCGAACGAGCATGCAGCAGAATATTCCTACAATTATGCAGCAGCTTCTCAAGCTCGCCAACGAGGCCGACATCGACGCTCTAGCCAACGTCATGGAGGATTTCGTCGAGGTCTTTGCTACTGAGCTCACCCCCTTCGCTGTGGCTCTCAGTGAACAGCTCCGAGATACTTACATGAGAATTGTCCGTGAGCTTCTCGAGAAGGAGAGCAAGGTCGGTGATGATGGCGAACTTTACAACGAATACGACGATAAGAGCATCACTGCCCTCGGTGTTTTGCAAACTATTGGTACTCTCATTCTCACTCTTGAGAGCACTCCCGATGTCCTGCTTCATATCGAGGCTGTTCTTATGCCTGTCATCAAGGTCACCCTTGAGAACAAGCTTTACGACCTTTACAATGAAGTTTTTGAGATCATCGATAGCTGCACATTTGCTGCCAAGTCTATTTCTCCTACCATGTGGCAGGCCTTTGAGTTGATTCATACTACTTTTAAGGCTGGTGCCGAATACTACCTCGAGGACATGCTACCAGCCCTGGACAACTTTGTTCAGTTCGGTGCTCCTCAGCTGGCTCAGAAGCCCGAATATACTCAAGCTCTCTACTCTATGGTTGCTGACATGTTTACCGACAGTATCCAGGGTGGTGTCGAGAGAATATGTGCCTGTAAGTTGGCGGAGGCTATGATGCTTAGCTTGAAGGGTCAGATCGATAGCTGCGTTGAGGGTTTCATCAACATTGCCATGACCATTCTGGCCAACCAGGACGTTAAGGTCAAGAGTTACCGCATTCACCTCATGGAGATGGTGATCAACTCAATCCACTACAACCCTCTTCTTACTCTGCAAGTTCTTGAGAACAAGGGCTGGACAAACCGCTTCTTCAGCCTCTGGTTCGGTAGCATGACAGCTTTCACCCGTGTTCACGATAAGAAGCTGTGCATCGTTGCTATCTCAGCTCTTCTGAGCCTGAACCCTGAACACGTTCCACAGAGTGTGTCTGTTGGCTGGCCTCGACTTCTGCAGGGCATTACTGAGCTTTTCCGCTCGCTCCCTGCTGCCCAGAAGAGTAAGTTAAATAAAAGTTCGGATATGGCCAATTCAAAACTAACAAATGACAGACCGCGATGAAGCCCTCCGCGATGACTTCCACCTCGAGTCTACCTACGACTACGGTGAGGAAGATGAGTGGGATGATGACGAAGCCAACTGGAACGCCGAAGAGGAGGAGGAAACTGGCGAGACAGCCGAGTCCAAGGACGAGAGCACTGCTTACCTCAACTTCCTCAACGAGGAGGTATGTTAACCGCACGCTGTTTACTGTTTCCGCAACCATTACTAATGTAAAACTAGGCCCAAAAGTTCAGCCGAGCGATCGATGATGTCGAGGAAGACGACCTCGGTGAGGATTCTGTCCTACTTGAGTCGCCCCTTGACAAGATTGAGCCTTACCAGCTGTTCCGTAATACTTTGATGAGTAAGTTGAATGCGCACATGAAATCGCACACCTCTGACCTTTGTTTTAGAAATGCAAGCAGAGCAGCCCCAATTCTATGGAAGCCTGGCTGGACACCTCACAGCTGATGACCAGAACGTGATTCAGAATGTGATGGTCAAGGCTGAGGAGATTGCTACACAGCAAGCTCAACAGGCACAGCAAGCTCAGCTTCTCGCTCAGCAGCAGGCTGCCGCTATGGCCGCTAGCCTAGGCGCACAGAACGGAGGTGCCAGTTAATGTGGCGGTGTTTGCGGTAAAGAGAAAATAAGTTATTGGAGTTGTTTCTTACCCCCTTTGTTATATCCCCTACCTCTTTCTTGTTAGGGCAGGAGTCAAAATTCCCCGGAGACCAAGAGACGTGTTGAGCCCATATCAAAAGAAAGAGACTTTAGAACGTGCAAACAATGATGGACGAGCCCACGTGGTGCAGGACCTTCCAAAAGAGTGCCGTGGGTATGATTGGTATAGGGCAGCTGGAATTAGAGGTTATGGCAAGTTGTTTATCATGATGGAAAAAGAACGCCAATGGGAAACGAAGCGAGTACGACAGAGACGAAGAGAATGAGGGCACCCTCAAACAGAAGACAAGAGATTCGAGAGGGTGGTTTGACACGGCCGCAACTCACGATCAGGATAGTCAAAAGGTAAATTTAAATAAAATCGATTAGTTCCAAGACCTGGACCCAGGACCGCGAAATGCCTGCTTCTGCCAAATCGACTCCATTTTTGGACCAGTCGCATTAATTTGTGTATTCAACAGACTTGTTCCGTTATCAAGAGGCCACTAGCGAGTCAATTACATTGTGGCTAATCATGGAGATGGTTGTCCTGCGTCTGTGGGAACATGTCTCTTGACATCTCCGGGTTTGTGTCAGCCCTACGTGCACAACGTTTGATCCCTACGAGGACCCTTACTAACGAGCGGATCCCTGAAAGTATAACTGAGCTTATTACCGGGTGTCTGGACGCGGATTCTTGAAACAGATACGATGCCAAGATTGGCCACCCAGCGGGGCAAGCTGGTCCTTGAATTGATATAAGGTGTAAACAATGCACGCATAACTTCTAACGCCACGATCGAGACGGAAATCGAAGTCAGTCTAGAGCCTATCGTCCTTCCATCACAATTTACCACTGATATACCCATAGTCCTGGTTCGCTCCAAGTGCGCATGAAGCTGCGTCCAAAGCCTTCTTCACAAGTGCATCTAGAGTCGCTTGGCTCTCGATGCCTACACTGATACGAACCAGATGCTCGACTACACCGTACTTCGCTGCCCATTCGAGCTCAGAGTAGTGCGCGAAGAGTGTGTACGCACAACAGAGAGTGAAATTGGTTCCCAGACTTGGACCCTTGGCTACATCCAGTGCATCATGGAACGCTATCGCGGCTTCTGGTGCCTTGAAGCGAATCGAAAGCAGATACCCATAACCCTGGTTTGGTCGCTTGTATTTTTCATAGATGTCTTGTGTTGGGTTGCCTTTTGGATAATAGACTTGTTCAACTGAGGCATGGTTTCGAAGCATTTCTGCTGTTCGTTCTGCGTTCTCGCTTGCAGTGATAACTCGCTCTTCAAAGTCCGCGCTATTCTCCTTCATGACTATTGCGTCTGGAGGAAAGTATGTGTCGACAAATCCGTCCTTAAGAAGCTGCTTCATGGTCGAGAAAAGCCTTGACTGAGGGTTTAGCGTTATGCTGCCGCCCATGACATTGCAACTGCCGCTGAACATCTTCGTCAAGCTCGTGCATACAACATCGCAATATGATACGAGCTCTACATTGACTGATGTTGCAACAGTATCGTCTACCACAAATAAGAAGTCGTAGTCTGTGGCAAGTTTTTGTAGACGTTCAAGGTCTACTGAGCCGAGCAGCGGATTGCCCGGGAACTCAGTGAAGAGAGCACTCAGCTGTAGTCCTTCAAGTAGATCTTCCGCAAGAGCATCTAAATCGGACGGTGTGGCACCGTAAATCTTGCAGTCGAACCCGTAGATCTTGCTAAGGACTTTGAACGTATCGACATAAAGGAATCTTAAACAACGTTAGCTTTCGTAACAACATTTATTCCAAGTTCACATACCCAAAAATCGCTACAGTCCTTTTTTTACCAGTAGTTACATGTTTGATGGCGTCCGCAGTATGGCTTATCGAAGACATGCCACTTGGGTATAGGAACACATCGTCCACGCCCAGAGTATTGGTCTCGGTGCTAAACAAGTTGGCAATTCGTTTTTGCATCACAAGTTTAGCATCTGCGGCCTCGTTGCCTGGGGGATCACTTGTAGATGAGTTGTTGTCTCGATTCAAGAAAGGTGCGTTTTCCAACCAGTATGTCGCCCGTCGACTTGAGACTCCAAACCCGGTATGTTGCCAGAATGCTTTGGCTTCCACGGCTGATTCTTGAGGATAGACGACAGCATAAATCTCATCAAGAGTACAGTTCTTGGTCAGGTCCTCTGCAACGCAAACTCCCTTGTTGAAATCGGCTCGCAAGACAAACGTGGTTCCCTTGACTTGGGCGTTGAGGTATTCGTGACACATCCTTGCATGATGAGCAGCTGGCAATAGCATTGCTGATCGCCCAGGCTGGGCCAACAAAGCCCTTAACTCGGTAGGGAGATCATCTGGGATTGATCCGGAGGACGTCCATTGGAGTAATCGTTCAGCGAGCTGACCAACTACAAGTGGGACGAAGAATCGAGGGTAGCCGGTCTTTAGCTGGGAGATTAGTTCTGGATCTCGTCTCGCCCAAGCTACTGTGTCTTTCCACGTTGGTATGTACACGCTAACTGCCTTGGAGGTTGTTAGTTCTTGAAGCTTCGTGATGCTTGGGCGGGTCAGACTTGCATGTTTGTCTCCTGGTGGAAGGGAACTTCCAAGCTCTGCGTTCATCTCTCGCAGATATCGATTGTACGAAATTGATTTGGTTGACGTATATGCAGACGGGTCGTTAGTTCTTTATCGGAATTGCCTAGCCACTAAGATATCACACTCGGTGTATGCCGCACAACAAGATGGCCAGAAATTTGGAAACTCTGCCCATTTCCGAAGGACAGATAATTGTTTTTAAGTGCATCGTGTTTCTGTGTCGATCCATCAAGTATGGCTTGTTTCACCGCACCTCAGCCCGTCCTCTGCGCCTTGAGCAGGTTTTGGGGCTTTCTACTATCGACGGTAGTGTAAGACATGCATGCGTAGCTTCAGCTAGCGACCGAAGAGTGACGGGACGTTGGCTTTTAGTTTTCTCGTTCATGTTGAACGACAGCGAGGCCGTGCTTATGAGTGGAATGTAATTGGTTTCGATCGTGGGAGTGATGTCAGCATCACGAGGAGGAGTCCCCATGTGCTGATGCCACCATACGTAGCTTTGTATATCTAGTTCGAGAATTGGGAGTTTGCGCGATTGAGGCCTGGTACTCTCTATACTTATAGCTTTTCTGATGAGTAATCATTCTTTGAGGGTCTCCAATGAGGTATAGATAGACCCTGGATCCATGCTTTAGTGAAGAAAGACTTGTCACATAAAGTCAATGACTGCTCAGAATAAAAACGATGAGGCTTCAAACTAAGTACCTAGTGTAGGGTATGTTGGTACGTGTTGAAGACGAAATGTACCTATCCCAATGCCGTAATGCAGGTCAGACTGACAGGGGCAGTATGAATATCCCGAGCCAATCAGAATGCCTTCCCTTTACAGCTTGGGCATTCTCGGCGTTCCCCGCTCAACCCTCAACGCAGCGGCGGCTCCCGTACCGTATGTGCAGGGAAGGTGCGAAGCTAGACAGGTACCTGCCTTCCCTACCTTACCCAGGTAGGTCAGGCAAGTCACACCGTCTTGTCTTGTCTTGTCTGGCCTCGACTCGCCTCAGCTTATCAAACACAAAGACTTCTTCTCCTCCTCTTCTTCCTTCTCATACAACTCTTACTTTTATCCTTACCTCAGCAGAACAAACTCTAACTTTGAATCATTATACTCTTCTTCTACAGCCATGACGACCCGTTACCGCGTTGAGTGTAAGTAAGCTGTCGATAACCCCACCTTCTCCCTTGACTTGTCTTTGCCTTTGTCCTCCAAACTCTCATGGTTACACAAGCTCACAATGACAAACAGATGCTCTCAAGACGCACCGAAGAGACCAATTTATCGGTAAGATGGACCATTTTCGCCACGAGATTTGAAGGGAACGCTGCACAGCTACACATGCTCGCTATTTGGCCCATCGCCCATCATCTCATCCCCGCACCACATGTCTCACCGTCGTCACTGCAACGCATATCGGATCTAGCTGACACAAATCACAGAATGGGTCAAAGGCCTTCTAGCTGTTCCTTTTGTCCTGTACTCGCAGCCCACGGGCGTCTTTGGAGATGGTCCCAGCGTTACTCAAATGGCCGAAGAGGCTCACCGTCGTTACGCAGAGATCATGCGTGATGTAGAGATGATGATTGACGACCACAGTATGATTCTACTTGGACACTTTGAGAAAAACATAGCTGACTCCAAACAGTTAGTCGTCAGCAAGACGACAGTGTGCTCCCTTCAAAATTAAGGATGCTTATCCCCACAGCGGGCCCCTTCTTCACCCGCCTCCCTCTTGAAGCTGCCTTCAAGTATCAAGACAGAAAAAGGTATATCTCGTCTCGGAGATTCGTTGCTCCATCCTTCAACGATGTTCGCCAAATCCTCAATTCGGCTCAATCTATGGCTGTCACCAACGGGTCTTTGCAACTGGCCACGTTCGATGGTGATGTGACATTGTACGACGATGGTTTCAATCTTGAGCCTACAAGCCCTGTGATTCCCCGTCTTCTCGGTAAGTTTGCTTCTAGAGCTAGTAAACAAATCATTGACCAGAAGCAGACCTCCTACGCAAAAACATCAAGATTGGTATCGTTACAGCTGCTGGTTACACCTCTGCTGATCGCTACTATGAGCGCCTCCATGGGTTGCTTGACGCTATTGCGGAGTCAACCGATCTGGACCCTGTGCAAAAGCAGAACATCGTGATCATGGGAGGTGAAGCAAACTATTTGTTCGAGTACTCGCCCTCTTCGCCTCACAAGCTAGCTCCTGTCCCACGCACTCAATGGCTAACTCCCGAAATGGCTTCATGGTCGGATGCTGACATTACAAGATTGCTGGATGTCGCCGAGAGTGCCCTTCGTGATTGCGTCAACAATCTTAATTTGCCTGCCATGATCATGCGCAAGGATCGAGCTGTAGGCATCATCCCCAAGACACCAGGAACTCGTATTGCTCGTGAGAGCCTCGAGGAGACTGTCCTCATTGTTCAGCGTATCCTCGAGCTCAGCAGTCTCGGATCCAGTGACGAGCGTCCAACTAAGCACCGCCCAAGCTCTCCACCTATCCCACCCTCAGTGGCGAGCCAATCCCGTCGTGTACCATTCTGTGCCTTCAATGGCGGCAATGATGTGTTTGTCGATATCGGTGACAAGAGCTGGGGTGTGACTGTTTGCCAACAGTGGTTCGGAAGCAAGGAGAACGGTGGTGCCATCCGAGGCGAGAACACGCTACACGTAGGCGATCAGTTCTTGAGCGCTGGCTCCAATGATTTCAAGGCACGCAGTGTCGGCACAACGGCCTGGATTGCCAGCCCTGCTGAGACGGTCGAGCTTCTTGATGAGCTGGCTGATATGATGCAGAAGAAATTGTCTTGATTCAATCATTGGTTCAGCTAGCGGCCAAAGTTGTGTGATTTTGGCACGTACTCATGCTCAATTCTGTCGCGACCCGTGCAGACTGGCCAGTTTGTCTTCGCGGAGTTCTTTCGAGCCGCAATCATAAGCACATTCATGATCGGCGACTACGCGGCGCCATGAAACAATTCATAGGCGGCCATGAACAACGAATATCTAGGTGTTGCAAAATGGCTCGGTGATTGCAAAGATTGGCCAATCTCGGCAAGGACTTGCCCTCTTTGTGGAAAAAGGACCAATCTCAGCGCTGTGCTTTTACTAACGGAGTGGCTTGCTCCTTTGGTCTTCATGAAGCTGTTTGTGACCATAACCACACTGTATTCTTACTAAGTTGTAATATGCGAAGGAAGGAAGTTTGCAATACTGTCTAAGTATTGACATCTGTCGGTACATTTAGGAGAAGGTCTTTCGATCTTGGGTTTTAATCCAAATACCCAATTACTGTCTACCTCGTATTGTCTCTACTGTCCTTGATATCTGTGGCACTTAAACCATGGTGCTCAGCTGTTTCAAGTCACTTAATAAGAAGACTACTTGGTACATATTTGTGTCTGATCCAATCTCAGCATTCGTTGTGAGAAATCAGAGGCCATTGGCGGCGCATTTATTCAGGAGGGGGATCAAAGAGAAGAGAATGAAGAAAACGAGTCTTGGAAGTTTTATTTGAACGAATGACAATCATGAAATGATGAGGTCTTTCAATTTTTTTGCAAACCTGTTCTGGTCTATCGAGTTGTCAGTTGTTTTGCAGTCTTTGCCGTTTGGCGTGGTGGTGGCGCTTAGAGTGTGTGCATAATAAATAGTACAAGGAAAAGGCATTAGCCGATGAGATGTTACTGATCAGAGCATCCGAATAAAGTGAATGGAGTGACAATAGAAGCGACCGATGATAGGCGCAAGTTAAAGTTCAAGCAATCTGAAGCAAAACGACATACAACTGTGGTCAGCTTACACACAGTTGGACAATCTATTTCTAGATTCAAACCTTCCATCCACCCATTCAACATGGCGCATTTCTGCACCCTCTTCTTGGTATTTCTTACGTTGGACGATGCCACGTGATATCATCATAATTTTACGGCTTATTCACTTATCCCGACTGAGCTCAGCTTATAACTACTACCCAGCGCGGTCGGTCGGAGGGCAGGCTTCCCTGCCCTCCCGTACTTACAATACTCAACCATGGATGACGCTGGTGGACTCAGCTCACAAGAAATCAACAGAATCATGGACCTGGAATGGGAAGAATCTGTTCAAGAATGGGAGTGGTACGCATTGAACTATGTGAACCCCATACCTCCTCTGATAGCCTTCCCTTCATATTGTGTTAGTCGACGATGTGGATGGTGTCGTTTCATGATTAAACCTGGTGAGATCGTTACGGCCAGTAAGTTGTACAATTGAACTCAGTATTGAACTCTGCTACTAACATTACCCGGTGGCAGGGTCTTCTGCAGGGACTGAGTCGTCGGCCTTTGCGTTTGGAGATTCTTTCGACGACACCAAGCTATTTGCAACCTTTAAGCGATGTGAAAGCGACCACAATACGTGTGCGACAACGGGCTATCACGTTGGATGCTCTACTATTGCCTCAAGCCTTGGTCTTCGGAAGAATGCCTTCTTGGATGTCGCACGGTATTCTTATGAACCGCCAGCCAAGGAAGATGGGCAGCGGCAGGAGTGGATTCTGAACCACTTGAATCAGCTCATGGGTAACAAGTTCGCAAAGCTCCCGACGGAGATTTTGTTCATGATAAACAAGCATCTGATTCTTCATTATGCGATTGCTTCTCTGACTGGTCTTCGTCGACCCAGTCGATGCACAATTGAGCCATTAAAGGATGTTTGGGCAACGCACTTCAGCCTAAACGGCATCGAGTATATAGCCTCATTATCGAATGCACCACGACCTGGTGATCGACTGCTCTGGAAAGCCTCAGAAAGCCACGAAGGCCAATACCTCTATTTCTCTGAAGATCATCTGGGAATCAGACAGATCGTCGATGATCCTGCAGTGGTATCGACCGAGGAGAGCGACCCTAGCTGGTGGCGTACACTCCCGATAATGAATCCAACTATCACCTTCTTTGACGACGTGAGCTTCCCCTTCATTTAAGTCTGCTATTCTCACATGAAGTTAGGGTCTCAAATTACGGAGTGTTGCAGCCACTCCGTTAAGTCCCAATATCTGTTGGCCATATCCAATGACGCCGACGTCGCTGAAGAACATGGCCTACCACGTCACGAAAAATCCTTCATCAAACTTCGGTATGGCAATAGAGGCCCGTATGGTGGCTTTAGGCTTTAATGAGCCCGGTATCACCGCATACTCTGCGTGCTGGTACGGGGATCGCCTCATAAATATTCATTCACATGAGTCTGGAGAGTCTCTTGAATTTTACCGTGAACTCGAAGAAGATATAGGGGCAAGACAGATGACTGCAAAACGAAATAACGTTTCTTTGTCGTCAACTCTTTACTGGGACTATCACCCACTGAACCCCGGAGAAAAGGTTGAACAGGCCTGGCTGCGTACAAAGAATGAGCCAGAGGAAGATGGCGATCCACACGCAAGACGACAGAAGACAGTTTCGTCATCTCTCAGTGGGATTGCTATAGCCGTAAGATCTGGCCCTCACCCTTTTCCTGCGAGCCTGATGCTGATAGCCTAGCAGCTGCTGACCAGTCATTCACGAACATTGATTATGGGGAAGCCCAGTGCAACAAAAAGCGAGTGGAAATGTATAGCTCAAACATTTACAGGATCTCCGATGCGAGTATTCTTCCATCCTAGTGTGGACGGCATTCCTCTGTTTGCAGCTGCAACAGTAGGTGGGTGTGGTAAGGAGCCCATGGCGGCAGGGCTGCCGACTTGGTTAGACGCAGGTAAGAAGCCTGAGGATTTGGAGGTTTCGCTCGAGGAGGTCAAAGATATTGTGGCCTGCAAAGAAACTGGGGACGAAGGCAAGGCCAAGATCTCGGGGCTGCTGCTTCGATATGCGGATGGCAAACAGGCATCTGTTGGAAGATTCCGTCTCGATCGTGTTGAAGCGCCTCTTTTAGTTGACGGTTCGTCTTGTATGTATATCGGGTCTCGTTTGTCTGGTGAGGGGGACTCGGTTGTGGAAGCGATAAGTCTGTCGGCCCCTGAGAATGAAGAAGGTCTGCAGTGGGATAAGGTGCCGTTGGAAGGCAATTTCTCATGGCGAGCTCTGTTTAGCAAGACGACAGATTATTCAGGTGTCGGGTCTTGAGTCTGAATTCCAGCAGTTGATATTGGAAGAGCTCTGTTGCTTTGATATGGAAGTTGATACGATAAGAGGACTCAAAGGAGGAGGACAAAGTGTTACGAGCAGCACAATTCTCTAGGAACCCATCATTAGTTCCTTCCCTGAACATACCTATACCTAGAAGGCTTCTTCGTGGAAGCTGTCCTTTCCCCACCTCAAGCACAAGGTTACGTTCTAGAGAAGGTTTCTTTCTACTTCTTTGGAGCCCGCCTTCCAAGTTGACTCTGTTGAGTAGGTTTCGTTGCACAAACCGTTAGTCGTGGATTCTTCTCTCGTTCCATTTGCTTCTTTCTCGGCTTTTTTGCTGCGCTCTGTACCAACTTCAACCGCATCATTAGGTGAATCACATATCATCATCAGTTTACTTCTTGGCTCACTCTACTCTCCAAATGGATGCTTCGTTCGACAGGTGGCCGACAGAGGCTTTGGTCAGTTGGTCAATATTTGGAATGCCTCTACTCGTTGGCAGTTCAATTGGAGAATCAATGGTATTCAATACAAGAGCTCTTTACTTGAGGGACCGAGGTTCTTTGCGGTACAACTTTCTTTTCTTCCATCTGGTTTCTACAGCTAGTCCGAAAGGCCGCAACCAGATCATGCACCCACACCCATCAGCCCAAGTTGGGTTCAGAGAGATGCCAGTGACAAATTTGGGTCTCATAGTGTCTATATGGACCTCTTTTTAGCTACAGTTTTTGTTGAGATCAAAGCTGTTTGGGTCTTGTGCGAGATGTGCCTACCACCGCCGCGTATTTGGCGATACGGAAATGCCCACGACTAGGAACAGTCCTGCGCCACTGCTCTGTCATGCAACTGGGTCTATTTTGTCCCACATAAGCTATGATGGGTAAGTTGGCATCCTTTTCAAAGGTCAGGGCCAAACTCATGACAAGAACCAATGTTAGTACCTCTAGCATAAGACACTGGACCAGGCTGGGAGACATCTTTCTGGCATACAAACGAGCAGCAATGGGGACTTTTCCAATTGCTAGTATGGAAGGCCACGCAAGAGCAAGATGTCTAGATTATACACGTCCTCAGTCAATATCAACATCCTTTGCTTTCATGTATAGGCCGTCAACTCAAAAGGGTTTACGAATGCGAAGGACACAAATTAAAACAAGAAGCAAAGAATGCATGGCCTCTACTCTCGACTTCTATCTATCAATTATAACCTCTACTGGTAGCGTGTCTGTCCATATTTTGATTCAGATCCATACGTGCTAGTTAACCGAGAGCCTTGAGAGGATGATCGAGGCAGTTCTGCAAGTCGATACGGGCACGCTGTTTACTACCTAATAAAGAGCATCACCAGCAACAATCCAGCAAACATTCATGTTTTCGTTTTACTCCCTCATCTCCACTTCAAATGACTATTAGATCTACCATGAGTGGAATCATGTGAAGAGACATTGTTGCCTTTCAATCGATTAAAGTTCTTCTGCTATGCGTAAGTAATGATCAAGTAATATCCCACTTGCTGGCTGTGACTACTATACCATATCTTCACAATAGCCAACTACCTATTTTTAGCATCAAAACAAGCATGCAGAAATGTCGCAATAGCACATATTTTGTGTTACTGTACCTATTATCTGCGGGTCATTGATATCATCCTTGTAAGGTACAATCACATGTTGGGATCCGTGTCTTGCAATTACGTCAATTGATCGTAAACAACATACCTAGCTTAGCCACAGCATAATTAATGATACGATTGATTACACTCCATCCACAGTGATCTACTCACATCCAGCCTTTCAATTACTACAGACATTTAATTTCATCAGTCACGTCTCGCGCTATTATTTGACACCCACTTGTACCTACCGACTAGATATTGCTAGTGTGGATGTCAAGATGCCTCAAGATAGCACAAACATCTCCTACGACACGACCAATAGAGTCAATGGCCATCACAAACAAAGCACATATGCTCAAGTCTGTGAAACTAATTCTGAGAAGCCTGTCTACACAGACTTAAGCACCAAAGACGAAAAACTCAGCCCTCTCCAGAAACACGTCCAGTTCTGGGACCGCGACTCGGATGGTGTCATCTGGCCCTTTGACGTCTACAACGGCTTCCGTGAGCTCGGGTTCGGCCTCTTCTTCTCAATAGGATCTCTCCTAATCCCTATTTTCTTTTCATACCCTACACGACTAGGTCACAGCTGGATACCAGACCCCATGTTCCGCATCTACGTCAATGACATCAACAAGGCCAAGCACGGTTCCGACACGGGGATATACGACTTTGACGGGAATCTCAACCACGAGAGATTCGAGCAGCTGTTCGACCAGTTTGACTCTTCGGGTGAAGGAGGGTTGACGGCTGATGATCTGCTGAGACTGTGGAAGAAGGATCGATGCGCAGCGGATCCAGCAGGCTGGAGCTTTGCAGCCATGGAGTGGTGGACGACTTACGTCCTGTTACAAAAGGACGGACTTGTACACAAAAGTGATTTGAGGGCGTGCTATGACGGGAGTCTATTTTGGCAGATCAAAGATGAAAGGGGGAGAAAGAACGGCAGTGCAAACAGGAAGAGCTTTGCCATGAGGAACTTTTTTACTTCGCCCTGAACCGCCGGCGGGCTTGTAATACCTTACCTACAGAATACAATCGACAACCCTTAGAAGAACTTGATTGCCGACAATAAGAGACAAAGGTACCAGATCAGCCCCGGCCTTTATA
This sequence comes from Fusarium cf. aywerte, assembly GCA_011034095.1. NCBI lineage: Eukaryota > Fungi > Ascomycota > Sordariomycetes > Hypocreales > Nectriaceae > Fusarium > Fusarium cf. aywerte. The sequence goes on from WETZ01000052.1 coordinate 195,960, forward strand.
ATCAGGTACTAGCGGAACGAACCGTGCGAGGTGAAATTTATAATAAATAATAAACCGGTACGATAAAGTGTAATAGTCGACCTACCACGCGAAAGGTCCTATAATCACACGGAACACTGCATCCTCAATACCTCATAAGCGAACTTAGAGGGAAACACAGTTGTTCTTGCTGTCCTCGAGGAAAATACCACCATAGATAAGTCCCTCATTCAAGTTTTTCTCCTGGAATCCAGCATTGGCGACATCATCGGTACCGGTAGGCTTCTTGAGCATACCAATCTGGTACTGTCCCTGACCACTCAAGTCGCGAGAAATAGGCTCAGTAGCGATCTTGAGAGGCCTGGAACCCTCAGAGTAGTAGGCTTGGATGGTGCTGTACTTTGTTAGTCGCGCTCTTTTGTTTGTAAGAGTTGACAAAGACTTACTTCTTGTCAAAGTTGAGAGTAATGGCAAAGTTCTGCCACTTGCCCTTGAGCATAGGAGTCTCCCAGAGAAGCTTCATCTTCTCGTCAAACAGCTTCCAGGTCTCGGCAGTATGGTTCTGGCCAATGATGGTACCGGATTGGAACTGGAACTGGTTTCCGGAGAAATCGGCCTTCTCGTGCCAGACGTTCTGTTGTTGTTAGTGCCGGAAGAAAACAAGACCTTCAAGTGAAACTTACGAGGTACTCATGGCTGAGGTTAAGAGGTCGGCTCTCATCCTGCATGAGACTGAAGTGAAGGGTCTTGATACCCTCAGAGCCAGCGCTGCCCTCGTTCTTATCCTTGCTGAACTGCAGACCCGCACGACGGAAACCAAACTGCTTCATGAAGATGCTCTCATCACTGATGGTAACCTCAAGAGGGATCGTCTTGCCGGTAGCGTCAAAGCGAGATCGAGTGGTCTGGGGCAGTTTAATGATCTCGGACCAAGAAATGTTGTTTCCCTTAACAAAGCCAGGGTTGTAAGGGTTCCAACCACCACCGTTCTCCTTGTCGAAGTCGGTCAGAGACGCATTCGCGGGAACTCGGCCATCGAAGACAACAGGGCATGTGTTCTTGGCCTTGGAGCAAGAACGGGTCTCAGCTGGAGCAGCAGAGACCACTGAGGCGAGAAGAGTGATGACGGCAGCGACACGCATTGTGAAGGATTGATAGCAAAGTAATGAGCGACGGAGAAGTGGATTGAAGGGATACTAGCGAGTAGTAAGTTGAAGAGAAGAATACCAAGAATCATCCTTGACTCTTTTCGATGCGACACCTCCTTATTATAGATTCCCGTTCCATCAGTCTGGGTTCGGCAGATTCGGAGGATGCCGAGTTTCATAGCCATGTTTGTAATTCTCTTCTGCGGCAGTTGGGTTGAATATCCCACTTTTGGTCACCGTAGTTCGGTATTCCACCTTCCGAGATGCTACTTCTATTGGAGGGATTTTTGTGTCTCTAATTGGTGATGCAACTGAAACGTTTTCCAGAAACCCAAAAAATTCTTTCAGACGGAGCGTAATAACTCAATAAGCTTAGATGCTTGATAAGGTTTAATTAAGGCACTGGGATCCTAGATGGAGCAGTCTCCCGATATCCCGGTGGGAGTTTCAGAAACCCCACACGGGCCATTCAGTGGACGCAGCATATTCTAGAGAGATATTTTTGGTCAAGAAATGGTGTTGAAATTGAGTTTTATGAGAGGACTCTGGCATGTCTTGTAAATTCCCTCCAATGTGATCGACTTATAAGACTCATGGTAGTGAACTCAATCTTTCAAGCCCGGTCTCCGGTACAATATCGGACCCACTCGGCCGATCCCCAGACAAATACCCGGCCGAGTCGGTACTTTGACACGGAACCTCCCGAACACACAACTAAAGTAGGTAAAGAAAAGCAAAGCAAAGCACAGCAAAACACGCATTAGTTAGCTAGCTTTCAAAGTCAAGCTTACAAAAAAACATAACTAACCAACTTCAATCTTTAATTAAAGTACGATAGAGTACACGGCACGGCACGGCACGCTGTCTTATTTTTTTTCTCACCTCCTTGTCAAATAAACTCTGGACAACAAAAGTATCTTGTTCTTTCTTCTCTTATGCTCACGCCCCGTCCACCAGACTTCCAGCCATTGATTTCCTTTCCTTTTCCCCGCGCCTTCTCTCGCGTTACATCTGCGGAAGACAGCAATCTCCAACATGACCCAGCAATCACGAGTCTTGATCCAAATGTCGCACAAGCAGTACAACACAGTCCGGACAGTGTCCCATTATGCCCCCACGAACTTGAGAATGCGGGCACGAATCAACCCCCTTGAACTTGAACCCGGCATGTCTGATCCGAGCTATTTCTCTATTATAACTTGATACTCTGTCGGTGTGCCACTACATGCAGCGAGGTTCTTGCGGCTGACAGCCTCATTGCTTGCGATGTGACTCGGCACGTTATTTCCGCCATGGTGCATTAGATGGGAATCTTAGGTGCCTGCCAAGCATCGAATCGTCTTTTGGTGCAACACCATTCAACGGCCTGGACGTTGTAGTTGAAGCATCACGCGCCGACGGTAGGTATAGCGCCCTTTCTTTGTGATACAAAGTCAAGACCCTGGACTACAGAGTTTGTGGTCCTTAAGAGCCGCCTAGACCATGATAGACCTTTAAGCCAAAGCCCTCCAAAATGGTAGAAATGCCTCGTTGAGACCTCTGCGACTCGGTCAGCCAGCCACGTGCGTGACTCAACATATCAACCTTTGGCCCTAGTTCCAAGAGGCGCGCAGCCCACATATAACTTCATCACCTGTGAGACAGTCCCATACGACGTCCCAATCCATGATATATCCCTCATTCAACACAGCTTCTCGCCATTTCCCGGTTCTGACTACAGCACAGTTGTGAGACATACGTCCATATCGCGTGGGATGGGCATGTATTACCAAAGGAGCCCAGTCCGCAGATCGACACAGCTGTGCACGCCACGCGTGAGTATATTCATCTGTTCCGGCCATGTGGATCAGAGAACGATGAACAAACACCAAAAACAAAAACATGTCATAGAAAACCTGTTACAATACCAATAAGTCGGATGCTTCCATAGTCCTTCCATCATGATAGATCTCACATCAACCCATCTTTATCTAGATAATGCCCTGGCTCAACTATCGCACCACTGCCACTGGTATCCACCATTATAAGCTGTCCAAAACACCTGATAAAGACGTCAAGTAACACGGTTGTAGCGTCAAGTCGTCCCGAGAACGGCCCTTATATCACTGATACTCAGACACCAGGGCGCAAGGATTTTGTTTTGAATACAAGAGTGCAAGTCTATTGTGCTGGTCCGCAGAAAAGACTGTTGGCAACGGCAGCAGACTACCGTTGCACTGAGCCCAGTATGTAATGTATCTAACATGTGCAATCTTTCAAGCGGGCGCATCCCTGCATCAACAACGAGTTTAAGAAAAGAACGAAACGGGCGAACTGATAAACCCCCATTGGTCATCCTTCTACCCTCCTTTTCTTTAGTAGAGCAGTGGCATGCTCCATATCCATGTTCCACCATATTCCAAAAGAGCAAGAAACCGTCTTGTTGGGGGTATTATGTCTGCTTGCTTGTAAGAGGTCCTCCATTTCTGCCGGTTGCAGTGCAGCACCATCCGACAAAAACAAGGAAAAGTCTTTAAACTATATACAGTTGGGTCTGTCAAAAGAAAAAGAGAAACGACAGTAAATTCATCAACTCCGGACCATGCGGGCCATCCCTCCCTCCGCATCCATGGCCTTGACCTTAACGCCGATATAGGTGCTTGCGTGGCTAATGGAGCACGCGATTCCTTGCATTCTTATGTGTAATCATGGTAGTAGTAATAATGCGTTCGGTAGTTGCAAGAATTTCGAATGCTCTTCCATTATTCATTAGTCGTCGTCTAGTAACCCGCCTGGCCCGGCATCTTGCCCAGAGAGTGAGAGCCGGTACCCTTTGGAGGCAGGTGGTTATGGCAAAAGATCTTCTTATTGCCATGTACAGAGTTGTCTTTCTTAGTGGCGTCAATAAGTAACGCAGGGTCATCGTAGGATTCCATCTGGCAGCACTCAACGTTCTTCAACCAACGGTTGTTGATGACTTCGTCGATGCCAATACGCTTACTGGGCTCAGGGTTCAACATCTGTAGCACAAGGCGGCGCAGAGCAGGCGGGCTCATTCCAACGTCAAGAGCATAACATTTCGGGTAATCCGTGTCGCTGATGGCAGCGTCGCTTTCGGGGTGCTTCGAATACCACTTGTTCCAGCCCGTGACAAGCTTGTCGTAATGGAGCTCGCCAGGCTCAGCACGAGACCAAATAGCGCCCCCAAAGGTCAGATAAATCATAACGATGGCAGAGCTCCACACGTCGAGAGCTCGGGGGTCGTAGGACTCCTTCTTGGCAAGGACTTCAGGAGCGATATAAGGCTCACTGCCACAGATGCCTGGTGAGCATAGACGGATTTCGCCACCCATGTTACGGCCGCATTGTCCGCCAGCTTCACGAAGACCGGGGTGAGTACCAGAGAAAACTTCTGACACACCAAAGTCTGTGATCTTGAGCTTGCTGTCCTTAGTGATGAGAAGGTTTTCAAGCTTGATGTCACGGTGGGCAATGCCGTTAACGTGAAGGTAGTGCACGCCCTGAATCAATTGCTTGAAAAGACACATCCGGTCCTTCTTACGGTCGTCGCCCTTGAGGTGACCTTTTTGCACCAGGCTGAAAAGGTCGCCCTCTGAACAGTATTCCATAACGTGGTTCCATCGCCCATGGTCGGTACAAAGACGGAAAGTCTCAACAATGTTTGGGTGGTGTAAGCTTTTAGCAATGCTGAATTCTGACTTGATCTTGTTTTCATAATCTTGCTGGCTTTCGCGGTGCGATTTTCCGCGGAACTCCTTCACGGCAAAGAGCTCCTCTGGACAACCCTTGCGCATCATGAGAGTGACTTTGGACGCAGCTCCCTTGCCAAGATGCTTGCCATGCCGGCCCAGAAACTTGCGCTGATATTCGAACTCGCTTTGTAGCTCAGCCACGTCCACAGCAAAATCATCTGGGAGGCTCAAACTCATGCGTCGAGCCTTGGCACCGGTTCCGGAGTCTGGAGGGAGAGGCCAGACACTTCGCTGAGGAGGATACATAGTCTCATCGCCTTCTGCGGGTGGTGGAAGAGGTGTGTTGGGACGGCTGCCGTCATAGCTGCTAGCTCGGCGGTTGTATTCAGGGCGTTTGTTTGCATCTCCTCGGCTGCTGTGATTCGCCCCAACAAAATTGATAGCTCGGTTGCGGAAGGCGAATCCTGTGGAAGTGCGGTTCTTCTTGAAGTCGCCTTGATTGGGAAGAGACTTTTCGGATTCATGTTCGCGGTGTGGTATTTTCATTTCGAGGCCGTTATCGCTGGGAGAAGGGGGGGAGTTGGAGCGAGTAGTAGCGGAGGAGCGATTCATAGAGAAACGACGACGAGCTGCAGCCCGCGGTTGACCATTAGTCTGGGGTTCAGTGGGCGCAGAGACGACCGACGGTGTTGCTGGTTCCGAAGGGGGGTAGTCGTTTCTGGCTTGTGAATTTGATCGACGAAAGAAATTCGACATGGTGCGCTTGAAGCTCGCAGTGGAGATAGACCCGCGAGTGGATTGACGAGTAAGGGAGCTGCCGGGCTCTGGTTCTGTTGCCCTTGGTGTAGTTGGCTCACAAGTGGTGGGCGGCCGGCTTGCGGACTGAGAGAGATATCCTCCTTTATTGTTGTTACCCGCGTTGGCACCGGGGATCGCAATAGGTACAACCCCTGAAGATGTGACTGAGCCGGCCTGGTAAGATTGTAGACTTTGGAGATCTTGAAGGTCCTGGCTTTGGAGGGTGAAGTCTTGCGAATGACGGCCGCTAACGGGGGTGACAGGCTCAAGAGTAGATTCACTTCCAGATTCACCACCTTCTTCCAGAACAATTGATTCAGTAAGGTCGGTGGAAATATCGCGCGGTGAAGATGTAGTCTGAAACTGGTTTACGCGGAACGGTGATGATGAGGTACTTTTATCTGTGGAGGGCACAAGCAAAAAGACGTCAGCAGGCAGGGATAACTTAGACTTGGAGAAGTTTGCAGGGTTCGGGTTGACATGGGACAAGGCTAGAGATCAACCGGGGGGGTGCATGAGGCAGAAATAGAATGGGACTTGAGAGTGAGTAAGAGAATGAGAGGCGAGGAAGGAAACGAGTGATCAGATCAAGCAGGGAATTAAACGGGACCAACCCCGAATCGCCAAGGCTAGGCCCAGCGAAGGATGGATGGTTGTCATGAATTTGTCAAGTCATGCTCAGCCCAACGAGGCATAGGCGAGACGTGACAAAAACGAACAGGACAGTAGGCAGGCAGGCAGAATAAACAATAAATGAGTGAAGTAGTGGGCGGGCGAATGTTGGAATTGCAAAGACCCAGCTGGTTGCATCGAAACGCTTGCTTTCTCAGCACCCCATCTCTGGAACCCACTTACAGGAGCCGTTTCTCGCAGCCGGACGGAGCAGCAAAGTAAGTCCCACTGAGCTTTTATCGCGTCACTGCACTGACTGGACTGCACCAATTTTGCAGGGTCCACGGAGATACTTCTCGCTTCCGGCAGACACGGGAATGACGAAATGAACATTGGATAGTAAAAGCGGAGAATGAAAAAAGAATGAATTGATTATGAAAGACGACGAGGGGAGGAAGAAAAGAGCTTGGCTTTGGAAACGGTTGAAACTAAGCAATGAGATGGGGAATCGATTGCCTAAAAGGGTATGGGCAAGAGAAAGAGGCAAATCAGAGAAGGAAAGAATGGGCGCTGGTGTTGGTTGGTTGATTGATTGATGAGAGACTGGGGAGAAAAAAATAATACACGGGCAAGTCCATACCTGTTGCTGCTGTTGCCGCTGAGTCGAGCTGGTGGGGAGCCAGCATTGTCCTTGGGGCCGAGAGTGCCGCCATAATGCTTGATTCGTTTTGGGGGGATAGCGAGGGCGCTTCTGCTGTTTTATCGTGACGGGGACCCGACTGAAATGGCGTCTGGTCTTGTCGGTCCGTGATGTTGGACGGGGTACTGGGCTTCGGCGTACTGACGGTGTCGGGGGTACGCAAATGCAAAGCTGCTATTTGGAGTAGCAGCTGGTCACTTATAAAAGCGAGTAACCAACAAGTGAGGTGAGCGCTACACACCACTATTTAAGGACTGGGTGATGAGGTGGTTCAGCGACTACTATACAGGGCACTACTGGCGCTATACTGTAGGCTATATCGCTGGGCTGGGGAATGTGCGAGTGTGGTTGGCCCGTCGGCAAAATGCGAGAGAGGCTTCAACGGCACTACCGAGTTGCTGCAGCAAAAAAGGCCAAGATTTGCCCACGAGGGAATAGATGTCGTGATTGGAAAAGATGTTGCGTTTAATACAGGCGAGGCCGTCTTGCGTCTCGTCTCGGCCGAATTTGACAGATGATAGATTGACTGGTTGTCCACTATTCGTGTCGGCGAGTTGGTATGAAATGATCAAGATCTCGTGCCCGTGTAAGTAAGCCTGGAAGGGTTGTCGATGCGGCAAACGTCCTGAACAGGGGTTGATGTCCGTTTTCCTATGGTCAATTCGATGCTGATTATCCTGGCACCTCTTTCCAACAGTGTCGTCTGTTGTATGATTTCCCAAGCTTATGGATTGAAAAGCCAAGGCCGCATGGGAGGTCGAGCTAGTCGAAGGGGAAGTTGAAGCTGAAGTTGAAGTAGAAGAGGGGACGGCATAAGTAGCCGGTATGATATTAGATTAACTGTAAGAGTGAAGCCAAAAAGCGACACAGTCGAGATAGCTTCCCTTTCGAGATCAGATCAAGATCAAAGGGAAAGTAAAATAGTTTAAAGGGGGAGGAATAAACTGAGGTAAGGAAACGAGCAAAAAAAAAAAGCGCGCAGCTTGCTCTTTTGTGTCTGGCTCCATCTACATACATACATGCAAATTATGAATGAAGCACCGGCTGCTGTGCTATTACTCGGTGCAGTCGATCAATTCGGTCCCTTCACCAGCCAGAGCCAAGCCAAGCCAAACTAAGAACCCTCTTCGCTTTGGCTTGATGGTGGACCAGACTCGACGTGGGGAACTCGACGGGGGTGCTGGTATTAGGGTGGATGGGAGGGGGGGTGCGCATTGTAAGGCCAAGAAAGTACTACGGCGATGGGTACAGTATGCAAGTACAAATACATACACAAATTTTACTGATAATGATAATGGATGTGTAGGTAAGTAGGATTATCATACCTATCTTTGCCTTTTGGCACAGGGAAAAGTACCGGACTAGATGCCTGTCCTCCACTCACCAACAAGCCATCAGCTTCCAAGCACCTGAATGTGTTGAAGCGGCTTCGTCTTTCTATGCCCATACTACGTAGTATGAATCCCATAAAGACAGAGAGAGTAACACAATCTTGACGCCCCTGCTTGGGTTGGGGTTGAGTGAAATGGTTTGGTTCATGTGTGAGTGGGGGCAGCTGATGATCGAATGGCGACAAGTTATAGATCAGATTTTTGAGATCAATAGCGACTTTTATCAGCAACACGAAGGTAATCTCACGATTACAGCCTCCGATTTCAACAGCGAAACAAAGAATCACTGCTCCATCCCCTTAATTCTCGGGCAAATAAACGGATCACGACTGGCTCATTTCACTCCGAAGGGCCTAACAGTGGATATAATGCACACATATAAGCACAGTGCGTCGATTTCTAACTAAAAACAAACGAATCCACCTCTTATGCGACCCAGTGGGTGAATCGTTTCCTACAGCACAGTGCCTAGACCCAGATGCAGGTGCAGGACGGAAATTGAGCTTGGGGTGACAGTGAGCGAGTACTAAGGTATGGGAAAAGCTTGGCTGCTTGATCCGTTCTTGCCTTTCCCTTCACAATGACCGACGTGCTACCTTAGTACAGTACCTCCTCCCCAGTCCCAGTCCCAGTCTCAGTCAGGCTCAATCCGCCCTGGCTTACTTACCCTCTTGCCCTGCCCTGCCCTGAGCCTCTGCTGTACATGACAGCTGCCTCTTGTGTTCTAGAGCTGCAGGACCTACCTAAGCTAAAGCACAGGGCCTATTAATAGCTTAACCCTACGTTTATTTCGTTCCCATCTCTTGCTGCCGAGGCGATGTACGTAGGTAGTCTCAAAAGCGCTACAAATGCAGCTTTAGCAAAACAAGCTCACCTGCAAACCAGATGACAGTGCAGGTGCCATCGAATCAACGTAGTACCGTACCTTTTGGGAATTTTTCATGCTTTCATTGGTCCAGTGACCCTGTCCCGGCTTGACTTTCCCCATCTGGGGTCCCTTCATGGTGGTTCGCTGTCCTTCAAAACTGCAAGTGCCAACCAGCCATCCTTCCTGATTTGCACAAGCTCCACGCCATCAAAGTTGGTGTACCGGTAATTGCTCAAAACTTCATGAAGAGCTGCTGAATTATCATGAACTCTCACCCAGGCTGTTTTTCATGGTTGTTCTTTACAACGTCATATCGCATCTCCAACACGATGACGAGCAAGTTGAACAAACCTTTTTTCTCAAAGCACTGGAAGTCAAGATCGTTGCTTGCAAAACTCGTGAAGGCTGTGAACCCCACGCAATTCCAGAGCGACCATTTGCACCGAGACCCTGTTACAGCCAAGACTTTTCAAAAGCGATCGTGACGATGCACAACGGAAATCATTATATTTCAACTCATCAATTTGACCAGTTACATCATCGAAAAGAGTCTCAGGAACAGCGGTCAATTCCTTGAACAATCATGCTCGTTCTTTGTGACGATCCTCCACGTATCATCAATCCCCACCAGGAGCATTCGTGTTTCTATCCTCAGCAAATCATCCGTCTTTTGCTGTTTTCTCTCAGGGGTAGCAGATGACTGGAATCGCGGTACAAAAAATAACCGGGTAAAGAATCGCTCTGCATAGGCGCAGGTATGGCTGCGTACCTTTGTCCCTATGTCTTCAGCGGTCAGGCTCTGTTTGAATACTGCATGGCCCCTGAACAAGGTGGGAGCAGTCAATACTCCCGCGCCTCTCTTCAGCCCTGTCCCTCCCTGCTTCGCAATGAACAAGCTCGGAGTCAGCAACTGGCGGTGCAATTGCTGGATCCATGTCGATGTTCCTTACTTTGATCGCCGGGCCTCATCAACAAGCTCGCGTGCCCTTCAGCCAAATCAAGCCTTCATTCAAAACTAAATTACATAACCCAGCAGACCGACTAAATTACTGCAGTGTCAAGCACAAAGGCCCCACGCAAGCCGCGGCTTTTACACAGATAGCGGACAACCGCGTAAAACACCGCGCTACCACCCACGCGTATCCACTGGCTCGCCTCGTCTCGCCTGTTGACATAGGTTGGACCTGGGGCATGAACGGAGCCTGGGCAAATTAAAATATACGCCTTGCTCATAGCCGGCTGTACAGTACTGTACCGTCACCACTCAGGGCAAAGGCAGCATAAACATCCACTGGAATAAACGTCCCAAGGTATTGATTGGAGTTGCTCGGGAGAGCCGGCATGCCGCCCCGGTATCGGAAGGCTATGAACCATTCAGCAACATAAGTGAAGTCAATTAATTGCAACTTCTCAATTCTGCTTGTTGACTTTTGCTCTTATCTTACAGCAGAGACATGGACTCTGCCGTGGCATTGGATCTAAATCAGGATTGGTCAAAGACGACTACTAAGAGCCGCAATTACGCATATCCTTTCATCCGCGAAACCACAAATCTCAGACTGCCCAGCACATATCTGCCATTGCAACTCTGATATCGAACATTGGAAGAGGCTTGTCCAGTCGACATACCTTCAACGATACGTAACTCCCGGTTTGCTTGCCGGATCTACTTCACGCCTTGCATTACCTGGACCGGCAAACCTCTGCTACTAGCAGTTTTCAGTAATTAGGCATGGGCTCTAAAATCAACCCAACTCATCAATGAGGATACCGCGGGTAGTATCAACACGTGTCGATTCATCAGTAAAGATCGTCTCTGCTTTGTCATTGAGACACGCAAGCAATAGATGCTGTGTATCCAGAAGACCTTCTTCCATCACAAATCTGAAATGCCTTGCTTTGCGTTGCGTTGCGTTGCGTTGCGTTGTGCCGTGTCTCTGTCTAAGCCATGCTCTTTGCATAATGATTGCGTCTTAGAGTGACGCAGGAGTAAGACAAGTTGCGTGTCGGTTTGAGATTATTCGAAGTAAGCTTGAATTCTAGCTTACATCTGTTATGCTTAATCGACATTGTGATGAACAGACCGAGCGGCGTTTCAGTATTGTTCTGTGCAACGCAGATCGCATGGGCATTTTAAGCTCAACTGAGTATCAGCATACCCCCGTGTGGCCTGACAGAGACAAAGTCGGTATGTTTGAACATGCTTAGACATGACAAGAATAAGAATACGTCTCTAGATTCTTACCGTCGAACAAAGAAAGAATTAGGAAAAGATGAGCATTCAATTTCCAGACGCGAAGGTAGCACAGCAAATCTGGCTTAGATGATGGCATCTGCACTGTCTGGTGTTGAAAGTTCCTGGTCGCCAAGACTATCGGTGTTTTCCCCCTGCTCTGGCGCCGAGATCTCGGCCGGCACAGCGAATCAAGGGACCTTTCGGGGTCTCTTCTCTAGCCACGGTGCACACAATGGCGTTGGCGAAATTGACGCCTTCTCCATAATAGCCCGAAATTCGTGGTTCCATCATGAGGTACTGAAAGCGCCTGGAGCGGCTGTCGTTTTGATTTTGAAAGATCTCGTGCGAGAGACCTCAAAAACCAGAGCCGGTCCGGTGTGGGATCTCCATTCCACGCCCACACCACCCAAGCCATCTCTCTCGCCTCTGCACGGCAGGGATGACCGACACGGGTCCGAGTGCGTCATATGCGCCCCGGAGAGACAAGGAGGTGGAGCGATCCCTGGAAATCCCGTGGCACGGTCCCCTGTCCTTTTGTGTCTCTAACAGACTCTCGATCGTTCATTGGATACTGGGCATTGTCAAACATGTCTTGGCCATAGGTTATCCGCGTGTAAGAAACAACTTCTTGTACACGTTGAGTTGACCATCAAAGGATCGACGGGATATTCTATTTAGCAAAGCTAAGTTCCTGTCGGCCCGTGCCCGACACCAAATATACCGCGATTGCAATTTTGATGGCTTGGCGGGCGAAAACTAAAGCCTTGGTCCTGTTGATGAACAGGGACCAAATTGATCTGATGGCAGGGCTATCGAGTCCAGACCTTCAAATCCTATCTAAATCATTGAGCACTCATTTGGAATCAAATAAAGCTCTGAGACCATGCCGGTACTTGGAGTCCCGGTATCAGCATCGCAATATCACTTGCCGTGCCAGAAGATGCTTGGCAGTGGTTTAGTAGACTTGATATAGTCTAGTCGGATGGGCACGGCCACACCATTAACGAGTCAATTGTTTGATTCTGACTTCACCTGAGTCTTAATAGCGATCTACCGAACGTGCTTCGCTTTGGGGTTTCTCGCCAAGTCCAAAAAGTCAAACATTTGAACACACGAAGCAAAGCATGTGCGCAGGTACTGGTACACTGGCAGACTCGGACGCCGACGTAACTTTGTAGAAGCATGATCACAACTTCTTCGGCTCCGTCTCCCTCGTCACTCAGCCTCATAATAGGCTTATCAGTTCCAAGCACCCAATGGACCTTTTGGTCGCAAAGGCGGTTCTCCCTTCCAATATTCTGATGCTGGTCACGCCTTGAGTCACACTGTGACTTGTCACGGGGCAGTTCTGTGATGAGAAAGACTTCCCCATTCAAAGTACATGATCCGCCATGCATCAGCTGAGCATCACAAACAAACGCAAGGACATCAAAACGATTGTAACAAATTCACAAGCACCACATTGGCACAAAGAACGCAAGGCTCAATGCTCCCCCACTCAGTTGCTCCATACTCGAGACATCAAGCGGCTCCTCTGGTATGTATCTACTCCGCTTCTTCTTGCACAGAAGACCCGATTTCCAAGAAATCAAACAACGAATACACGCTAAGACGGTCCGTCTTTACAGGCTGGATCTTGTCTCCAGTCTTTCATGCCTACATTCGACATCTCACATATAAGCAATTGTGTATACGCTACAGGACCGTCTACCTACAGCTTTCCCCAGAAGGTACGATCATGTCGATACAAACCTCTTTTGATGCGAGAGATAGATTGAGACATGCAGTTACAGTCTTGTCGTGGGCTTCCAATGGGCTCGGAAGTAAAGGGTGGGTGTTTGAAATGGCATCAGTGGTGTTTCAGGTCGAAATTGAACAATTCCCGGATATGCTTTTGCACTTCCTCTTCTGCTGAGATGCATCTATGGCTTTCGGGTACTGCGGATTTTCCTCTTCTGGGCCGTTGGCTGGCAAATCTTATTTCTTCAAGAATGGAAGTTTCAAAGCCATGTCAAACAGGTGGCGGATAAGCGCTCGCTGTACATCATATTCAATTGACTAAGCTGATTGGCTTGAGCCTCACAACACCATGAAGATGGCTGATTCTGACGAACAGCTTCATGGTTTAAACAAATGCCGGATCTCGCCACACCTTCCCTAGCCCCCACCGAAGATAACAAAGGCAAATTCGATATTGTTCTCAAAGCCAATTGGAGGACTACGACAGGGTTCATAGTTTGACGCCAGTCACTTTTGAAAATGAGTCTGTAAAGAGATGAGGATAGCTGAGAATCGTTGGTCCAATCTTGCATCCCAAAGGCTAGGTAGGTATGGAGAGACTAAAGAGGGAGTGTACATCATCTTCGGTCCGGACGCTGCGCTACCGCCGTTCAAATGATGCTGAATCTGTTAACAAAGAGATCTCGCTTCCGGTTGACACAGGCAGAGCCTTATGTCTACCGCAGATAGCTGCACTGGGGATGGCGTTGTTCTAATGCTTGCAATTGAGTTCTGACAAATTGTGAGCCTACGAGCATGCATCCCGGCCCTTCAACAACTTCTGATGTTGGACCAGGCGTGTGGGACAAAGAGAGACTACACCAAGTATAGAAGGCTCCAATCGGGGCAATTGCAAAATATCAGACCATTGGTATTTGGAGTCTTGACGTAGACAAAATGGGCAATTCTTACCTGCTCAACTGCTTGAATAAGACTATCATCCAAACTCCCACGATGTTCCAGACTCGAAAGCCTGCGCAAGACACGATGGACATGCAACCAGGGCACGTTGACAGGATGGCACGCGGTACTGCACTGTACAGTAGTTGCAGTGCTAAGGCTCCGCTTGGATTCGAGGGACAGAAAATGCCTCACCACAACGAGCTAAGGCAGATTGAATGAACGGCTTTCAACGGATAACCTTATGATTTCACTTGGCTTGGGCTGCTAATAAGTTGACCCATTGAAATGGAACCAACAGCTTAGACATGACCTCTCGAACAACTTATCATCAGCCGCTATGCTCACACTTGGCGGATATCCTACAGGGGCCTGTTCAGAACTTCAGGCCATAGTGGCGTCATTTGGCTCTGCATATAACAGTTGTTTTCTGATAAATTCATGTTTCCTGAACTGAAGGTTGCAGAGAATAAGCGCACCTGTCATTTGCTGGTTCCCCGATGCCATGGCAAAGCGAGCGAGAGTGTTGTACCACATTGTCCAGTACTGTAACACCGCAGTTTAATCTCAACAAGGTTATATCGAGACGGGTTGCAGTCGTAGGTTCAATGACGAGTGACAATTGAAGCGGATGCACAAGCTATGTCACTGGGTGTTGGGGTTTTACCCAAATTGTCGGTTACTGAGGGGTGAGATGATGCTATCCAGCATCCAAGATGCTCAGGGTTCAACGACGGGATTGGACAGCCCAGAGATCGCCGAGTACTAATCATTCAAGACCAGACAAGGTATGCTTTTATGGTTGGCCTTTTTTTACTCCTTCCATGCATCTTCTCCGAATTCCTCTGGCGTCGGCTTGGCCGCGCGACCAAGCTCGCAAGCTTGATCTTTGAGTTTGACTGATGAGGGGCATCTATCGCCAAGATACCACTATTGACTTTAGGCGAGGGGAAACAAGCTCTTTCTTAACGCAGCAACGTGCATCGTCGGACGGCACAGCCCATGCCATTGAGTTCTCACTCCTGTGGGCTCAATTGATGCACTGCAACAGACGTACAGGAGTCGTCGAGAAGAAACAAGATAACTTGAAGCATGCCAACTCCGAATACAAAGAAAGGTTGCACTATATCGACAAGAGTTACTTAACTTCTTACAGTAGTCAGTTGACTATACTGTAAAGAACTGTGGATTGGCAAGCCACTTCCGTTATCCCCCGCTATGTACCCCATATTCTGAGCGGAGACATCTGCGTTTATTCAGAGGGAACCTGGGGAGCGGGTGGACTTACTAACTTATTCAGGTGGTGATGAAATATGGAATGTGTGCGTCTCTTTAATCGACCTCTCTCCGTTGAGAACTGCAACCCCAGGTTCAGCTGCATTAGGGGTGAATGAAATGTGGATGGGAAAGCAAGAGTTCCAAATCGGTCCCTGCGCACTTTTCACAGACTCTTGGTGGTCATGCTACGTACAGAGCGCAGCATATCATATCTCTGGGATGCACCGATGCAGTGAGCTGAGTTGAGCTGAGATAAGATCCAATCATCAGCTCAGCGCGAGTTATGCCTTCACTGGCCATTGCTTATTGGGTGGGTTAACACCGAGTTGAGCTAAACTATCGACTTTACTCCCTCAAGAATAACCTCCCGCTTGTCCGCGCTTGGAAGCCGAGGGTACGGCGGATTGCTGAGAGACTGACTGGCTTATCACATTAGCCTGTAGTGAGCTGTGCAGCTCGCCATGCATAACATTCTCTGAACGTCATCATGGACGGGTTTCCAGCCCCCGACTCTCGATAGACGAATTAAGATGCAAAACATAGCATTCTAGGATCCGAACACAAGCCATTCGCTTAGTACGAGGACACTCCTTGTCTGGATATATGGCACATCTCTCCATCTACATAAAGATAAGACATGATGGGCGATAAATTTGAATGACCTTGAGTAGACTTCAGCCCTGTCTATACGATCCTATGTAGATCGCTAGATTGTCTTCAGACAAAGAACAGCACTTCCTCCATTCCCAAGTGAACGTAACGTCACGTCTACTTTCAACCTCTTATCAAATATATCCACTTCTGCGCTATGGGATCTCCACGACGTTTGTCTCACATCCGGTCCGTGTTCATTTCGTGAGGATGGTGCTCTTCTACCCCGGAACATGTTCCGAGACCACCTACGACTCACCAACGTCTTGACCAACACGTGGGGTTCTGGGACAACAATCCTTCGGAGAGTAACTAACACAAGTTTGGTGGTATTGCGCGTACGTGACGGCCACTTCAAAGCCCAATCTGTCTGTAATTACAGGGTTGGAGGGAGTCCAAGTCAGTGATCGACCGGCTGATGTACATGAGAAAGACGAAGATACGTCGGCATGCGCATATACCTCAATGAAGCCCAACACTTTGAATACTCGACAAACAAAAGGCCTCACTTTGCTTTGCGACGCAACCATTTCCATAGCCAACGTAGGCAGTTCGTTCCTGATGACTACTCAATTCACTATGGTATATCTGCTGTAGTATATTCAACCAAGGACCTATCCGCCCTCCAATGACGCCAAATTAACAACACACAAGTAAAAAGACAACTTAGAAGGGAGTTTGCTCCATCAGGGACTATTAGTCAACCCGAGTCTGTTTAGTCCAAAACGCCTGGTCCTCTCTTTCTTTCTTAATGGTGAGATAG
Organism: Fusarium cf. aywerte; assembly: GCA_011034095.1. NCBI lineage: Eukaryota > Fungi > Ascomycota > Sordariomycetes > Hypocreales > Nectriaceae > Fusarium > Fusarium cf. aywerte. The sequence continues at coordinate 212,755 of WETZ01000052.1, forward strand.
AATGTCTACTTGACTTCCTGTGCAGCAGCAGGCCGTACAGGGCTGTTGACTTCCATATCTAAAGTTTCATTATCCATCCAGCCAGAGAAGTCATCGTCATCGTCAGCCGTCGCGGAAGCGGCTGGTGCTGCTCCTACTGGGCCATCTGATTTGCTGTCCTCCTGTACAAGAGATGACTCATTGGTGAACATCGATGGAGGATGGGAAGTGCTGCTGTCTGTCACGGTCTGCTCATCACTCGATGCCCAAATTTGATGGTTTGAAGGGCCATCTCCCGAAGGTGTAGCCGGCTGAGAGTCCTCTGGTGCAGCGACTACGAGTACGTTCTGCTCGTTGTCTGGCTCAGGAACGTGACTTTGTCTGCGCCGCCCACGCTGAGGCAACGGAGGACGGTACTCGCCGTGTTGATCGTGGTCATGCTCGTGACGGTTCTCGTGATGAGTCTCGAGAGATTCAGCCGAATTATGCGCAGCCGAGCCGGGGACTGGCTTTCTTGCAGGGACGCTCGTCGGGGGTGCTATCCGCGAGAAGCCGTTCGTGGGCTTAGGAAGAGGTGTCCCAGGAGGAGGCAGTGGTTGGCCTCGGCCCATAGGCTGGCTGAGATCAAGATGGCTTGCTTGCTCGGCCTGTCTTCGTGCCTCCTTGTGTCGTTGGTAAGCGTTCCAACCCCATTGTTTGGCCTGCATTGCTGCGTTCGAGACAGCAGCCAGGGTAGTTTGCTTATGATTTGAGTTGTGCGCATGGTTCTGATCTAGTTGGGTATCGTGATGAGCTTCACTATGGTTCGACTCTTCCTCTTCTTCGTGCACGGGTGTCTCCCCATGGTCACGTTTTGCGAAAAACCCTCTTCCCAAAGAGCCTGTCTGACTCTTGATGGATTCTTTAAGGGAGGCAGCAGAAGAGCCAGGTCTCTCGTCGGTGTGTGATCCCGAGCCGATCGATGAAGCTGTATTGCGACGTCCCATAGCAACTGGCGTTCTCTGCGCATCTTCTGCCACACCACTGGTCACAGGATCATTCACAGAAGAGGAAGAACGCGAAGAGCGAGTGGAACGTTGAGAGGCGGATGACGCTACTGGGGTGTCTTCCGACTGCGCGGGCCGAGGAGCATCGTTTGAGCGTGAGTGTAGAGCTGCCATGTAGTTGGTCGCGTGATCAGGGGGCGAGGTCGAGGGCTTGAAGACATCAGCGTGAGCGATGTCAGTGCCCACAACAGGTTCAAGAGATGTCTTGGAAATCTTAGGCTTCAAGACTGGACTCGGACCTGGACCCTTGGAATCGACGCTGGTTGATGATGCAGAAGCTTGAGGGTTGGCACCTGCCCTACTAAGCCTACGTCCAAACAGACCTGTCGGTGCTGGTGTCGCTTCCATGACAGGTATGGTATGGCTTTTCTCCAAAGGTCGTGTCTCCTCTGCCACCTCCGGATTTCCGTCAAGGTGGCTGACAGCAGCAACGTCTCCTGCCGCTGCTACTATACTCTCAGCATCATCGGTCGGGACTGTAGCATCGTCTCCTTCAAAGATACCACCTCGCCATTGCTTGTGCTCTGTCTTGAAGAAGGGCATGTCATCCCAGAACGGCAGTACAACAGTCTCTGCAATGACTTCCTTGATACGGTTCTCAATTTGACGAAGGATGACTGTGTAGGTGATTTGTCTCGCACTAACGATGGGTTCAATATCCATTTCCATCTTGGGCATGCTCTGAAAAGTGACCCAAACTCGGTTGCTCGGTGGTGGCTTGATCTTGAACAACATGTGGCCTTCGGCTCTCTTGAGCACAGCTGCAAGAACAAGATTAACCTCTCGCGTTTTGAATCTGCTTCCAAGGTCAATTTTTGCCGTAGCGGCAATCTCGATACGAGCGTTTCCTGAGTACTTGACATCAGCTTCCACAACACATTCTCCTTCTACTGTAAGATCCTTCAATTTGAAGTTGCTGAAGTAGGGAGCTGCGTTGCCGGTATCAATTCCGTTGATAGTAATGTTAGTGAGAAAGGCTGGCTTTTTAACACGAGAGATCTTTTTGGTGAGTTTCTCGCGAATGAAAGCCTCGATATCTTTTGTTTTGTTGATTCCCAGGAAGACTCTCCCTAATAGCGCATTGATCCATCTCGAATGGACATTCTCTTCTGCTGAGTGAAGCTTCTGAACCAGCGAGATAATATTTTTGACGTCAAAATGCAAGGGTTTCGGTACTTGGCCATCCGTTCCGTATGTCTGCTCTTGGTTCTTGAGTAAAGCGAAATAAAAGTCTTCCTTGGCTGAACAGTTTTCAGAAAACAGGAAGAATGGTTTCGATATGGGGCTGTCTGGCGCTAGCTCGTTGCCAGCTGGTTTTCGGGATAGTCGGATCGCATTTCGCTTGATAAAAAGCTCGCCTTCCGGAGTGACATCGCCTCCAGAGTATATACTGATGTCATGATAGGCCAAGGAAATAACATGCCGAACTTCGACTTGTTCTTCGTCATCGAACAACATTAGGTGGCCATGTCTAGGTAAATGTCAGCGAAGGGATGCGGGGCATGGAAAAGCTACACGAACCTCAAGACCACGTAAAACACATTGCCAGCGTTCTTTGGCCGTTGGCTCGTAGAGTTATTGTTGTTATCCATAGGTCCTGGTGTAGGCTTCCTTTCAAATATGCTTCGGTACATAGTCTGATAGACACTGGGGCTTGGAGAGGCCACAGTCGTCGAACCCACTGGGGTTGATCTTTCGATAGGCTTTGCGTTAATGCCCATAGGTGTGTACTCTCTGCACACAGCAAAGAAGCCGGCAGCTACATCGAGGTCGTTCTCGTGCGCGCGGTTGTCCTTCTTGTGCGACCGCTTAGCGGTCTCGAGGGCGGTTGTATCATCTTCCTTATCGACAATAGGATGGTATTTGTGTTCGTTCGCGGAATCGTCAAGAACGGGAGAGGTATAAAAGACGAAGGCCAGTACTGATGCAATGACCAGAGGTATAAACGTGAAACCGCCTAGGACGTATGCAACGAGGAGAGATGTGAAGCTAGGCATGACTCCGAATTCCGGAGCCACGAAGGCTCAAGAGAGAGAGAGCTTGGGCGCAAGAGGGGCTGTACAGCCTCGGCTCTTCCGTAGCTAGAGATTACAGCAAGAAAGACGCATCGGAGGGATCGAGGAAGTTGTATGGGATTCGTTTCGTTTCGGTTTCGAAGGGAGAAAGGTCGACGATGTTGATTCTTGGTTGGGGAGGCGGAATGATTATACGCGGAATCACTTGATAGGCTAGCGACTGAGTGTAAGTGACACCGCTAGAGGCTAGAGGTAGAGGTGAGGCTAAGGTACCTATAGGCAGGCGCTATAGGTATGGGCTACATACGTCATGTGATGAATCCACTGGCTGACAGGCTCTCTCCCACCCTTCTAGTTCGAGACGATACGATACGGATTCCGTTCACGGCCGAGGGTCGAGGGAATGAATGATCCATGAAAAGGAGCTTCAGCGGGTCTAATTGCCGAGATTTGTTTACGAAGTAATAGGTAGGTAGAATAAATTACCGCAGAGTTATAATTCGATTTGCTTGTTTATTCGCGGTTTTGTTGGCAAGGAAGTAAAAAAGCATATCTTCTAAATACAGTTCAATCTGACAAAGCCCAACTAATCACCCATGTTAAGGAGGACTAAGTACCAAGTACGTACCGAACTCCCGGTTCAGTACACCTTGCTGAGACGTGAAACTAGAGGCCTGGTGGAGGTATCACAAGGGCCCTCTGGTCTCTGAGTGGGTTATACATATGACCACCATCGAAATGAAAATCTGTCCTCGGTCTCGGTTACGTGTGAACAGGTCATCAAAGCTCGAGTTGGTAATTTCGGTCAAAACTTACGAGAACCATGTCTCCTACAATGTACAGTCAAATATTTAATACAAATCCGACCACACAATTTAATACAAAATCTCATTCAGTCATCAAGACCCTTCGCCTAACAACTATCTCCAAACACAACGTCTATCTGCTAACCCTCTTCTGTTCTTCTGACCACAGCTTCGAGAACATTATCCCCCAGGTGTACTATATTCGCCGACACCTGGATTGTACAAAAGACAAAAACTCCTGTAGGTCCCCAGCATCCCGTGCGCTGATCCGTTGAAAAGAGGTCTGGTCAAACAAACAATGCGTTTTGGCTGAAAAAAAGAAATGCAGTGATGCAGTACTGTTAATGTTTTTTTGGTGTTTTGTTTTCGTCTGCGTAGAACGCACTCCCGATCGGCAGATCTATTCGCGAATGATGCAGTATTATAAAGACAATGACAAGGTAAGAAAAGGTTTGGTTGTTCGTAGCCAACTGATGGCTGTAGTAGGTGATTATAGTCTTTTGGGTACCGGCTCCTGGGTTCGTTGTCGAGCACGCGCAGCGGAAAAGTCAAGAAAAATCATAAGTATCGTGAAAGTCCGTAAGGATGTCGGTCGTAACAGTTGAGTTTGACAAACAGTGAAATGGTCAACAAAGGTGATCTACAGGTAACGGAATGGTTGTGTATATGTATGTGCCTGCTTAAACTCGAGAGCGTACAGAAGACATGGTAGTATGAGAGTGTGTGAGCCCAGGTTGGGAGTGCGTCGAGTGCGCGTGGTTGTTGCCAGGACGGCCTCGCTTAGAGAAATGGTGGAGGGTTCCGACATCATGCTTGCCTGGTCGCTTGTTAGATCAAGTAGTTTTCAATTATTCAGTAGACTTACCATCGCAGCATGCTCGGACATTCTCGAGACGGTCAGCTTCCCTATCCTGACGCTCGATAATCTCCCTCACATCCTCGGCACTATCATGAGCCTCACTAGCCTCGTAGATATGAACGTTCTGTGCGCTGGGGCCCCGACCACGAAGGGTGGAGAAGGTGCCAGACAGTTGGCTGCCTTTCCAGTAACCACTCAATTTGCTAAGAGTTCCAGCAGGGCGCTGTGGCTGCGCCTTGGGTGTCAGAGTTGGAATATTCATGGACATACCAACAGCGGGCGACTCATTACGGGTTGTTCGGGAATGATAAGATGATAGGGAAGGTGCGACACCCGGGCGAGTTGCTTGGCCAGGGCGTTGTCCGACTTGAGGGTTGAACTCATCGACATCCTCGCGAGTGAAGTTCTCCGCAATGTCCTCGACGTTAGCTTGTTCATTGTTGGTGCGGAGCAACAGATACGAAAGGGCATTGAACCATGTCTCGTGTCGCTGTCCGGTCGTGCAGGTGAACTTGATAGTTCTGCCAGGAGAAATGATGACCAAACTCTTGCGGTGAAGTCCTGGAGGGCTAGGGTTGTCGTCGGTAACGACACGGACAGCCTCGATAGGAACACTCTTGGCCTTCAACTCGGTGCGACCCGCAGTTGAAGGATCTCGGTCACTCCAGTAAAGAGTCCTGGTGTAAGGGTGAACCCAGAAGTAACGACGGTGTCGGTTCTCGGACATTTCTCCACGGCCTGTCTTGCGAGTGTACTTCCACAGATACTCACCGATCATGGTCTGGGTAATAGCCTGGATCATGCGGGGATCAGTGTTAGGTCCAAAGCCGGCGGGATCCATGCCCATCTCGCCAGGACGAATGTTGAAACGAGTGTCAAGTTCTGAGGCGAACGACGATACTGATGACTTGCGCGACGCCGTTGTAAACTTGGATGGTGATTGTCTTCCGAGCTCACCATAGCTGACAGGGTTGCGAGTGGCACGGGGTGTGCCAGCACGAAGAGATGGCGAATGGACACTCTGCCCAGGAGTAGTTGGCCGTTGTTTGAGGGCGGATGCTGGGAACAGAGGTGGTCCCATGTTCTGGTTGCCATGAGCCGAGCCAGATCGTGCAGCTTCAATAACTTGACGGTGGTTGGCGGGCAGAGGAGGGGCATCCTGAATGGAAGCCATGCCACTTCTAGAGCTGCCAGGACGATGGGCAAAAGATGTATCAAAGACATCATCATCCCTTCCTTGTCGGACGGGACTCTCAAAGCTGTCATGTCGGTGGATTCTGACTGTTCCAGTGGTGCCAGTGGTTGCGGGAGTGTCAGGGCCTGTCATTGAAAGCTTCTTTCCTAGTCCGAATACAGGCTGGGCACGAGCCTGGAGCATGGCATCAATGGCATCGGCAGTAAGGGATGTCTGCGCGCCCTGGTCGTTCATGATCACAACGGGCTTGTCAAATGGTCGCTGAGAATCAGGGGTGGCGGGCTCGGGAGTATCGCTTGGGGTCTGTGCGTCCTCGGCCATGAGAGGTGATGAGCCTTGATCAACGTCACCGCTGTGGGTTGTCTTGTTGTCTGGAGTTCGAGGAACGTCCCGGTCCATGAACGGCGAGTCCATGTCGCGGGGAAGAATGAAACCTTCTCTTTTGGGGGTTCGGGGAGAGATGGGCATGGTCTCAACAGATTCGATAGAAGAGAATCCAAAGGTGGGCAGCGTGGGTGTCTTGTGGACGGGGCTGATAGGCTCAACGCCCTCGGTAGCAATTGAAGACATGACCAAAGTCGGTGGCGCGGGAACGGCCTCAAGAACAGGCTTCACATTCTCGGAAGTAATGCCAGAGAGCCCCAGAGATGGTGCAGGCTCAGACACAGGCTGGACGTGTTGTGTCGAGAGACCAGAGAACACGAGTGTGATTGGGGTAGGAGGCAGCTCCTCCCTTGGTTCACAGCCTTCAGCATAGATTGACGACATGTTGAGGGCTGGCTTGGGCACCACCTTCTCGGGCTCGCTGATGGGCTCAACAGACTCGACAGAGATGGATGAGAGCACCAGATCAGGAGCGGGAAGGGCAGTTGGCTCAACATACTCGCCCTTGATGGTAGAGATAGAAAGCTCAGGCACAGGCTCCACGACTGGTTCAACCTGCTGTCCTTGAATTGTCGAGATACTGAGTTGAGGGATGATGGGCTCAGTCACAGGCTCAGCAATAGGTTCAACAGCCTCACCAATAATGTTAGAGATGGCGAGCTCAGGTGCCTTGGCGGCAACGGGCTGGACGTTCTCTCCGTGAATCGCAGAGAAGCTTAGCTGAGGAGCTGGCGGCAGAGAGGGAGCAACAATGGCCGGGATAGCGGCCTTAGACTCTTCTCCAGCAATAGGCTCAATAGGCTCAACGTGCTCACTCTGGATTGTGGACAGAATGAGCTTGGGAACAGGAGCGGCCGGCTCGAAGATTGGCTCAATATGCTGACCCTCGATACCAGACAGGCGGAGCTCAGGGTGCTTGGGAGCGACAGGCTCAACATGCTCACGAGCGATCGAGGACATGGACAGTGCCGGGGGAGGAGGCATGAACATGACGGGCTCGACGGGAGGTTCAGCGATGGGCTCGACGGAGTTGGCCGAGATGGAAGAGAGGCTCAGAGTGGGACCTGGGACCTCGGGCTCGGCCTTGGGCTCCAGGCTGTGCGCCGCAATAGCGGACATGCTGAGCTTGGGAGCGGGGATCTCAGGCTCCGCGCGAGGTTCCAAATGCTCAGTTGCGATAGTAGACAAGGTAAGAGCTGGGAGGAGAACGGCGGGCTCAGCACGTGGCTCCAGCTGCTCTGAAATGATCGGTGTCATTGACAGATCAGGAACAGGACTCTCAGGTTCGGCCAGAGGCTCGACGCTTTGGTTGGAAAGAGGTGTGAAAGTCAAAGCAATAGGAGTAGGGGGTACCTCGACTTCTTCCCTCGGCTCAACAGCCTCAGATGCGATCGAGGACATGCTCAAGATGGGAGGTAGGATGGGAGAGAGCATAGATGGAGGAGCAGGGAACTGAGCAAGCTTCTCTTCCATATCAGGGTCGTGCTGGGCACCAGCATCGCTGTAGGCCATGGAAACTGGTCTAGAGCCAGTGAAGGCGAAGTCAACGGGCCAAGCAGGAGGCGCACGCTGGCTAGCAGGGCCAATAGCTGACTGCATGGAACCAGGGCGGTTCGCTGTGACGACACTAACGGGCGATTCAGCGAAGTGCTCATCTCCGTCTTCCGTCATCACACCAGTTGTGACCGACTGCGTGTCAAAGACTGTCAGTCTGGGCACGATCTTGACAGGGTCTGTCATGACACCAGTATCAACCATGATAACCTTAGGCAGGGGAGGCACCGCCGGTCGTGGGGATGATCCTCGGCGGATTGAGCCAGGAGTCATGGAACGAGCACGAAGTCGACTGGGTGTGCCAGGTCCGGCAGAGTCCTCGTCACTACCGAAGTCTTGGAGCTCGGCAAACAAACTCTGGCCAGCCTGGGGTGTTCCATCTCGACTGCCCACAAAGCTGACGGGGCTACTTTGGAAGGCAGGCTCCTCGCTGGCTTGTCTGGAGCGGTTGAAGACACTACGGCTCATACGGAAACGGCTGCTCCTCTGAGATCTGATGGTACCACTAGGAGTCTTGGTGTACGAGACTTCGTCCTCATCAGCGGAGGTAGAGGCGGTGCTGTGCAGTGAGTGAGTGCTGCCGTGTCGAACAAAGCCACCAGCCGGCAATCGTGGAGCGTTTCGGATGCTGCCAAAACCCCGGGTGGTGCCCTCAGTCTCGGTGTCGTCGCTTGCTGATATCTCCTCATTCCCAGTCTGGAAGTCCTCGGTCTCAGTGCCTCGCTCATTAGCTGTCTCGAAGGCTGACTCGGCACCTTCGTTGGCAGTATCGAAGTGCTCGGTGTCTGTCGGGTCAGGGATCTCGATGCTTGGCAGAACAGTGTTACTGCTGTTGGCCAAAGACGCCCTAGCCATTGTAGGAGACACAGAGGCACGAGGAGAAATCTCGCTCTGGTCCTCCCACTCACCATCATCGGTGATAACCTCTTGTCTGCTGGAGCGGAAGGATCCAAGAAGACGAGGAGGCTTCTTAAATTCCTTGGAATCCTTGGTGCGGCGGGGTCGATGAGGTTTGGGTTCGCTTGGGTCACTGCGCGCCTTCTCAAGGTCGTCGCGAAGGTCCTGGATGATACGTCGAAGCTCCAGCTTCTCGGTCTTCTCACGGTGAAGGAGACCTCGCTGGCTCTGAATGGTACGTTGAGCATGGTGGAGAGAGGATTTCATAGTCTCGGTCTCGAGCATAGCATGGCGAGGGGTGCCCTTCATCGGTGACTGGGGTGGCGAGTGTTCGGGAGTGAGGTGATCGGCAGATGATTCAAGGTCGTCATCGCTGGCGCGAATGGTTGGCTCAAGTTCCGTGACAGTTCGGCGTTGAGATGCAAAGGCCCTGGCGAGTTCTTGGTTCTGTCCAGTAAGGTCGTCGATTCTACGCTGCATGGCGGCACGTTCGCCCTCTGCCATTGCGATATTGCGTCTGACAGTACCGAGCTCGATATCATGTTGCTTAACAGCAGCGGCGTGCTGGTCAATCAACCGCGCGTGGTTCACCTTGACCTCGTCGAGTTCTCGCTGGGTGTTGACCTTTTCCGTCTTGATGACATTGAGAGATTGCGTGAGCTTCTTCTCACGATCCAACGCCTCCTTGTGTTGAGTAGTGAGCTCTTGCAGCTTGGTCTCAAGATTCCAGTTCTCCTCCTTATATCGATTCTCGCTTTCGTCAAGGGCCTTGACGCGCTGCTGGAATCCCTCAGTCTCAAGCTCAAGTCTCGCCTTAGCAGTTTTGAGGTCCTTGTTCTCTTCATCTCTTTCGGCGAGGACACCTTGCAGGTTGCGGACCTGTGCGATGAGCGAAGTACTGATCTCGGTGGCGAATTCGATGTCGTGAACTCGGTTAGAAGGCTGATTGCGAACCTTGCGGTTGGGGACGGTGAGCTTTGTGGGGGATCCTGTTGCTTGAATCTCAAACTTGGAAGGGCTGACGGATCGCTAGAAAATTGAACGTTAATTGACTGTGGACTCAAAGTCACGGGGGCGTGAAGTGACATACTACTCTAGGGCCCTTGGTGTCGGGCGCAAAGGGGGAACTTGGGTGAGCTTCATTGCTGGGAACCCTTTGTTTCGGCAACAAATTTCGCGCAGACTCTCGAGTTAATGTGTTGAATTCCTTTTCGATATCGACCATTCGCTCGCGGAGTTCTTGAGACAATTCCTCCTCATTGTTCACCTTCTCAATCTCCTTAAGTTGTTCGGTGAGCTCTTTGCGCTGGGCAACCAAGGCATTACCAAGTTTGCCCGCCTCCTCGAGACGTCGCTCAGTTTCTTGCAGGTGAGCTGCAAGTGCTCGTTTTGCGGATTCCGGTGAGGCAGGGCCGGTAACGAAAAAGTCATGGTCGTACTGTGAATATCGGTGATGCGCGGGTGTTGTGGTGGTGCTGTCGTTGGCTATGACAAACGGATCGCACGGCGCTGCGCCAGGTGCGGGCAGGCTTGGCTTGTCAGAAGCCAGTGAAGAAGCCATGATTGCGAAGCAAATGTGGCCCTCTTCCGGGCAAGGAAAGCTTCCTCAATCGCGCCTTGAAACCATCAAGATACGCGGACGGACGACGTAGCAGGCCCGTCGCAGGGGATGCGATTTCTGTGTTTGGTCTGGGTTGTGGTGCTGAGTGCTTCCAACGTGTTGTGTTGTTTGTTTGTCGAAAAAAGATGGGGTACCGCCGTTAAAGTACCAGTACCAGTACCACCTTAGGCCAGTACAGTACCGCAATTGATTAGAGCTGGAGCTGGGCTTGCGTGTGACCAGTCAGGTTGCAGCAAAGCGACCTGCAGGGAGACGGTAAGATTGGAGCTACAGTCCGTAGAAAAGCAGACCCGGCTGCGAGAAAAAAAAGACAATTCCCACAGAAAAGGAACCAAAGACAGAGATTATTGTAAGAAATAGGACGGACAAAATGCAATTAATTGTCCGAGAATAGGAAAATGAAAAAAGAAGTAGTGCGCGGTGTAATAAAAAAGAATATTAAAAAGAAGAATGAGTGTGGTGAAGCGCAAGCAGGAGCAACTTTGAGATACCGTCGGGTGGTTCAGAGGAAGATGTGAGTGACTGGAAATGCCCAGAGGTGTGTTTGTGGGTGAGCGAAGTGTCTAATTATTGACACACTTGTCCTGTCGAAAACGCGCCAACGATTAAACCTTAGTCAGGTACCGCAGGAGCGAGCGAACGACGCACAAGCACGAGCACAAGCACAAGTACGCACACTGCACAACACACTGGACAGCAAGTAGTGAGTGGGTTGTACCAAGACCAGTAATTAGTGGACTTTTTACCCCTGTTGGTTCAAGTTGTCGCAACTTTTGGGCAAGGTCAGGTCCCCCAGAAAGTCGCGGTATTCTGTGAGCTGCGCTTCTGGAATGCGTTCCAAAGAATTATGCGGCAGAAAACCTGTTGCTCATTCCCCGGTGGAATTCGACAACTTAAAGAAAACCAAACGGCCGAATGCGCTTGTTACTGCACAACGGGGTGTTACTACCACCAATGCAACCAAGTTAACGGTGACAAAGGAGGCGCAGACAGAGTTCCCGGTGGTGACGTGAACAAGGCAGCGATTATCCGAGAAGAGAGAGAGAGGCGGGAAAAAGAGATAGACGAAAGAGAAGAATTGATGAGTCCAGACCTCCGAGCGAGAGGCGGGTGTCAAGGAGAGCTAGCTGGTCTGGTACCTAAGCTTCAGGTGGAGTAGGCTCGGGCGACAAAGTCTCTTTTTTAATTCCAGAGTGGACTGGGGTGGATCGTCTGATTTTAAGGGCGGCCGGCCGGTGACGTTTGAGGTTTCGTGAGGAATTGGTGTTGGAATCGCCCTAGAAAAGGGAACCGAGGTTGGCTAAAATACGACAAAGACGAAAAAATAAGACGGTGTAACGAAAGTCGTGTCCTGTACAGATAGATAGATAATCGAAAGAGTTGTCGGTAACGATAGAATCCTGACCAGAAAATCGTAAAAAAAAAAAAAAAAAAAAAAAAAAAAAAAAAAAAAGAA